>CM062817.1:932057887-932377003 GCA_031772625.1 Pinus tabuliformis
CCACTCACCTTGAAGAATGTTATACATGAATCCAGACTGACGAAGAACTTGGTCTCCATTTCCATGCTTGAGGATAGAGGCTATGATGTAGTCTTTTCGAAAGGAAAGGCGTTCCTTCGACACATAGCCACGGGTTAAGTAAATAAGATAGGGATTCGAGTTCAGAATCTCTATAATATAGAGGTAGAGGATTGTGCTTCGTTGAGTTCAAAAGTGGAAAATATGTGTAGCCTAGACATCAGCGAGTTGTGGCATAGGTGATTGGGCCACTTACATCATCGAGTTTTGAAGATATTGCAACAAATCTCTACCGGTCTTCCCAAAGGTATGCTTGAGAAAGTTGATACATGCAAGAGTTGTAATTTGGGAAAATACACCAAGTCTTCCTTTGGAGACAGAGACAGTTGAGCAAAGTTTATTCTGGAGAGAGTCCATTCAAATGTGTGTGGACCATTCTCGATAGCATCCATGGCCAAACACATGTATTATGTTATATTTGTTGATGACTATTCTCATAAATGTTGGGTATTTTTTATGCAAAAAAAGGATCAAACTTTCACAAAGTTTTGTGAGTTCAAAGCATTGGTAGAGAAAGATTTTGGAAAGAAGGTTAAAGCTCTATGGAGTGATAACGATGGTGAGTATGTCTCCAATGAGTTTAAGAACTTTTGTGCAGCGAAAGGGATTAAATGAGAGTTGACGGCACCCCATAACCCTCAACAGAATGGGTTGTTGAAAGGAAGAACATGAGCATAGTAGGGACAACAAGGGTGATGTTGCATGATCAGGGCCTACCACTACACTTGTGGGCTGAGGCAGGAAACACATCAGTTTATGATCAGAATAGTAGCCCACATCAGATACTTGAGATGAAGAAACCAGAGGAGGCTTACTTCGGTAAGAGGCCAGATGTTGGTCACAAAAGGATTTTTGGGTAATCGGTTTATCTCCATGTGACCAAAGATGCACGGAGAATCTCGAGCCAACAAGAGAGTTGGGGATATTTTTGGGGTACACTGATACACCCCACAACTATCAGGTGTACATGCCGACCAGTCGGATGACAGTGGTTTACAGGGATATCAGGTTTTATGAGGAAAGGTCATACGAGTATCTACCCTTGAGACAGAGCTTTAGCTACATGCAGACGAAGAGCTTTCAGCTCCTAAGGTTGAGAGGCCTTAGATTGATGTGGAGCAGCCACATGCATAGGTTCATAGAGTGGAGAAATCCACTCAGGAAGGGTCTTCTAGAGAGGGAAGAAAGTGCACTAGAGAGGTTGACAGATTGTTGAATGATGCACAGGAGAATGTGGGAGCACCCTCTTCTCAATGCAGATAGAGGAGGTCACCAGATAGGTACACTGGATACATGGCACTTATGGGTGCATCTGTTGTGATAGATCCATCTTCCTTTCAGGAAGTAGTGAAGCAGTTGGTTTGGGTTGATGTGATGGTGGAGGAGTATGACTCCATAGTTCGAAAAAGTGTTTGGGATGTGGTCCCGAGACTAGAGGACAAGTCAGTTGTGAGCTCCCATTGGCTTTACAAGGTAAAACAAGCTACAAATGGTAGTGTTGACAAGCATAAGGCCATATTTGTGGCCCATGGCCATATTAATTTCTTAGCATGGAGTTATGGCAGGGTGATGGGGAGTTGTTTGTATATCAGGGAAAGTATGCCAACGAGATACTCAAGAGATTCTACATGGAAAGTAGTAAACCCACGAACATTCCTCTGGCTAGTAATTGGAGGAAGGAGGATGCTAATTTAGGGGAAGTAGTTGAAGCTATTGGTTATAGGTAGCTTGTGGGTTTACTCATGTACTTGGTGAACACATGACCAGATATGTGCTATGCAGTTAACCAATCTAGTAAAGTGATGGTTAGGCCTACCAAGCTATATTGGAAGGCAGAAAAACATGTATTGAGATACCTCAGAGGAACCACTCAGTTTCGGTATGGTATAGATGGAAAAAGGGATTGAAGCTTCAAGGTTTCACTGATGTAGATTGGGCAGGGATTCCATCTGAAAGGAAGAGCGCATCAAGGGGGATCTTTAGTATTGGGTTAGCAATAGTTTCTTGGTACAACAGGAAATAGAGATCGATTGCACTCAGTTCGGCAGGGGCAGAGTACATGGATGCAATTCAGGTAGCATGTGAGGCTATCTGGATCAAGAAGATCCTGGTTTGTTTTTTTGGTCAGCAAATGGATCTGACAATGATTTACTGTGATAATCAGAGTTGTAACAAACTCTCTAAAAATCTAGTTTTTCATGATCAGTCTAAGCATATTGATATCTGGTATCATCATCTCAGAGATTGTGTATTCAAGTGGATCATGTTGTTAGATTACATTCCTACGGAGGAGCAAGATGCTGACATATTAACAAAGGAATTGTCAAGATGTAAATTCGAGTTTCACAGAGACAGGATCGGGGTAGTTGATAATCCCTTTCTTGTTGAGAAATGTCAACAATAAATTCCAGTTTAAGTTGTCCTTGAATTAAACTGTGAATTAAATTCGAATTCTATTCGGATAACAACTTCAAATAGTTAAATAGTTTATTAAACTTACTTAACTTAGGAAATTTGAGTTGGAAGTCATGTATATGCTCTCCCTACTTTTTAGGAGTCCAGCGTGAGCTAATTGTGAGTTGTAAAATAGAAGACACGGTTTCATGAGTTAGTTCAATTAAATTAGTTCCCAAACTAATTGAGAAAACTAATATTGAGATAAGAGTCAGTGGTGACTCTAATGAACTTCACCAGTTCTACTCTAGTTAACTGAATATTTACTCATCAGAAACTCATGCATGTCAATTATGAGAAAGGCCCAGTTGAGACTAGAGTGTAGGGACAATCTACTATTTGTTTTAGATTTTTCTAAGTTGCATTGATAGTTCATGCATTCAGGAACTAATCCTTGAGGATTGCATTATTTTTAGAGGATTTATTTCCCTTTAAATACAAGCTATCCTTCATAGGAATTAGACATTGGAGTAGAGACTTGGAGAGCTTGTGAATTAGCTAAGATTTGGCCTTGAGCTTGCTTATGAGTTGGAGATTGATTTTTCTAAGTGATGGGATTGTTCTTGAGAGAATAAGAATTGTAATTTCATCTTGATTTTCCAAATTAATACAAAACAAATAGTGGGGTTTCGTGTTGTGGATTTCGCTGGATATTTATTGTGTTATGTGCCTTTGATTCTCTTCCTCTATTGATTATTGTTTGCTCGATGTTTATGGGCTTCAGTTGTAAAGAGTAGAAGTATATTATTGTCTCTTAATTTAGAAAATTGCATTAGCTTGTGAATCTATAGGATTTTCTATAGTTATATATGTTAGCTAATAATAACAAGTCACAATTCAAATCAAAATTATGTCCCCACCCCATACTTCACACATTAAACCACCATAATCTAAATACCTCGAGATGTGTGAAATGATTAAATCAATGGTTTGCAGGGGGGCTTCCTATTAAATTTTTTGCCTACCCCACTCCCCCCCTTCGCAATGTTGTTTCACTTTTACTATTTTTAGAGTTGTCATCCTCTCGTTGATTGTGGACCCCCCCCCCTCCAAAATGATTTACCAACTATCGTCACCCCCATGGCCCGCCTCGACAATATCATTGTAAAAGCATCTTTACATTGATTTAAATTTATAAATGTCAGGTGAGAAGGTCTACGAGGTATGCAAGGAAATTTTATATTATAAAGTGTGTATCAAGGGAAATAATGGATGGAGCATTTTTATAGGTAAAATGAGGATGGAGTTTCCAATGTTAGAAAGAGATGTTTCTTCCTTATGGGATAATTTTACAGAGGTAAAAATGAAATTTTATAGAGTAGAGAAATAATGTTTTATGCTATAAACTTAAGGAGGTAAGAAATCATAAAGAGGAAAATGCATGTGAACATATAATTTGGATAAATTCAAAAGGGAAACTAAAAGATATTTTACCAATCATGTCAAACGAAGACATGGTTTCCAAAAATGGGAAGGAAATCAGTGGATGGTTTTAAGAAATATGTCTATGAATTTTATTTATTCATAAAGATACAAATTCAAGGAAAAACAAGACATGAATTTCAAGCAATGGACGATTTTACAGGATGAAATCGTTTGAGGAAATATTTTGAGATTTCATTTATGAAATTCATCAAAATAGAGAAACATGAATTTACAGGTTTAAAAGTTATTTAGGAAATATTTTATCAAAGTATTTTCCCCAAAAATCTTTTCCGACAATAGTTAAGCACTTAAAAACATAAATAGAAATGAGATTATTTTCATATTTTGGACTTAGAAATAGTAGTCGAAGGGACAAGTAGTTGATACAGGTGACAAAGTTAAACAAGTTTAAAGGATAGATAACATATTTCGGAAAACAACTTCAGCAACTCCAGATTTTAAAGCAGAGGACTAGCAACCGTAAATTAGTTTAGAATTTAAAGGAAGATTTTGAGGCAACACTTGAGCAGTTAGTTCCAATAATAAAGGTATCTAATTAGTAGTCAATGAATCAACCTCATATTTCCAGGATAGAATATTAAAAAACTTTTTGATTTCTTAGCAGAAGAATCAGAAACCAAAGGATCACTCCTAGATTTAAAGGCATAAGACTTTATGCCATTTCCATATTTTCTGCAACATATTGTACTTTTAGTCTATTTAATAGGGTTTGTTTCTTATAAACTAGTGACCGTTTGAGGAATATGTTTTCCTATATATTGTCTCAATTTCATTGTAAAATGGTTGGATTTTGATGCCAGAACCCTGCCATTTTTGTAAAGACTTTTATTACAGGAATTTAATTAAAGTATTCTAGCTCCAGTGTTGGCATTATGACACAGATTTGGCTCTATGACATAGGTGTTGTCCTGATGGAAACTCGCTCATATAATAGATCACAGTTGAGACTCATAGATTGAATACAAAGAGGTATACGTAGGTTCCCCATTGACTAAGCCGCATGTACATGCAGGTTAGCAGACCAAAAAAGTGTATAGCGTACACACGCACTTTCACAGAAGGAAAGGCACGTACATGTTGGAAAACTAAGTTTTGGTCCATGGTATTTTGATCCATGGTGTTGGTCCAAGGTATCTGGTCTAAAGTGTTGACCCCAGGTATTTTGTCCAAGGTATTGGTCCTAAGTGGTTTTAGTCCATGGTATTGAGTAGGGCCTAAGATTATAAAAGGGGGAGAAGATCATTAGCAAATGCACTCAAGTATTGAATCTCTGATGAAGAGCAGGATCTAGAATACAGGTTATTGGGTTATGGTGCATAGCTGGATTTGAAACAAGGATGAACCTTAGCACTTGATGAAGGATAAGATCTAATGATGGGTCAAGATCTTAAGGCTTGAAGTGAATTATCTTTGCATGGTATTGATCTTTTATCTGAATAATTGACACATGTTGTAGTCTGTAAATATGATGATCTGGGTATAACTGAAGTCTGGAATTGTTGTAAAGTTTAAATCATCATTTACAGATCTATACGCAAGTTCACTTTAGAAAAGGCATGTATACATGCTGGTTCTGCATATCAAAACATTATATACATCTTAAATTTGATTTGCAGATTTGTACACAAGTTCGACTTGAGAAAATAGCATATGCACATGGTTTCGACACATGGAAGTAGCATATACCTCTGTTGATGCCTTGAAAATCACTGCATCGACATCGAGGAAACCACCCAGTCCAGACCTTAAAATCAGCTCCTTTTCCATTTGGTATGGTGGCTCCGACTGGATATAATGGGACCAGGTTTCCCAATCATTTGTAAATAAGATGGATAAGTGATTAGCTTCCTAATTTCTAATGGGAATGATAGATGATTTATTTTAAAAGTACAACAATATAAACAACTAATCTATCCCAGGAAATCTCTTTTTTTAGTGCAATTCTTGGTGGTTCTTATTGAAAAGTAGGCATGTAGATGACTCTACTTTAAAAAAAAAATTCATTCATATGATAATTACTTTGTTCAAGTAGTTGAACAAAGTAATAATTAAAACATTATTACACTATTCTTTATATAACATTGACATAAATATGAATGAAAAAGTAAGAACCTTTAAACATTCAATAGTGATAAGCCAAAAGGACTGCTGTGAAAGCACATACATATATCAATGATAGCAAAATGAATAAAACGTTGATTCATATAAAAGAATAAAGCAAAGGCATAGATAATAGTACCATATGTAATTTGAATCCCCTCTGATATCAATCGCATTCAGATCCCATCTTTAAACTTAGAAATACTCTTACAAAAAGTAATAGTCCATATCCCATCAAAGTACTCTTCATTAAAATGCAGAATTTAGGTCTAGTTTCTCATTATATATATATATATATATATATATATATATATATATAATATATATATATATATATATATATATATATATATATATATATATATATATATATATATATCAGAAGCACAGTAGTGCAACTCCCGGTCCAAGTCCTAATACAAAATTTGAGGACCCTTTCTAAAAACATGAAAGGGTCTATAAATACTTTCGAAACTAACTAACTATGAAATAAAAATGTTGTGAGCTGTATAATGATCTGAATTTGAAACTACCTGTAAATGCTTAGCAAGGAATTCAATTCAGTAAACATACATGTTTAAAAGATGTACATGTCTTGCAGTTAAAAACAAATGAATTTTTTAGCTATTTATGACCCTTTTATGTGTAGTAGAATTAATTCATTTCTCTGTTTAACATACTAAAACAGATTTTTTCAGGAAAATAACTCAACCACAGATGCAAAAGAAATTGATAACGCAGTTCACCCCTCCTGGGCTACATCTGCCAGGGTCCAAGGCTCCCAAATGGGCATGTCCTTGATTTGATTAAAAGCTCAAAATGATTTTACAGCTGAATAAAAGCCTCTACACGTGAAATAGATTGTAAAAATAGACTCAGAACACTCAAATCCTTTGGGATTGACTACTAGTTCAGCTCCAATGGGTACTTGCAACCCAATACGGCTCTCACTCCTAGAACTTCCACGGAGAAAATACACCTGCAAACGATCTCTGATTGCTCTCTCACCTATTCCAATGGCTTCAGAATCATCTGAATACTCAAAATCATAAAAACAAATCATCCAAAAAGGACTTTCCTAGCCAAAGTTATGGCTCATTGAAGATTTCCTCCAGTTTGGCCTAGAATCACTCCAGCTAACTGTAGTGGAAGTTCAGTTAGCTCCGCCAATTATGGCGGGACCGCCCAAATTTGGCGGTCCACCAAGAATCCCGCCAAACAAACCGTTATGGTTTAATGCAACTGGAGTTTGGGTTAAATGCATGTGATCAGTTCGTTGGCGGTTTTAGCTGCATTGGAGTCCGCGCCAAGACTTTTAATTAATGGTGACATAACTGTGTTACCCTCGTTGCATCCGCATGTGAACGAAACAAACGCGGTGGCAGTTGCATTTTATATGTCGGTGGTCAGTGTTCTGGCCCACGGTTATGGGCGCGTAGTCATATGTATGGGGGTTGCCCCCTTGGGCTCCGCCCTTAACCAAATTCAAACTTTAACACAAGTTTGTTCCGCAACTTACATAAGTCATGTGCTCACGGCTCAACGGTAAAGCGTGGGAGTGTTATACGGCAGGTCGCGTGTTCAAACCTCTTCGTTGCTAGCTTTTTAACGCATGCCAAACAATTGAGCTGACGTCATGATGATGTCACCCAAGCCACGTGGTGGCGTCTGGGCTTGCCACGTGGCAGCTTACCATTTGCTACCCAAAACAAAATATTCCATGGAACATTCCATTTTAATTTTTTTTTGGAACAAATTCAAAATTTCAGTGTTATTGGGTAATTTGTCTTTTTGGCATAACTTCCTCATACGGAGACCATTTTTCAAACCGTTCGTAGCGTCGGAATCAGGAGGACGAGATCTATCGGGTCATTCAGGTTCAACAAAATTTTGAACACTTTGAAATTTGAGTTATCACTGAAGTCCTGGATCAATATGTGATCATATAACCAAATCATAAATATATGAAAATCTCCCTAAAATAGACATGCTTGCAGTCGGTAAGAATGGTTCATTGTTTCGACTGACTATCCTTTGGCTTGAGCTGGCATATGGCGAGCATCGGTTGCAGTTCTGGAGGGTGACTCATACGTGAATGTAGTTGGGCAGAATATGTGGCATCAGTAATTTCAGGAATCATGTAACCAATTGCATCGGTTAGACATTTCATCGTTGCCTTTTGACTATGTGGTTTAACAAGGAAGAACCAAAAGGTGTCCCATGTTAAAGTTTGAATGCCCGCGATCAATCTCTCCCTCTTTTCCAGTTCTTGTTTCCATGTCTGCTCCAATGCTTTGGCTGATGGCAGTTTCCCTGGAGTGCATTCTGAAATTAAATTTGACAAATAAAGAGTATCATTAATTAATTCAATCATATTACCAGTCACCGATCTGCATCTTGAAGTCTCCCTCTCCGCTTTCATCAGTTGAGATTTCCATTCTAGGAACATGATTTCCTAATGTGATTCCATAATTTGAGGCAGATTTGTAGCTTGTCCTTCCTTGGTTTCTTGCCAAGAGAGAAACTCTGTTAGTGTTTCATTGGCTTGCTCCAATTTCTGTCTTGCATCAACTAACTTATCAATCATTGATGAGGAAATTTCACATAGGGGTAGAGCAAGAGAGATATTATGATACAACAAGTTCAATTGATTAAATAATGCCTTAATAATCTGGAGAGCTTCTGATTTGAATTCTCCTACTTGAGGAAATCCTTTGAACCTTTCTATTTGCAATGACAGTTGAGCGATTTGTTCATCTTTTGTTTTGCTCAATTGTTCATTCATTGTCTTCAGCTTGCTCAATGCTTGAGATAGTTCCTTTTGCTTCTGAACTGCATTTGGATCTATTCTCTGTTTCTCTTTGAGCAATTGATCGTTTAATTGGTTGTTTGATTACTGTTGTGCTGGAAATTGTTGTTCTAACTACTCTATCCTCTGTTGTTTTTCATGTACCTATGTCTCCAGTGAAGCAATTGTCTGATCCTTTTCTTTAAGTGAATTGTTGACTTCCGATGCTTTGTCCATAGTAGCTATCGTGTATGCCCCAACATACTCAGAGAGTTTAGTAAGGTATTCAGAAGGGTTGACTTCCTCTCTCCGTACCACATTAGTTATTTCTATCTGTGTAGGCAAAAGAGAAGATTGATCAAGTTTTCTCTTTTTCCTTTGTCTCTTTTTACAGCCCTATACTTAGGGATGTAGAAGACATCTAAAGGTGGTATTTCTTCTACATGTAGAATGATTACATCGGATGGGTTTTCTGGAATCATCTCTATATCCTTTTGAGTCATGGGTGGGCCTCTGGTTCCTTTAGTCGGAATCATATTAGTTGCTGTCTTGTGACCAGTAGTTACTTTAGGTGTGCTAAACCCCTGTAGGCTCTCATTATTGCTTATGATTGAGTCGAAGTGTTTCCATTCTTTGAGTAATTTGGGATCAATATGAATGCCTGTATCAATGAGTTCACTACCTTTTCCCTATTCTTGTTCCTTGTTTGGTGTTTTCTCTTTCTCAGAGATCTTTTCCACATCAGGAGTCTTATCAGTAGTTGTTTGTTCCATTTGACTAGATAGCTGAACTGTAGGGATTGTGGCTAATAGGTCTAAAGGAAGAGTTTGCAACCTATATTCTCTAAGTCTATCAAATGTTTCTAGCCAGTCTTCATCTTGATACTTAATTCTAGCCAATGCTTTAACTTGAAATAATGATTCAGATGAGGCAAATAGATCATCGAAGTCATCCGCTTCATGATCAAATTTAGCAAGTTTGGCTTGAGATGTGTCATTGTAAGCAACCTGTCTTGGATCATATTGCCTGTTAGGAATTGTGGCAAGCTTCAGCATTAGCATCTTTTCTGTCTCCTTTTCTGCGTGTTTGTAATCATGAAGAGTAAAAACGCCGCATCGTAAAGGGAAGACTAGTCACATGTGTTTCTTTGAATCTTTAATGGTTCTAGATGTCCCTTCCACTATTATTTGATAAGCCAATTCCCGAGCTAACAATTTTTCGGGCACATACAGGGGGAGAACATGGGGTTTAGTGAGGCTACCAAAATCCTTGCATAGGTAAATTTCTCTTCCCCGAACCAACTACCTACTGCTGTCAAGTCTGTCTCTGCTTCCTAGGATATCCTGGGAGCAGGCTTATTAAAAATAGAATAATATAGAGGTAAAATAAAACCATTGCAAATTTTATACAGATGATTTTTGTAGTGAGCCTTCCATAATTGCTCATGATAAATATGGATTGGTTTAGGGTCTTGGGGAGTCCATCTCCATCGGAGTAATGGAAATTTAGAATTGAAAGAAATAGTAACCATAATATATGCACTGTAATAGAATGAGGGAATGGTCCTAGTAGTTTTATGTGAATTTGTTCTGTACTCTAGAATTGTTGTGGCTAATTTATCAGACAAAATATTCACCCAATCCATCACATAAAAATTGATTGCAGCTTCCATTAAAGGGACCATTCCTATAGTGAATTTAGAAGAATCATGTACTCCCCACATCCTACACATCATAGCTCCAGCATAGCAGTAAGGGGAAGCCAATGAGTCAACAGAGTACTTACCTGATGGTTCGTGCTTGTGCTTTTCTGGGAAATTCCTCCACTGCTTTATCGAGGCTAACTCTGAGTCGTTTTCCTTTGCAAATGCTTCTAGGAATGTCTTGTTGTATCACCTCTCAGGTTGAGGTAAGTGATACATTTTCCTGAGATCCTTAGGCTGAAACAAGCTGAATATCTTCCATCAGTTGTGCAAAAGGTTTTGTCCGAAACTGGAATCTTCTCTACCACCCATCTTACCACATCAGTGTATGGCAGGATTTTAGCTCGCGTTGCTATCCTGTGAAGATAAGAACAAGACAATTCTTTAAGAGTTCCTTCTGATTTGTTAGTTGAGTTGGTTGTGGCCTCCTCAAATAACTCTTCGGGCTCCTTTGCTTCTATCAGATTATAAATACTCTCCCAGCTAATGTTTCCCAAACCAAGACATGTCATATCTGAGATTAATCCTTTTTTGCTTGGTCCTGTATCTTTGACTGCAAGAGCTGTAGTTGTTGTCTTCTTTGATTTCTTCCCCATTTTCACCGGATTTCTGGTTTTGGATGAATTCTACAGCAGAAGTTGCAAACCATGATACAAAGAAAGTGCTGCTGCAAGCCAATATGACAATGAATAGAATTACATCGATTGGCATATGATAAATGAAATATAGTTAAGGATTACCACGGATAAAATCTTATTAAAAGATCTATCCTTAACTGAATTATTGAATAGATGTTTAACTTGTCAATCGTGGTAAATAACATCATAAATGCTCATCACGTCGCTCATATGATGAATGATTATTTCAAGCATGCTTTAGATTTCATTGATCGACGATCAGCAATAAATTGCAAATCGGAGATTGGGAGTGTCAAAGGGGAGGGCTTTAACACTTGCTGTAAATATCTCCGATTACCGAAAGGTGATATAATGCATGCAAACCTTTTAAATGTATATTTATTTTTCGAGATGCGTGCCTAATTAATCAATCGCAGTTGGGACTTCGCTTGAGCTTTATTGCATCGTCATGTGACTCGGCCGATTTGTCTATTGCAATTTGCTTTATTGCATCGGAGGAGTTGAGAGGTTTTGGTTTATTATACCTTTGGCATTTGCTTCCCCCAATTTACCGATTGTGATTACCTTTTCGGATTGGAGAATTAGATGAGGTTCCACTTTCGTGTGTGTTTCCTTTTGATATTGCGATATGCAATCTCCGATCGCTTTATTGCAATATAGAATGGTTTTTTAATATTTACTAAAGAAACACTTTATTTTTATTAAAAAGTTTTATAAAATGATTCATTTACATTTGGCCTTTTAATAATGATTTTTATTATGATGGGTTAATACCATTTTTTATTTGTGGACACACAAATCTTAACTATGTTGATTTAGAAAGGGACCCATTTCTTATCAAAATTTTATGTAAAGATTTTAGAAATGGGGGGTTGTTGTACAGCACAACAATTGGCAATTCACTGGGAGAAACAGTTATCTCTGAGAAAGTAATATAATACTTTAGCTTTCTTACTCTAAAAACGTTAATTGATAGAGAAAATCTAATATAACTAGATAATCATAAATTATGAATATAATGATAACTATTTTTTCTATTTCTTTCTCATCTTAAAATTAAATACATTTTAAGCTCTAAGTAAACCTTAATTGGTTGATAATGATAAAACAAAAGACTTTTCTAGCTTAGCTTGTATAATGAATCTTTTGTCATAGGTAGAGCCACTGCTACCAGCAAATGTCTATAGTCTTGGCAGGGTTACCTTTTAACCATTAGATCATTCTTTGTTCCATCCATTTCAGAATATAATTTAAAACAATGAATCCAAAAAGATATGTTTCCACATTTTTTGTATTCATTTTCGTTTTTCCTTATTTTTTATTTTGTAAGATAAAAATCCATTGTCCTGGTTTGGTGGCCAACTGTTGACAATGTCATTCACTGGTTGTAATTTAACTGAACAAGTTGGCTCATGATGAGACCCCTTGTCTTATAATTATAAGCCATTACCCTGTTTTGGTATGCAGTGTTGGTAATGTCAATTGAACTATTCCTGTATGATCATGGTAAGCAGTCTTATAATAAGACCTCTTATCTTTTATATCAAATATATTTTAGAATTAAACTAGGAGAAACTATAAACTGTGATGGATGAGATGAACAATTTTTTTCTTAAGAGAACATGGATGACAGGGTTGAGAGTTGAAGATGCTAAGATTGGATCAATTTTTGTTTTTTATTGATAAATTTTTTAGGCTTCTAAAATTTTTGAATGATTTATAGTATTTCCAAATTTTGAGAAGATTTTAAAAAAATAAAATGGGTTTTTCAGAGTTTACTTATACCTAATTTCCTAGAATTTTCATTTTCCTACAAAGCTTTCATTTCTTAAAAGTAAATATTAAAACTATTTTCTTTTGAGTAACTTTTTCAATATAGTAAAGACCAAATGGAAGGCTATTCACAACTTTATCTCCTAGGATTTTAAACAAACTAATCCATTCACACAAATCCTGCTAAAATTTGAATATTTACAAAGGGAGAAGGAGTTACCTCCTAAATTGAAGAACTTTTTCAGAATAAGGCCATTGAAAAGAAGAGAATATATCTTTCCTGATAGATCTTTCAATATGAATGTAGAAGGGCCCATCTTCTTGCTGATTTGGAATGGTCCAAGCCACATTTTCTAAAACTTAGTGTGTTTTCCTTTATCCTCGTGGGATTTGTCCCACTTCAAAACTAGATCATCAACTTGTAAATGTTTTGAGCCTGTTGAAGTTGTATCAAAAGAATACTTAATAATCTGTTGATGCTTTGCATGTGTAATTCAGGCTTTCTCCCTTTCTTCCTCTAGTTTCAGGATCTGATCATGTCTCAATTGAATAGAAGATGAGGGATTTTCTTCAATAAACTGCACTAAGGCTAGTGATGGAAGTACTAAGTTTGCTGGTATGACAACTTCCTTTCCATACACTAGATTAAATGGAGAAGTGCCTATTGAGGCCTTCTATGTTATACGGTCTGCCCATAGTGCAAATATCAAAGACTTATGCCAGTTTTTATGATTCTGCTCAATAGTTCTCTTAATGATTTTGATAAGATTTTTATTGGTAGATTCTGCTAAACCATTACCTTGAGGGTAGTAGTTTGCAGAATATTTCAATTTGAATCCTCTTTTGATAGCAAATTCAAGTATAGAATTACCAGAGAAGTAAGATGCATTATCAAAAATAAGAGTGTTTGGGACACCAAACCTGGTAATGATGAACTGATCTATGAATTCAATGATTGCCTCAGAGTTTTCTGTCTTCAAAGGAATTGCTTCCACCCACTTAGTAAAGTAATCGGTAGCTGTAAGGATATACCTATGTTGTTGGATGAATGTGGAATAATTTCTCCAATGATATCCAATCCCCATTGTTCAAAGGGTTGTTCAATGTTGACTGGTTGCAAAGGAAAAGCTGGCTTCCTTTGTCTTCCACTGGTAGTTTGACATATTTGGCATTTCCTTACATATTCATGAGTATCTCTAAACAAGGTGGGCCAGTAATACCCAACATGAATGATTTTGTGGGCTGTTGTATCAGCTCCAAAATGTCCTCCTACTGGACCATCATGTAGCTCCTGCAAGACCTTTTGCGCTTCAGGTTTTTCTAAGCATCTTAACAAAATTGAATCATAATTCCATCTAAACAACACATCATCAACAATCATGAAGTTTTTTTCTTTCAGTCTTATGGCACACTTGTTTTTATAGGAAATATTAGAAGGAGCATATCCATTTTTCAAATAGAATATCAAATCTGCATATTGGGATTCAGGATTAATGGTACTTATCTGATTGATTTCTTCAGTACCGTTTGTACCTTCATGTTCCTGAATATTAGAAGCTCCTGCTAACAACCTGCAAAAACCTTGGCCTTTGACAATATTTGCTGGTTTAATTTCCAAGTCATATTTTTGTAATGTTGTGACCCAAATTGCCCTTTTTTTCTCAATTCCCTTTGAACTAGTAACTATCTTACTGCTGAAAAAGGGACTATAACTTTTGTGTGAGCCTTTAATAGAAAGGGTCTAAAGTGTTTAATGGCTTTGTATACAACAAAGGCTTGTTTTTCAACTTCAAAGTAATTAATTTCAGCACCTTGAAGGTTTGAACTATAAAATGAAATTGGTGCTTCCAAGTCCTGATCATTGATTTGTGTCAACACTGTTGCGTAAGATAAATCAGATGCAAGAGTATATAAAGTGAAATGATTTGAAAAATTAGGAGTGCTTATAGCAGGGGCATTTATTATTGATTGTTTGATAGAATCAAATGCCTCTCTTTCTATAGGCCCCCATTTAAACACTGAATTTTTCTTGATCATGGTTTGTGAAGGTAAAACACTCTGTGAGAAATCTGGAACAAATATTTTTACAAAGTTAATTTGACCTAAAACTGATTGCATTGATTTTTTATTATATGGAAATGGAATATCAGAAATCTCTTAGATTCTATCTGGATCAATATAAAAACCATCTTTTGAAACAATGAAGCCCAAGATTTTACCTTGGTCAAGAGAGAAAAAGAACTTCTTAGGATTGAGTGTAATGCCATACCTTTTGCGGCGCTCTAAGATTTGTTTCAGATCATGTAAGTGATTTGATCTTTTCTTAGAGAAAACAATAATGTCATCTAAAAATAGACAACTATTGATTTATTGATTAGACCTTTGAATGCTATTTCCATTGCTCTTTGGGATGTAGCTCCCACATTGATTAACCCAAAAGGAATTTTTTGATAAGAATAAGTTCCCCACTTGGTTCTGAAAGTAGTCTTAAGTTTGTCATCGGGGTGCACCAAAATTTGATTATACCCTAAAAAAACGTCTATGAAGGACATTAATTCAGAGCCAGCTACTAAATGGAGAGTTTGCTCCATTGTTGGTAGAGGGAAGTTATCCTTTTGACTTGCTTTATTAAGATTTCTGAAATCAATACAAATTCTAATGTCACCATTATTCTTCCTTACTGGCACCATGTTAGAAACCCAATTTGAATGTCTAACAGGAAAAATTATCTTAGCTTTCAAGAGTTTGTTTAATTCAAATTTTATTTGAATTTTTAAGTTAGGATGAATCTTCCTTAATTTTTGTTGTACTGTTTTTTCTTGTGAAAGAATTGGAATTGTATGATGTATGATAGATGTATCATACATTTTCAAATCATCATATTTCCAAGCGAAGACATTTTTATATTTATGCAATAATCTAATAAATGCAATTCTTTCTTCTGAAGAAAGTCCTAATCCCAAATTAATGTTTTGTGGGTTTTTCTCAGTACCAAGATTTATTAATTCAAATCTCAAAGTAGAACTTTGGAGCTTTGATTTAGTAACCTATTTAAACCGATCTTTGATGTCATAGAGATCTTCAAGTTTGACCACTGGTTTGGGTATTGAGTTTTCTTCAAGATTTTCTTTGATTTGAAGATCATGCTCACTTTCATCAATAATTTGATCATCATAGGACTTATCAAAAGTTAAGAAATTTAAAATGTCTTCGTCTTGATTGAACACTCTCTAGTTAGTGACATTATCAGGAATCAATGGTCTAAAAATCAACTCTACTGAAAATCTATTGGAAGGAAGGAGCTTAGAAGCAATATTGGCTAGTAAATCTGCTGCTAAATTTTGGGATCTAGGGATGGGAGAAATACTTAATGCTAAAAAATGAGATATAAGGTCTTGTACCAAGGATTGATAATGTTTAAGGTGACTAGAAAGGCAATGTATGGTATTTCTGACTTGTCTTATAACAATTTCAAAGTCACCGAACACTTTCAAATATTGAACTCTAAGACCAATTGCTTTATAAAGTCCTTGAATCAAGGTTTCATATTCGGCAGTATTGTTTGTGCACTCAAATTCTAATCTGCATGATAACATGGTCTTTTCTCCCTCAGGACTAATTAAAATACATCCTGCTCCTGCACCTTCATTGGATTTAGACCCATCAAAATATAATGGCCAAAACAAAGATTTATCTATAGTTTTATTTACAGTTTCCTCAACAATTTTAACACACCTTGATGTATCAGTTTGGGAAAAATTTTCAATTTGAGATGTGAAACTATTAACTAAGAAGGGTGATGATTGAGCAGTAAAATTGCCAAAGAATGATTCAAATGAGTAATTACCCAAAATGTTGTTGTTGAATGCTATCGGTTGGTTTTCTTGTTCAAACTCAGTAACAGTATGAGTCATATGTTTCTCTTGGTCAATATTTATCTAATTTGGCTTTCCTTTATAAGGTAGCCACATATGAAACCGATCGATGGAAATATAACCATGAAGTTTCTCAGACCAGTCTCTACTGAAAATAAAACCATAGAATTCAGGAATATCAACGATTAAAATATCAATTCTCTAAACCACTCTTGGATCAACTAATAACCTAATGGTAACTGAGTTGATTTCTCCTAATAGTTGGATATTAGTTCTATCCATCTGGACAATATGGATTGTAGACTTCTGGGGTTCAATGTTCGGTTTGGAACAAACTGAAGTTGGCATTATATTCGAGGAAGCCCATGAGTCAATCAAGCAGTTGTGTATATTTCTATTATATATTTCATAGGTCAAGAGAAAAGGAGGAGTATGGGAATTTGATCTATCTCCGATTAGTACAACATCAGAAGCTTCTACTCTACCAGGAGGTGGTTTACCTGTTTCATTAGCAGCTTTAGACAGTACAACATTAGGAAGAGGAGAAGAAGGTACTCCATCTAACTCCTTAAGTAGCAACTTTTGTTGATGTATGAGTTTACTAAGTTCAAACATACTGATGTTTTCCTTTGTTTTCTTCATGTCTTCAATAATGTTGTAGTCCATAGAGTTTGTAACTACTAATGTTTTAGCTGTTGGAGGTGGATTTGAAGCTGATAGCTGATTTTGAGAAGGTGCAGCTACAGAATTATTTATGGGAGTTTTCTCTTTTGTAGCAGTACCCGTGTTCCTTTTCTTTTGATTTACTTGAACAGTTTCAAGAGTACCCTTACTCTTGGTAGTTACAGGGAAAGCTTCTTGTTCATTTTCTGTATCAGAATTGGGCAAAATGAAGTCCCACATCCCATAAAATTCTACAGTTACCTCTTCTTCAGTTTCTTTAGATGATAAGACTATCTCTTCTTCTTCATCTTCTTTGGGTTCTGAGTCTGCATTGGATATAGCATTTGGTGGTTTTTATTCAAGTTTCTTAAAGTTTCTAAATGGCCTTTTTGTTGAAGTTTCAACTACTTGTTTCTTGATTTCTATCATTTTGTTTGACATAGTCTTGAGAAATTTTTGGAGACCTTCCATATCATATGGATCTTTAGCCATTTTCTTTTTCGAATCATCTTTGAAGGAGACTTTTTTAGATTTTTTGTCTTCAAGAGAAGCTTTCTTTTCTAAGGCGATGATACGTTTTTCCACAACAATTGCCTCTTTCATATTTTCATCTAGGGTGGTTTTTGCAGCTCTATCTACAAAGATAGCTATGTTTGAAGGTAAAGCTATTATATACCATTCACTTCTAACTTGTTCACTAGGCTTAGAGGTAGTCGGGATCTTATTCAAGAGTTTATTAAACCTTGAATTGAATTATTTTATAGGTTCTTTAGACTCTGTCCTAAGATTTGAAAGATCATTGATTAATGTTGCTACAGATCTGTCATCATCATATTTAGTCAAGAATTGTTCTTGAAAAATATTCCTACTGGTAATGGATCCGGATGGTAAAGAAAAGTACCAAGACCCAGCTGATCCTTGTAGGGTATAAGGGAAAAGTCTAACAACCACATCTTCCTCTGTAACTCCTTTTAAGTTAATTGAAAACATAAAGTTGTTAATGTGTTCATTTGCTGGTATGCCTACATCTAGATTAAATTTTGGCAACCATTTTTCAGGATGTGATGGCAATGGATGCAAAGGTGTAGGTATGGTGACTGCACCAGGACTG
The DNA here is from genome assembly GCA_031772625.1 of Pinus tabuliformis. NCBI lineage: Eukaryota > Viridiplantae > Streptophyta > Pinopsida > Pinales > Pinaceae > Pinus > Pinus tabuliformis. The sequence continues at coordinate 932,076,516 of CM062817.1, forward strand.
CTCTATGGGTTTTGTTCCATTGTCAAGCTACTAATAGATGATAATGCCGATGAAGTTCCAGATGGTTGGGAAGCAGATATTGGGGTTCCAGAAAGTTGAGAAGCCAATGTTGAAGTTCCAATTCCCTGTTGAATGACAATTTGGAGTGGAGGAGTGGATGGTTGGCTTTGCGATGGAGAAGATGAAATGGAGGATGATGATGAAAAATTTTCACTGTCAGATCCTTCAATTGTTTTCCTTGCCCTTTTCCTTTTATGCAAAGGTAACTCAGTAGGTTCAATACCAAGCTTTTCACTCTGAAGTCTGGTGAGAGGGTGGGAAGGAATGAATTGCGAAGTCACATTTCCTTGAGATACCTTAGATTTCTGTGGTGATATTGAGAATCCTTGAAGTTTGTGGATGAGAGACTATACTTCAAGAGATTCAGGACTTAATTTATCTGGGATATTTTGGGGTTGAGCAGTGGTAGTTGTCTCCTCTACTTCTTGCTAGAAGACTAGAGTTCCAGTATGCAAGGGAGAAGTCGAAGGTGAGATGCAAGGAGATTTACTCTCAGAATGGATTGTAGGTTTGGACTTGCTCACCATTCACAATTCATGCCCTCCTTCTACCACCAAAAATGTTGATGCCTTGAAAATCGCTGCATCAACATCAGGCAAAAACCACCCGGTCAGGATCTTAAAAGCAGCTCCTTTTCCGTTTGGTGTGGTGGCTCCGACTGGATATAATGGGACCAATTTCCCAATGATTTGTAAATAGGATGGATAAGTGATTGGTTTTCTAATTTCTAATGGGAATGATAGATGATTTATTCTAAAAGTGCAACAATATAAACAACTAATCTATCCCAGGAAATCTCTTTTTTAGTGCAATTCCTGGTGGTTTTTATTGAAAAGTAGGCATGTAGATGACTCTACTTTTAAAAAAAATATTCATTCATATGATAATTAATTTGTTCAAGTAGTTGAAAAAAGTAATAATTAAAACATTATTACACTATTATTTATATACCATTGACATAAATATGAATGAAAAAGTAAAAACCCTTAAACATTCAATAGTGATAAGCCAAGAGGACTGTTGTGAAAGCACATACATATATCAATGATAGCAAAATGAATAAATGTTGATTCACATAAAAGAATGAAGTAAAGACATAGATAACAGTACCATATGTAATTTTAATCCCCTCCGATATGAATCGCATTCAGATCCCGTCTTTAAACTTAGAAATACTCTTACAAAAAACAATAGTGCATATTCTGTCAAAGTACTCTTCATTAAAATTCAAAATTCAGGTCTAGTTTTTCACAAAAAAAAATATATATATTAGAATCATAGTAGCGCAACTCCCGATCCAAGTCTTAATACAAAATTTGAGGACCCTTTCTAAAAACTTGAAAGGGTCTATAAATACTTTCTAAACTAACTAACTATGAAATAAAAATGTTGTGAGCTGGTATAACCAAATCATAAATATATGAAAATCTCCCGAAATAGACATGCTTGTAGTCGGTAAGAATGGTTCACTATTTCGGCTTACTATCCTTTGGCTTGAGCTAGCATATGGTGAGCATTGGTTGCAGTTTTGGAGGGTGACTCATACGTGAATGTAGTTGTGCAAAATATGTGGCATCAGTAATTTCAGGAATCATGTAACCAATTGCATCGGTTACACATTTAATTGTTGCCCTTTGACTATGTGGTTTAACAAGGAAGAACCAAAAGGTGTCCCATGTTAAAGCTTGAATTCCTGCGATCAATATCTCCCTCTTTTCCAGTTCCTATTTCCATGTCTGCTCCAATGCTTTGGCTGATGGCAGTTTCCCTGGAGTGAATTCTGAAATTAAATTTAACAAATAAAGAGTATCATTAATTAATTCAATCAGATTATTAGTTTTCGATCTGCATCTTGAAGTCGCCCTCTCTGCTTTCATCAGTTGAGATTGCCATTCTAGGAATAGGATTTCCTTATGTGATTCTAGAATTTGAGGTAGATTTTCCATTTGTCCTTCCTTGGTTTCTTTCCAAGATAGAAAATCAGTTAGTGTTTCATCAGCTTGCTCCAATTTCTGTCTTGCATCAACTGATTTATCAATCATTGATGAGGAAATTTCACATAGGGGTAGAGCAAGAGAGATATTATGACACAACAAGTTCAATTGATTAGATAATGCCTTATTAATCTGGAGAGCTTCTGATTTGAATTCTCCTACTTGAGGAAATCCTTTGAACCTTTCTATTTGCAGTGACAGTTGAGCGATTTGTTCATATTTTGTTTTCCTCAACTGTTCATTCATTGTCTTCAGCTTGCTCAATGCTTGAGATATTTCCTTTTGTTTCTGAACTACATTTTGATCTATTCTCTGTTTCTCTTTGAGCAATTTCTTATTTAATTGGTTGTTTGACTACTGTTATGCTGTCAATTGTTGTATAAACTGCACTATCCTCTGTTGTTTTTCGTGTACCTATGTCTCCAATGAAACAATTGTCTGATCCTTTTCTTTGAGTAAATTGTTGACTTCCGATGCCTTGTCCATAATAGCTGTTGTGTATGCTCCAGCATACTGAGAGAGTTTAGTAAGTTGTTTGGAAGGGTTGACTTCCTCTCTCCATACCACATTAGTTATTTCCAATTGTGTAGGAAAAAGAGAAGATTGATCAAGTTTTCTCTTTTTCCTTTGTCTCTTTATTACAGCCCTATGCTTAGGGCTATACAAGACATCCAAAGTTGGTATTTCTTCTACATGTAGAACGATTTCATCGGATGGGTTTTCTGGAATCATCTCTATATCATTTTTAGTCATGGGTGGGCCACTCGTTCCTTCAGTCGGAATCGTATTAGTTGTTGTCTTATGACCAGTAGTTACTTTAGGCATGCTAAACCCCTGTAGGATCTCAGTATTGCTTATGATTGAGTCGAATTGTTGCCATTATTTGAGTAATTTGGGTTTAATATGAATGTCTATATCAATGAGTTCATTACCTTTTCCCTGCTCTTGTTCTTGATCTGGTGTTTTTTCTTTCTTGGAGATATTTTCCACATCAGGAATCTTATCAGTAGTTGTTTGTTCAGTTTGACTGGATAGCTGAACTGTAGGGATTGTGGCTAATAGGTCTAAAGGCAGAGTTTGCAACCTCTGTTCTCTAATTCTATTAAATGTTTCTAGCCCTTCATCGTGATACCTGATTCTAGCCAATTCTTTAACTTGAAATAATAATTTAGATGAGGAAAATAGATCATCGAAGTAATCCGCTTCATGATCAAATTTAGCAAGTTTGGCTTGATATGTGACATTGCAAGTAACCTATCTTGGATCATATTGCCTGTTAGGAATTGTGGAAAGCTTCAACATTAGCATCTTTTCTGTCTCCTTTTCTGCATGCTTGTAACCATGAAGAGTGAAAACATCGCATCATAAAGGGAAGACTGGCCACATGTGTTTCTTTGAATCCTTAAGGGTTCTAGATGTCCCTTCCACTGTTATTTGGTAAGCCAATTCCCGAGCTAACAATTTATCAAGCACATACAGGGGGAGAACATGGGGTTTAGTGAGGCTACCAAAAAGCCTTACATAGGTAATTTTTTCCTCCTCAAACCAACTACCTACTGTTGTTAATTCTGTCTCTTCTTTGTGGGATATCTTGGGAGCAGGCTTATTAAAAATAGAATAATATACAGGTAAAATAAAACCATTGCAAATTTTATACAGATGATTTTTGTAGTGAGCCTTCCATAACTGCTCATGATAAATATGGATTGGTTTAGGATCTTGAGGAGTCCATCTCCATCTATGTAACAAAAATTAAGAATTGAAAGAAATAGTATCCATAATATATGCACGGCAATAGAATGGGGGAATGGTCTTGGTAGTTTGATGTGCATTTGTTCTATACTCTAGAATCACTGTGGCTAGTTTATCGGACAAAATATCCACCCAATCCATCACATAACCATTGATTGTAGCTTCCATTAAAGGGACCATTTCTATAGTGAATTTAGCAGAATCATGTATTTCCCACATCCTACACATCATAGCTCCAGCATAACAGTAAGGGGAAGCCAATGAGGCAACATAGTACTTACCCGATGACTCGTGCTTATGCTTTTCCAAGAAATGCCTCTATTACTTTATCGGGGTTGACTCTGAGTCGTTTTCCTTTGCAAATGCTTCTAGGAACGCCTTGTTGTATCGCTTCTTAGGTTGAGGTAAGTGATACATTTTCCTGAGATCCTCAGGCTAAAACGAGCCGAATATCCTCCCATCAGTTGTGCAAAAGGTTCTGTCCGAAACTGGAATCTTCTCTACCAGCCATCTTACCACATCAGTAAATGGCAGGATTTTAGCTCACGCTGTTATCTTGTGAAGATGAGAAGAAGCCAATTCTTTAAGAGTTACTTCTAATTTGTTAGTTGAATCAGCTGTGGCCTCCTCTGATAACTCTTAGGGCTCCTCTGCTTCTATCAGAATATAAATACTCTCCCAGCTAGTGTTTCCTAGACCAAGACACAACATATCTGAGATTAATCCTTTTTTGCTTGGTCCTTGATCTTTGACTGCACGAGCTGTAGTTGTTGTCTTCTTTGATTTCTTCCCCATTTTCTCTGGATTTCTGGTTTTGGAGGAATTTTGCACAAAATGTTACAAACCGTGATACAGAGAAAGTGCTACTACAAGCTAATATGACAATGAATAGAATTACGTTGATTGGCATATGATAAATGAAATATAGTTAAGGATTACCACAGATAAAATCTTATTAAAAGATCTACCCTTAATTGCATTATTGAATAGTCGTTTAACCTGTCAATCGTGGTAAATAACATCATAAATGCCCATCACATCGCTCATATGCCGAATGATTATTTCAAGTGTGCTTTAGATTTCATTGATCGGCGAGCAGCGATAAATTGCAAATCGGAGATTGGAAGTGTCAAAGGGAAGGGCTTTAACACTTGTTGTAAATATCTCAGATTACCAAAAGTTGATATAATGCATGAAAACCTTTTAAATTTATTTTTACTTTTCGAGATGCATGCCTAATTAATAAATCATAGTCGAGACTTGGCTTGAGATTTATTGCTTTGTCATGCGACTTGGCCGATTTGCCGATTGTGATTTGCTTTATCGCATCGGAGGAGTTGAGGGGTTCTGTTTATTATACCTTTGGCATTTGCTTCCCCCAATTTACTGATTGTGATTACCTTTTCGGAACGCAGAATTAGGTGAGGTTTCGCTTTCGTTTGTGCTTCCTTTTGATATTGCGATATGCGATCTCCGATCACTTTATCACAATATTGAATGGTTTTTTAATATTTACTAAAGGAACACTTTATTTTTATTAAAAGGTTTTATAAAATGATTCATTTACATCAAGCCTTTTCATAAGGATTTTTCTTATGATGGGTTAATAACATTTTTTATTTGTGGACACACAAATCTTAACTAAGTTGATTTAAAAAGGGACCCATTTCTTATCAAAATTTTATGTAAAGACTTTAGAAATGGGGGGTTGTTGTACAACACAACAACCTCATAAAATATGTTTTAGCTACTTCTGTTTTCCGTTGCAGTGTTCTGAGTTCTGGTTACTCTGTTCTGGTTACTGTATTCTGGTTACAGCATTATGAAAAGTGATTGATTGATTCATTTTTGGTTGGCGCAAAGGATATTGGTTGATGCAGATATATTTGATGTTTGAATGATGTTATTGATGGATCTAGTCTAAAAATTTATGAAACGTGGTCCCTAGAAGAAAAGAGAAGGTTGTAGCCTTTTGTGGGCCGGCACCTACGTACTAGTAAACATATCAGCTAGTACAAGAGCTAGGGGGTTGTAGCTTCCTTCCAGGAGAAGTTGGAGAATGAGAGAAGGTTGTAGCCTTTTGCAAGCAGAAGCCTGTGTACTGGTATAACACTACACGAGTACAAAAATTGTAAAAAGAAATTTCTTATTAAAAAGAAGATAGAGACGATTGCAGTAGGTAGTTTTCACCCACATTGGGTTTCCACCTTATATCTTGTGTTCATGTGTGTGATTGTATGTTCTAATTTTACTACACCTGGTTACTGTTTATATGGTTCTGGTGCACTGATTAAAGATCAACATATGATGAATTAACTGAATCATAAGTTTGCAGGACATACGCTAGTTGCCTTAAATACAATTGCGTATACATGTAAGTTCCATTAACTGAAGTAGCGTATATGAATCTGATTATGGAAATGAAATATTATTGACTTGCTAATACTGATTCACCCCCCCTCTCAGTATTATTTCAAAAAATTGGTATCAAAGTAGGTCCTTCAGAAGAATCTTGATCGCTTGAAGGAAGATCTATCATCATGAGTAACTACGAAAGAGAGGGATCCATTAGAACACCAGTCTTTGATGGGAGCAACTTCATTTATTGGAAGGTAAGAACCACAACCTCTCTTCAATATTTTGTAACAGCTGTCTGGGAAATCGTAGAAAGAGGATATACATTTCCATCAACAATTCCTACAGATACGATAGGTAAAAAGCAATATGAAACCAATGCCAAGGTTTTCAATACATTATTGGGGAGACTGTCACAATTATAATTTGTCAAAGTTATGTAGCTCAAAACCACCAAAGAAATATGGGACAAGATCGTTCTAAGTTATGAAGGAGACAATCAGGTAAAATGTGCAAAACTCCAAATTCTCATAATTCAATATGAAACTCTCAAAATGCACAATGATGAAAGTATAGCTAGTTACTTCTTATGTATAGATGAGATTGTTAATTGAATGAAGAACTTGGGTTAAGAGATAAAATAAGTTACTTTAGTTGAAAAGGTTTTAATATCTTTGTCTACTAAGTTTGAATCAAAAGTATCTGCCATAGAAGAAAAGCAGGATCTTCAAACTGTTACTATGACACGGCTGCACGAAATCTTAACTGCTTTTGAAATGAGAAAAGGAGGTCCATCAGATATGAGAGAAGCTTCATTTAAAGCTTCTGGAAGAGAAGAACTCAATCAATCAGGACATATTTCAGAAGGAGAGGAAGAAGCAAACTTTGTCAAGAACCTTCAACGGGGTTCTAGAAGATTCAGAGGTAAACTACCTTTCAAATGTTTTGCTTGTGGAAGAGTCGGTCATTATGCTACCAAATTTCCTCATAAAGATAAGCTTGATAAAGGTAAGGAATTAGCAAAATGGAAAAGAAAAAAAATTGTAAGTAAGAAGAGCTACTATACGCATGAAGATAGCAATGGTTTATCAATTAGTGATGAAGATGAAAATAGTAATGACTATAGACTTCTGATGGCCTTTGAAGATGATGATTTCTTGGATGTTTAGATGAAGATGACCTTTATGAAGAAATCCCTAAACTCAAAATTTGTTTAGAAGAAAAGAATATCACTATAGATACTCTGACATTCCAACTTGCTAAAAGAGAAAAACAAAATGAAAAACTAGAATGTGAAATTGTGGGTCTAAGAAAGGATATTGAGAAAACAAAAGCTCTCAATATTAGATTTGCTAAAGGAACAGAAACCTTAAATGAAATTATCAAAGTGCAGCATTCTCCTCTGATAAAGACAGGTCTTGGATATACTGAAGAAGCATCCCAAGCACAGAAGTCATCAACCTCCACTAAAAGCTATCTTGATGCAGCAAAGAGCAGTGAACAGTTTGACAATCGACAACAAAGGCATAAAGTATATCACCAGGTAAATCAGGCTCAATTTACTTCAAGGATGAACAAAAGCTACAACCAACCTCAGGTAAATCATACTCAATCTATTTCAAGAATGAATATCAATAGCAACTAAAATCACTAGGTTAGTAGATTTGATAATTGCAGGAACTTCTTTAATGGCCAATGTTTTTCATGTCATAACTTTGGACACAAAGTTGCTCAATGTGTTGCTTACAAGACCATCATGACTAGAGAAGCATGAGAGCAAAGGAATGTGACAGGGATCATAAAACATACCTACAATAAATTTTCTCTTATTTAAAATGAAATAGAATGCTATATCTGCAGCAACTTCGATCATGAAGAATCTGAACGCAAGAGTAAATTTCAGCAAACATCTCAGAAGGAGCAAACTTCATTAAATCCCAAAATATGGAGAAAGAAAGAACCACAAACATAAATATGTGGTATAGCCTTGCATGCAGAAGGACAAGAAAATCAGTGGTACATCGACAGTGGATGCTCGAAACACGTGACATGTGATAAAGAAAAACTTTAGTCATATAATGCCTTAGAAAAGGAAAATAAGGTCTCATTTGGAAATGAAACTCTTGCTGCCATAAAAGGTAAAGGTTATGTTCTCTTAAAAGAAACAGTTAAAGTTGGGAATGTTATGTTTGTTGATGGTCTAAAGCAAAACTTTTTGAGTGTCAGACGAATGTGTGATCAAGGAAATGAAGTAGTATTTCGATCAAATGGATGTGTTGTTCATGAGCTTGATGGAGAAACTGTGATCAAAGGTATAAGAACTCCAAACAACTTATACATACTCAAGGGAGGATAACGACAATGCTATCTAAGCAAAAATGATGAACATTGGCTATGGCATAGAAGATTGGGGCATCTAAGCTTCTCTCAAATAAGAAAAGCATGCAGATTCCAGGCTGTTCGTGATCTTCCTGATATCAGCATCCCAGAAAATACAATATGAAAATCATGTCAATTTGGTAAGCAAACTAGAGTGCACTTCCCTGAAAAAGAAGGATCAGCTAGTAAGCCTCTTGAACTTGTTCATACTGATTTATGTAGACCATCAAGGAAAAAGTCACCCCGTGGAGAAGAATACTTTATATTGTTCATTGATGATTTTTCTAGAATGTGTTGGATATGACTTCTAAAGCATAAAGACGAAGCATTTGAAAAATTCAAAGCCTTCAAAGATTTGGTTGAAAATGAATCAGATCGCAAAATCAATTGCCTTAGATCTGATCAAGGAGGGGAATTTACCTTGGATGCGTTCTTTGACTTTGTGAAGAACATGGAATAAAAGGGCAATTCTCCACTGTAAGGACTCCACAGAAAAATGGAGTGGTAGAAAGGATGAATAGAACTATTCATGGTTCGTGCTATGCTAGATGAGTCTAAAACTCCTGCAACCTTCTAGGGTGAAGCTGCATTCACTACCGTCACTATTCTCAACCAAGAAAATGTTTGGGTAAACAACACTCAAACTCCACATGAACTTTGGTATGGTAAGATTTCTATTGTAAAATACTTCAAAGTTTTTAGAAGCAAATGTTACATCAAAAGGACTAATGAAAAACTTGGTAAGTTTGAACCTAGAGTAGCTGAAGGCATTCTCCTTGGTTACTCTTCCTAGAGTAAAGGATATAAATATTATAATAAAAGATTTGGAAAATTATTGAAAGTATTGATGTTGTGGTTGATGAAGCATGCAAAAATCCAAAGCAAGTAAAAATCGAAGATTGTGAAGAAGATGAGTATTATCCTCCCACATCAAATTAGACCAATTCTGAAGAAGAAACCAATGAAGCACCAGAAGAATAGATAACGGTAGAAGAAAAGACTCCATCCACGTATGTTCAGAAAAATCATCCAGAGACTCAAATTTTGGGGCAGAAAGAGGCAGGTGTATAGACAAGAAGAACTACTACAGAAGATTCAAGCTATATAGCATTGCTTTCCTCCACCGAACCTAAAAATTTAAATGAAGCATGCAAAGATGAATTTTGGGTCTAGGTCATGAATGAAGAACTTGAGAAAATTGAAAAGAATATTACTTGGGAATTAGTTCCTAGACCTCATGATAATAATATCATAGGAAATAAATGTATATTAAAAAACAAGCTGAACGAAAACGGAGAAGTTATTAGAAACAAGGCCAGACTTGTTTGTAAAGGATATGCTCAACAAGAAGGTATAGATTTTGAAGAAACCTTTGCACCTGTTGCTAGACTTGAAGCCATAAGAATGTTCCTTTCTATTTCTACTTTTCAGAAATTCAAAGTATACCAAATGGATGTAAAATATGCCTTTCTTAATGGAGACTAAGAAGAAGAAGTATATATTGAGCAACCAGATGGATTCATTCTTGGAAATGATGAAAAACTTGTATGCAGACTCAGAAAGGCTCTCTATGGTCTAAAACAACCTGCAAGGGCCTGGTATTATTGTCTTAACAAATATCTCCATCAACAAGGTTTTTAAAATGGATCAACTGATAGCAATCTATATACAAAGATTGACAATAATAAATTGCTAATACTTGTTGTGTATGTTGATGATATCATTTTTGGTAGCAATGAAGAAGCCATGAGACAAAATTTTGCTTTAGTAATGCAACAAGAATTTGAAACGTCCCTGCTTGGTGAGCTTACATATTTTCTTGGTCTACAAGTTCAACAAAATAAAAATGGTTTTCTTTTTCTGTCACAAACCAAATATCTCAAGCAGATCTTGAAAAAATACGGCATGGAAGATTCTAAACTAGTATGTACCCCAATGATAATAGGATGTAGTCTCAGCTCAAATTATGAATTAGCAGCAGTACATCAACCAACCTACAGATCCATGATTGGCAGTCTGCTTTATATGACAAGTACCTGACCAGACATCATGCATGTAGTGGGAATAGTTGGAAGGACTCACACCTTCAGGCAGTCAAAAGGATTTTCAAATATCTTCAAGGAACACAGAATTTTGGCTTATGGTATCCTAGAGATACAGATCTTACACTTCATGCATATACAGATGAAGATTGGGCAGGAGCGTTGATGACAGAAAAAGAACTAGTGGTGGTGCATTCTATATGGGTTCCAGATTAGTGTCTTGGTTCAGCAAGAAACAAATTTCAATTGCATTATCTATAGCTGAAGCAGAATATGTGGCTGCTGCATCTTGCTGCACATAACTCCTTTGGATGATGCAAACATTACAAGACATTTAGATCACATGTACTCCACCCATCTCCATTCTATGTGATAATACAAGTGCCATCAATATTTCAAAGAATCCAGTCATGCATTCCAAGACCAAGCACATACCCATAAAATATCATTTTCTACGTGAACAAGTGCTCTAAAAAAAGGTCAAATTGGAGTATGTTCCCTCCAAAGAATAGGTTGCTGATATATTCACCAAACCACTGCCCGGAGAGACATTTGAATATCTCAGACAGAAGTTGGGAGTAGTTGATGCATCATCCTGCTGTTAAAACTTATCTGTTTCAAATAAAAGTGGTTATACATGAGTTTTATGAAGCGTAGATGCATACATACGCTAGTTTCTATGGATACAGTCATGTATATGTTCGTTTGAAGAAAAACAGTGGGCTAGACTTAGGATAAAAGGATTCTGATATGGGTCTGACACTGATCATCTGGCACAGGTTGAGGGGGAGAATATACATCTTATAATGCATTGTTGGCATTATCTTAGAATATCTTCGTACAAATTCACAATTGTTTTTTATTCAGGTGATATAGGTTCAGGGGGAGATCATGGTTGCTGGTCTGGATGCTGATTGACAGATGTTGTTGATGACTATCATGGTCTTGTTTCAGATATTTGGTCTCTATGTCATGTATATGTTTTAATGTCAAGGTCATGAAACGACCTATTTTGTTACCCCACAATGCATGGGATGGATGATGTAATGTTCTTGTCTTGACATGTATAACCAATTGGTATATCCCCAATTGGTTGGGTGGATGAGTCAAACTTGGTATATCCCCACCTGGTTGGGAGGTGGATGTATGTATGAGTCTTTGGTGATAGGAAGGTAATTTATGATGTATGTATAGATTCATGTTCTTCTTTTAGAACATCTTTTTGCAGACCTTGCTTATATTCAGGGGGGGCATGGAGCTCAATCAGCACACTTCAGCATATCAGAGAAATCTGCATGAACTTAAGGGGAGCATAACCCTTTTCCCTTGATGACAAAGGGGGAGAGTGACTTGGGGTTGCCATCAAGTCCAAAGGGGTAGATTGTTGGTATTATGACATAGATTTTTCTCTATGACACAGGCGTTGTCCTTGGTGGCAACTCACTCAGATGACAGATCATAGTTGAGACTCATAGATTGAAGAAAGAGAGGTATACGTAGGTTCCCCATTGACCAAGCCACGTGTACATGCGAGTTAATAGACCAAAAGGAGTGTATAGCATACACATGCACTTTCACAGAAGGAAAGGCGCGTACATGTTGGAAAACTAAGTTTTGGTCTATGGTATTTGGTCCATGGTATTTTGATCCATGGTATTGGTCCAAGGTATCTAGTCCAAAGTGTTGACCCCTAGTATTTGGTCCAAGGTATTGGTCCTAAGTGGTTTTGGTCCATGGTATTGAGTAAGTCCTAAGATTATAAAAGGAGGAGAATATCATTAGGAAAATGCACTCAAGTATTGAATATCTGATGAAGAGCAAGATCTAGAATACAGGTTATTGGTTTATGGTGTATAGCTGGATCTGAATCAAGGATGAAACTTAGCACTTGATGAAGGATAAGATCTAATGATGGGTAAAGATCTTAAGGCTTGAAGTGAAGTATCTTTGTGTGGTTTTGATATTTTATTTGAATAAATAACGCATGTTGTAGTTTGTAAATATGATGATCTGGGTATAACTGAAGTCTGGAATTGTTGTAAAGTTTAAATCATCATTTACAAATCTGTACGCAGGTTCACTTTATAAAAGGTGCGTATACACACTGGTTCTGCATATCAAAACAATGTATACATCTTAAATTGATTTGCGGATCTGTACACAGGTTCGCCTTGAGAAAAGAGTGTATTCTTGCAGGTTCGACACATTGAAGTAGCGTATATCTCATAAAATATGTTTTAGTTGCTTCTTTTTGTTGTTTCAGTGTTTTGAGTTCTAGTTACTGTGCTCTGGTTACTGTATTCTGGTTACAACATTATGAAAATTGATTGATTGATTCAGTTGTGGTTGGTGCAAAGGAGATTGGTTGATGTAGATACATTTGATGTTTGAATGATGTTATTGATGGATCTAGTATGAAAATTTATGAAACGTGGTCCCTGGAAGAAAAGAGAAGGTTGTAGCCTTCTGTAAGCTAGCACCTACATACTAGCAAACATATCAACTAGTACAAGAGCTAGGGGGTTGTAGCTCCCTTCCAGGAGAAGCTGGAGAACACGAGAAGGTTGTAGCCTTCTATAGGTAGAATCCTGTGTACTGGTATAAGACTGCACTAGTACAAAAATTGTAAAAAGAAGTTTCTTATTAAAAAGAAGATAGAGACGATTGCAGCAGGTGGTTTTCACCCACATTTGGCTTCCACCTTATATCTTGTGTTCATGTGTGTGATTGTCTATTTTTTTACTGCACCTGGTTACTGTTTATATGGTTCTGATGCACTAATTAAAGATCAACATATGATGAATTAACTAAATCATAAGTTTGCAGGACACATGCGAGTTTCCTTAAATACAGTTGCATATACATGCAAGTTCCATTAACTGAAGTAGCGTAAATGAATCTGATTATGGAAATGAAATATTATTGACTTGCTAATATTGATTCACCCCCCCTCTCAGTATTATTTCCAACATCCAATTCATGACACATTTTGTTTTCCTCTATATGTTTTTCCATTGCCTTCATACTTTATTTCTGCATATGTTTAGGGTAACATAGGAGCTAGGGAAATGATAAGTTAGAGTATCAACCTCCTTGACATCCTACTACAAATTTATTATCATTAAAGAGATTATATTGTTGAACATTTTGTCTGAAATAAGCTCCTCTACATATTTAATTTTCGCCTTCTTTCATCTCTTGAATGTATATTTGTATGGCTATAGAAGTCTTCTACACTTATCTACTATATCTAGTTAATTAAGTATTAAACATCACTTCTTAATTATCATATATTCTCTTTTATTCTTCCATCAATTTACCTAAAGTCATATAATTCTATCAAATTTGGATATTGGCACTTTGATCAAGTTTCAACAAGAGAGGGATTTATTTCTTAGTAGATTTTGGATATTCATCAACAACCACCTGCAAAAAATAATAGATATGGACATTGTGCTTCAAAGGTTGTTGTCCAATGATAGTGAATAGCATTAAAAAATTCCTCATAACACTTGAGGGAGCCCCCTATGGTTCAAGAGCCATCTTGAACCTAAAGGTTGGTCGAGTTGGTTTCTCGATGTAGTTTCGCAGCCAAGAACTGCCTTGGATAAAAATATACAACAACAAGCAAGCACAAACACGAATGAAAAAGATAAGTCTCATTCAAAGCATGAATACCTGAATCAATGCAAGATTAGCTCTTGTGGATAGGAAGGAATGCTCCAAAATTGAGACATATGAACCATTTTGGAGGGTGATTGTAACTTGTACAATAGGAGGATAAGATCCAATCGAAGGTTTCCCCATAGTAGGAGGATAACAACTAATGAGAGGTTGCCCCTAGTAGCATTATACGATACAATGGTAAGTTTCCCCCTAGTAGGAGGGTATGATCTAATGGGATGTTACCCCCACATATGGGGATAAGATCCTACTGGAGTATTTTTTTCGAAAATTTACCACACAAACCACCAAATTATATTGTTGATTAGACCTTGGTTGGACACCAAGCATAGAAGTTTGTGAAGAAAACACAATTTGAGGAGTTTGTACCATGCTTGTACAAGAAGAATCAAAATATATTCTAGTAAAATAAGGGGGGTAATGAAAAACAACGGATTGGTCACAACTACATAAAAGTTTTGCTAAGTGATTGATGCCTAGCAGGTATGCAAGGTCCATTATAAAAATAAGTGTGACTAGGTCTACAAGGATAAATAAATATTAGGTAAATAATATCGAGTAAACATGGAAGATTTACTAGGTTTAGAAGACCCACCTACAATAGAAGGTTAAGTTTGCATTAGGGTACTTCCATAGACTATGTCGATGTTGACTAGTCCATGGTTAAAATTTTAAGAAAAAATAAAGGAGTGCATAAAATGGGACTTCTTCTCATAGGTGTAGAAGTAATGAGATATTGAATCCAAGGATTAACTCGTGACAAAGAGGATATAGTTAATTCCACAAGAAGAGGAGCACTTAAATTGGTTATTAGAGGATTAGTAGGTGGAATTTGTTCTTTAGAAATTTCCTCTATATGTATTAAACAAACTGGAAGGAAAGTTACAACTTTGTTTCTTAAATAAACAAACTCTTGAGAACTAACTGGTAAAGGTGTAGACACTAAGCCTATTGAAGTACAAAAGAAAATTTCTGAAATTATTGTACCAATACTTTTTTATTCTCAAATTTTTGGGTTCAATCACCTTCAGTTCCAAATTTTTAAATTGATATTCCTCCCATTTCAAAGTTTCAATAGTTTTAGGTTCTACCACATCATGTTCCAATGTCTCAAGTTATGTAATTTGTTTGTGTAAGATTTGATGAATTAAGTGTAATTTCAGGGGGTAAACCTTGCATTCTATGTGAATGACAAGGTTTATGCGTTGTCACGGTGAATTTATTTAAAAATTAAAATGCATGCCTATTGTATGATAAATATATTAAAAAAATGTCTGCTAACAAATCTAAAGTAACAAGCATACAAACCACAAATGAGGGATCAAGTGGAACTATTTATGTTTGTGACTTGCTTAACTATCCAAGCTTGGTCCAAGTATCCTCACTAAGAAGTGGAGCACCCTCCAAGAAGGCCCAGTTTAGTTTTACCAATGTCTATTCCAGGTACAACAAGGGAATTCCCCTTGTCGTCAACTTGTGTATGAGCCCTAAAATAATATCCGCTCATGTCACCACCTACAACAACCAGAACTAGGGGGATAGTCAACAATCACATATACATGCAAGGGTAAGGTAATTAAGCCTAAAATCAACTTGTGAAGTTCCTCAAAGCAAGGAGTGGTCCTCCCAAGTGATTTCCAAGTGTTTTACAACATCATTTTTGATACGTGTAGATCAATGCCATCAAAGCCAACAAGGCAGGATAGATTACTTTCCTGTGCCCAATGTGACCTCATGCTTAACTCCTACATGACAGGAGCTTCCCAACATAATGAAAAAAATGAATTTTCACTCCCTGACTCAAGATTCTAGGTTTGTTTTGTAGCCTTAGAGAGTTTAAACTTACCACCTATCATTTAATCAAATATTTTAATACTAAAACACTAATTAAAGGTTCTTCTTTTTCAAAACATAAAATTCTCTCCTATAATGCAATAATTTGACAACTTTATGTTTTTAAGGAAAGAATAAAACTAACAAGAATGTAATAAATTCAATCTAAAAAGATAAAGAAATTCAAGAAATATATATTTTTTTCTTTTGAAAAAAAACAAATATTTTGAAAAAGGAAGAAAATTATCTTTCTCAAAACACCGCAAAAAGCAAATCCTTGAAGTAATTACTAAATCATAGAAATAAAGACACTAATGTATGAATATTCTAACCTAAGAGACTATAAACCTTTTAATCAACAAATAAAAGCAACTAGGTCAAAGTGGTAAAAAAGGAAATTTCACACAGCGAAAAATGAGAAAAAAACACACAAAATAGGCATGATGTTGAATGTTTATATTGTAGAGTAATCGTAAACAAACTTAAAAACCATATAAAAAATAGATCCAAGATGAATTCGGTGGGAAACCTTAGGAAGTTTTTGATTTTCTAGGTAGTGTCATAAGCTGCAGTGCAACATAGTGGCACAATAAGGAGGGGTTTTCATTTTAAAACTACATAGCTATGACAATGTCACTTTGGTATGGAAAGCAAGGTGCAATAGTGTGCAAAATAAATATAAAAGCTTAAGAAAATTCCAAGATATAAATATATATGAGGTCTAAGAGTTATATTTTGCTTTCCAGCGACTCAGAAAATGGAAAGACTCAAGAAAACAAGGACTCGATTAATCAAAACGAATTTGAAGATCATTCCCTAGTGGAGTTGCCAATTTTGTTAAAAGATTAATCCCTCTTGTGGACAAGAGCGATCTTCCTAGATATAGAGACCAAATCTAGAATAAAATAGATATGTATAAGAAAATTTCCCTAAGCTTAATTACCATCAAATCATTACTGTGAATGAGAATGGGATAAACTCATACCTTTTTAAAGGAAGTCCTCGTTGGTTGTTTGTAGCTTCTAGTCTCATCCTCAACACTCTGAAGCAAAGACCTTAAAATGACATACAAAAAACCATCAAAGAACATATAATCCAAATATTATTTGATAAAAACTATATATATATATATATATATATATATATGATTAAGGAATTATATACCAAAGACTGCCAAATTGATAGATAATAATTTGTGGGAAAGAAATATGTAATTGTATTATAATGATTAAAATGTTATAACATGAATCCACCTAGATGTTATAGGTCCCTTTCCAATTTTTCTTCATTTCAATGCCTTGCCTTCAAAAGTATCGAAATCAAAGATTTGATATTTAAAAAGAGTTTCACCAAAGCCAAAATCCTTTATAATATTTGCTAGCTAGCCATCTAAATAGGACATGATTGTATTATAAGATTGGGAAAGTATAGGAGGAGGATAAGGGATGGTGGTTTAGATGCAACAAGTTAGGGATGCGAGTCAAATCCACAATGATCAGAGGGGATTGCATCCACAATGGTTATGTTCTAGAATATTTTCATTCTTTTCAATTTTACCCTTGCTAAAATAATTTTGCACCTTTGTATTCTAGTAGGTATGCAACCTATGACAATAAGAAATGTTGTAGTTTATCAATGTATAAGCCATAAAATAATTTTGAATTAGGGTTTTTTAAGGTATTTGCAGAAGATTTGTCTCTTCCATATAAAGTTTTTCCTTCCATATTCTTCTAGGATTAATGGAAATATTCTTTGGATGACGAAGGATAGGTGTACAAAATAAATTGCCATGAATGAGAAAAAGTAATGTCTAACAAAGGAGAAAAAAAAAGTCAAACATTGGAAGCTACAAAAAAGGAATCATTGGAGTGAAAGAAATCATAATGGAGACAATGGAATAGAGAGACATTGATTGAGGTGGATATTGGGCCACCCACCAATTCCACTTGGACCCCCACCATTGTTTCTTTTAGTTTCTTAGTTTCCTTAATTGTAGCACAATTTACTATTTTTAGCTGTTTTTCGGGTCCTGAACTTTTGGAGCCGTTTTGAGGCCCTAAATGGATTTTTTTGGGAAAATTGGGAGCAACATTGGTCCATGGACCATGTTTCTCTTCCCAAAGTTGTAGTCCTCGGATAGATCTTTATAACAAGGTCTTGTGCGCGTCAAACGGAGATCATATGTCAAAGTTACAACCCCGGGAAGTTGATGTACCAATTTACCCAAAACAGGGCCCATAGTTTGGCGCTTCATCTCCTAGGGTTAGTTTTTTGGATGTTTAGGGTTTTCCATTGTTTCTCAACAATAAATAGGCCTTCGAGCCTCATTGTAAGATATTTTAGAGGGATGTAGTCACCACATCTCTTCTCAAAGATAAGTTACCATCACCCTAGCTAGTTTATTTCCCTTTCTGTTTGTAATAATATTTCGGTATTTTACAGTAATGAAATGAAGTATTATTTCTGCTACATCTCTGTATGTATGGTTATATCTGTAATGTTTTGCGTTCCTATTTAAATCCAGATCAAACATAGTTTGAACAAGGGCACAAAAACACCAAATTAGTTCATAATTATGCCATGATGAGGAAGATCTATAACACAATTTGTGACATACAAAATAAGAACATAAAGAGGGTTTCAATGTTTAAAGTCATAACAATATCTTGTGTAAGTCACTACCAAAAATTGTTTTAGGAAGTAGCTAGGGTAAATATGGAAAAGATAGTAAGGCTCCGACATTACTTTCCAAGGTTGATTGATGATGAAGGAACAATGGCCTTATGGAAAAATTGACCAAGGATGAAATGAAATAGTTATTGGATTCATTCAAAAAGGATAAGATCCTAGGACTAGGCTGGTGGCCAATTTGAATCTATGTTGAGCTCTATGAGTCTTGGGAAGATGATTTACTAGTTGTGGTTGAAGAATATAGGACATTAGAGAAGATGTTGGGGCCTACAATTCTATTTTCTTGGAAATAATATGAAAAAATCATACTCCTACAAACTTTGAACATTTTAATCCTATATCCTTTTTTCTCAAAGAAAACACATTGTGGAAAACCCTCCAAGTACTTCCCCACAATCCATGGTGAAAAATGGAGTAAACCATTAGCTCTAATTCATATACTATAACCCTAAAGGGATCATGATAGTGAAAATTGTTACCTCCAAACCTTGGGGGAATATCTCATGTATTTCTCATGATATATTCAAATAACCATTGAAGTTATATAATCTTATATCCTAATTCAATGTAGTATACAACATAATTTCCAAAGTAATAATAAGGAGACTAAAGCATGTCTTATCTCCCTCCATTACTAAGGAGTAATTTCGATTCCTAAATAATAGATAGATAGATGAAGCTATTGGCATATCCCAATAAGGAATTCACTTCATCAACATTAAATATATTCCATCCCTTATCATAAAATTGGATCTCTCAATTTAAGCATATGAAAATTTTAATATCAAATACACGAGGTTGATTCTTCATGATATCGGACTCAAGCTAGATTTTTTCAATTTGGTAGAAGGTTGTTTCTCATTAGTTTATTCCTCACAATTATTTAAATTATTCAAAAAATTTATTCTTCAATTCCTAAAAAGGATCATGGAAAAGATTCCCCCTATATCCCCTCCTCTTCTTAATGGTTTCCAAAGGAATTTGTAGGTATTTGATACATGAAAGGTCCCATGGAGGCATTAAATGCATACATATTAGAAGGAATATAATTACAAGTCACTTATTGTTTGTTAATGATCTAGGTGGATATTGGTGGTCACCCTCCTATTCCAAAAAAGGATCCTAAATTCCTAAAAAGGATCATGGAAAGGATGACCCCTAGATCCCATCTTCTTCTTAATGATTTCCAAAGGACTTTGTAGGTATTTGATACAGGAAAGATTCCATGGAGGCATTAAAAGAATAAATATTGGAAGTAATCTAATTAAAAATCACTTATTGTTTGCTAATGACCTAGGTGGATATTGGTGGCCACCTCCTATTCCACACGGACCCCTGACACTGTTTTCTATCATTTTCCTATTTTCAGCATAATTTCGTATTTTGGCAGTTTTTGAGTCTTGAACTTTTGCAGTTATTTTGAGACCCTTAATGATATTTTTTTGGGAAATGGGAAAACATAAGTCTTTTTATTAATCAAAATTTGTTTTTTTTTAGATAGACCTTTCTAATGGGCTATTGTGTGAACCAAGTGGAGATTGTATGCCAAAGTTATGATCCCGGGAATTTGGCATTCCAATTAATGCCACCAGGGCCCATACCTTTTGAATCTTCATCTCATAGGGTTATGATTTTGGATATTTAGGGTTTTTCATTGTTTATTCATGATAAAATATGAAAAAAACCTCATTATAAAACAATTCAAAAGGAATGTAGCCATCACATCTCTTCTCAAAGATAAGCTACCGTCGCCCAAGCTAGATTGCTTTCATTTTGCATGTGATTTTTTTTTAGTATTCTCGATTTTATTAATTGAATTTTTGTTTCACTATATCTTTGTGATTTAAAAAAAAAAAAAAAATCATTTTCTTCCTTCATAAATTTGGATCAGTGGTATCATAGTGGTTTTCTCTTTCTCTGTTTTTTTGTGCATGTTCCTAACGAGGTCAGGGTACAAGGAGTTGGGACTCAAACTTGTTGAACCCTTGCAAGACCATCCTCATTGACCCTGATGGCTTCCCATGGTAGAAGAAATGAAAGATTAGGGAGCAATATATCCTTTCAAATCTTTGCTCAAAGAAGCCCTTGAGTGAGAAAGGAACGATACGATGGACAACTTGTTCTAGATCCATCAATGGATACTAATGGATGAAGCATCTTCATCCAACAATCATTTGGGAGGCATCACCCATTTTAAGGAACAATTTAAATTTTAAATTCCCATATTCAAAGGCCAAATAAACATAGATGCTCTAGATAAATGGTTAAATATGTTGGAAGGATATTTTTGGGTCCATAATTTTTCCAATAGAGAAAAGATTAATTTTTCACTCCTTAAGGGCTCTCCCCATGTCAAGGATTATTGGGAAACTTATAGTGAGGAAAGGGCTAAGGAGGAATCCTTAGTAATTTTAGCTACACCCTCTTGAGAATATTTTTGAGATGTTAAGGAACATTATTACCCTATTGGGAGCTATGAAGGTAAGTACATAAAATGGACCACACTATGACAGGAAAGGGACCAAGAAGTGCTAGAGTTAACAAATATCTTTCATACCCTATGAAAAAATCTAGGTATCAAGGACTCTGAGCAACATCAATTTCTCATGTACTATGGATGTCTACACAAATACATCTAGAAATAAATGGAGTTCTTGGAAATTTACTTGCTTGGTGAAACATATCAATATGATGTCAAGATCGAGCATAAATTTAAATAGGAGAAGCAAGTATTTGGATCTGCAAATATGAAGCACGGAATGGGAAACCGCAAAACACAAAAAAAGGATAGAGTGAAGTGGAATGATTGCCAACAACTCATCAAAGCTGCAAACAAAGAATAGTAAAGTGAAGATGAAGAAAGACACAAGATGGTGAATTTTGCGCAAAGCAGCCATTAGTGGTCAAGCTAAAATATTTAGAGTCAAACACATGTTCTAAATCCTAAAAAGAACCCAACAAGGGGAAACAAATCATTAATGCAAAACCCAATGCCACCTTTTCCATGACCAAGGTTAATAAAAGTGAGTCTGAAGATCTGGAGGAGGGTGAGTGTCTCTTCCACTCACAAATGTAGGTGAAGGGTGCTCCACTATAGTTCATATTCAATAGTGGGAGTTGAATGAATCTCATCTCAGTAGAGGTCATCAATTTGGGTTTTCTAACAATACCACACTTGGAATCATACACCATCAAGTGGTTCTTCCAAGGACGCCATCTTTGTGTCAATGAGTAGCATTGCCTTGC
This sequence comes from Pinus tabuliformis, assembly GCA_031772625.1. Classification (NCBI taxonomy): domain Eukaryota; kingdom Viridiplantae; phylum Streptophyta; class Pinopsida; order Pinales; family Pinaceae; genus Pinus; species Pinus tabuliformis. The sequence goes on from CM062817.1 coordinate 932,098,552, forward strand.
CTATAGTATCAAGCCTTTCAAGGACGAGGTATTGTGTAATGTTCTATTAGGAAAGCCATATTTGTGGAAGCGATATGTTGTGTATGAGTCTTGACCTCATACTATTATTATTACTTTGGGAAAAAGACTATATAGGATACTAGAGGTAGCCCCACCTACCACCATTTCTTTGATCTCTACTAAGCGATGCAATAAGATCATCTCCTAGACTAGGAAATTTGTTTTCTTCCTAAATCATTCTCAATGTAAGAGGAAGATCATGGCCAGATCCATGGCCTATAGAGATGGATCTGCTACATAGTAAAAGAAAGTGGATAAGGTCGTGGAAGAGTATAGGGACATCTTCTCCTCACCCATAGGGGTACATTTGCACTATCGGGTAAACCATTTGATTAATATGACTGCTTGTGCACTTATACCTAATGGGCCAATCTACCTCTTCTCTCTTATAGAAAATGAAGAAATAAAGCAATAGATTTGTTAGTTTCTACAAAAGGGGCACATATGACCAAATTCCTCACCTTGTGGGAGTGTGGTGGGAGCCAAATTGTACTCATGCAGAAGAAACATGGGACCTAGATACTTTGCATAGATTATCAAGCACTTAAAAAAGTCACCATAAGGAATAGATACATGATCCCATGGATAAGTTCTTGGGGGGGATAAGTGATTCATAAACCTCAATTTGAAGTCCAACTATCACCAAGTTCCAATATAACTCACAATGTATGGAAGACTGCCTTTGGGTCCAAGGAGGGTCTCTTTGAGTGGTTGGTCATGCCCTTCAAGTTAAAAAATGGCCCTATAATTTTTATGCGGTAGATGGATGACATCTTGTTACCTTTGAAAAACTCATTATTGTTTATATATCTAGATTATATCCTCATCTTTAGCAAGATTTGGGAAGAGCACTAGCAACATATTCAACATGTCCTACAAACATTGCAGCAACCCAATCTATGTGAAAGCCTAGAAAAATTCTCCTTTAGAATGGACCAAGTCCAAAATCTAAGGTACATAATTTATGAGCAAGGTTTGCATGTGGATCCAGAAAAGATGCAAGTCATTTAGGATTTTTCGGCCCTGTCGACTCTAATGGAGCTTCACAACTTCTTAGGCCTTACTAATTTATTTCTGAGATTTGTGTTGGGGTTTTGTCATATAACTTTTCCCTTGAGTCAAGTTACCAATGGTGGAGAAAAATCAAAGTTTTTCTGGTTTGAGTCGTAATAGAAGGAATTCATTTAACTGAAACAATGCTTGTTCTCTACACCAGTCCTCACCTTGCCATATATGTTGTTATTACTCAGATTTTTTCCTTAGAAGTTATCAAAGAAGGAATAGTCCAAGGTAACCACAAACCTAATATTTTAGACTCAATTTCTAGCCAACCTAAGTCTAGAGAGGGCTCTCTCCTTATGATTTAACTTTGTTTGAATAAAATTTCAGGCTAGCTCGTAGTGTTTGTGATTGTTTCATTTTTATTGGGTGGTGGAATTAAGAAAATAGATGGGTAAAGCAAGTATTTAGGCCATTGGGCTATGGAGTTAATTAAGAAAGGCTTAACTAGATCTAATCAATCACTGAGGTAGGAGCTCACAGGGCAAGGTAGCACAACAAAAGAAAATATGCAGGTTCAAATGAATGAAGTAGTCCTAACTAGGGAAAAGGGCAATGAAGGATCGTTAAATAGGATTAAGATGAAGAAAGGAAGGATGATCAGTAGCAAAGGGCAATGAAGAATCCTTGACCATGTTGTATTGTTTACCATCACTGCTGCATCTATTAATGAAATGGTTTAATTACAACCAAGCCAAAGTCTGACTTCCCTTTCCATTAGAGATATGTTGAATAGATACCCTACCCTCACAACAATCAGATTGGCTCAGTTATTCCAGACTTTCATCAGAGAAGAATAGTATACCCCAAAGGACTCTCCTCCTTATCTGTGGACAATATTCTTCAGCCTTGGCTGAGACATCATAGACATGATATCCGGTGTATTGGGCTACACCACCAGTGAATTTGTTGATGAAATCATAATATCCTTCATGTCCATCTATTCTCCTGGCCAACCACCAACCATCATGTTTGACTATGCCAAGTTTATTTCTGACAAAATGCATGATCAATTCATGAGATTATCAAATTAAAGAGTGTTTAAGCATTCCTTAGTCCTATATCATTTATTCCTATATTATTAAGCAGATAGATTTCCATTTTCCCTCCAAAAGCTTGATACCAGAGGCAACCCTAGATCTGTGATCTTCTGGACTTCTTTGATTCATCAGTTTGATTCCCAATACTCTCATACAGATTTCATTGACCTCTTTGTTTACCCTGTGACAACCATGCTACTAGGAAGCCCTCCACCTAGAATCAGTGCAGATATTATGAGGGTCCTACAATTGTCAAAGCAATACAAAGTAGGGGATTGGTACTTGTACCAAAACCATACTGATCCAAATCTATGGATGTGAATTGCCACCTTAAAAATTGCCTAGATACCTCCCCATGAGATTGTTTGCTCTGGAGTACTACAGGAAAATGATCAATTCATATGAGGTGCACTTTGTAAAAGCCAAGAAGAAATCCCAACTTAGGATAAAGGATCAGTTGGGCCCATTTATTTGTAACAATAGGGAAGCATGAAAGGAGGCAGAAGAAGCACTCCAAAGGTTGAAACTGAAACAAAGTTTCATGTGAACCTATGACCCCTTAAGCTTCATTTGTAATAGGATACAAAAGAATAAACTATCTCATTACTTCCACCACAAGATCCCAAAAATAGAACAATATGCTAATCAATCTGAATGGGTGGAAGGGACTTTGATAGATCGGGATAATACAAAGGTTGTTGTTGATAATGTATTAATAGACTTAGACAGAAGACTTGATGAGGATTCCTTTGTACAGGTTCCAGGAGAGTCTTAGTCTCAGAGACAAGCACAGGGCCACAATGGGCAGGCAGAAGAGCCAGGACCATTAGGGAAACTAGAGTCTTCAGATCAAGCAAGGCCATTAAAGCAACCAGAGCTTTCAGAATAGCTAGAAGAATCTGAACAGCCTAAAATTTCAAAGGAACTTGCTCAACTTGAAAAACTCATGAGAAATCCTCCTATTTTGCACTCCTCTTAATGAGGAGAGGAACCTTAAGAGAGATAGAGATGAGGCCACTCCTTCCAGCAGGCCTATTGCCCAAACCTATGTTAAGAGGCAAAGGTTAAATCCATATTCAGAGTAGGAATACACTGAAGAGACATCAAGAACTTCAGGAGCAGAAAGGAAAGAAAGTAGGCATACCATTCCTTCAGGAGGGACACAAGAACCTTCCACCTCTCAAACTCAAATGTTTGAAAGGCAACAGAGTGTGGAAGTATCCTCTTTTAAGGCTCCCACTGCACAGATCCATGACATCAAGGAAAAGTATAAGGAAATCAAGGCAAGGAATGAGAGATTAAAGGTGAAACGTTATGCACATTATTTGAAGATGGATCCAACAAACCAAACAAGGCTAATGTCAGCCTTTGATATAAAAGAGGGTAAAATGCATATGAGATTTCTCAAGCCAACAATACAACAACCTAAATTTAGCAGACTACCTAAAAATAGATTTTGAGGTATTGGCAAAGGATATTCATCATATTGACCAAATTGAGTTGCATAAACAAACTGGCGAAATGGTCTATTCCACCTTGACCAACAAGGCAATAACAACCCACCAACTCTAGAATTCACTAAATAACATCTCAGCGCAATTCTAGTTGGAAAAGGCCTCTTCACAGGCCAAAGACACTAGAATAAATTCCTTGGAGGACTCGGTCATAGAGTTGGTACATAATCCCAAGGATGTGAAAGCAGCAAAGAAGCTTATAAATAAGAAAAACGATGACATAGCTACACTAAAAAAATAGCTCAAGGTTCCTCCTCTTCATCATCCTCAAACAACTGAAGTGTTGGAAACACAGAAGGAGGAAGAACTTATGGACCTAGTCCTTAAGTTAAATGACCAATTGAAGGAAACAAAGAAAGAATTGGATAACTTGATACAATCCAAGCAGAGTGAGTTGGCCACAGCTCCTCGGAGTGTAAAACCTACAGTTTCCATAGCAGTACCCTCCACCTTGGCAGTTTCCTCGGCACCTACACTTCCACCAGCTATAACATTGCTAGTGACAGGTACTACATCAGGCACAGGTACATCAATCAGTACAGAGATACCAACAGAGAAGACTACAGAATTGATCAAGGCCATGAAAGAAATGAGTATCCAGGCCACTGAGCTCAAGAAACTCAAAGAGAAAGTGTTGAGTTTAGAAACCAATTGTAAAATTGTACAAATATAGCATAAATAAGAAACTCGAAGGAACCTAAGGATGGCAGAAAGGATAAAAGCCCTTGAGAAGGATTTAACACTGCAAGAACCATTGGGAGACATGAGAGAAATCCTTTGGGACAACATCATTGATTCCATCAATGATGTTTGGCATTCTAATCAGATTATTTTTGAGCAAACAGAATTAGTCAAAATGGCTACAGAGGCAATCCACAAGACAATGGAAGAACTAGGAAATAAACTTGAAGAAGCCAATTAGTTGATTACCTTTTTGAACAAAAAAATAGATATCATCTTGATGAATTGGAAATAGAGGACAGAACTGCAACAATCATAGAAATCAGAAAGGTTCTCACTAAAATGAACTTAATTCTTAATCTAGAGAAAAGATGTTAGAGCATCCAAGTAGACATTGACAGCTTCATGCTGAACTATAGCATCTTAAGAGAAAAATGACTTCCCATTCCTATGGTAATACACGAAAAACTGATGACCCAGTAAGATTATATTGATAAGTTAAACAAGCTGGCGAAAATCCAAGCTAGTACTTCAGGGGTGAAGTCTTTGCCCATTGGAAAGGTGCTTTATGATGGCCTTGAGAATCTGTTCTACATAGAACATGAAGTTAAGCAATTGTTCACAAGCAAACCAAATTTTGCGAAGTACACAGAAGCTGATGAAGTTTACAGAAAAATGATAAGGATGAAATTACCTAATAGTGAATGGTGGACAAATTTGACTGATTTACTGTAAGTTACTGTAGTAAATCTATATGGTAAAACATGGCTATCAGGTAAAACAAGTAAAACAGGATCAAAGTAGAATAGGTGAATAGTATCAATAAGTAAAAGATAAAAAGTGATCCCAGCACATAGCTACAAAGCAAATGCAAGAGCCTAATCCGAGTTACAATAGCCAGCACAATCACAATAAAAGGGACAACAAGAAAACAGTTCTCCATCGGTCTCTATCTTCGTGTTGAAGATATTTTCTGTTTCCTAGAATAATTCTCATATGGTTAGTAGATATTTTGTATTAATTTTTGTATAAATACTTCAAAAATTGAAGTAATTAGGGTGGATTAAAATACATTTCTATAGACATTTTATATTGAGCCAAGGATCTTTTGTATTCAAGACTGGACTGGTTTTTTTGGATATGAAATAAACCTAAGGACATTTCACTGGATTCTTGTGGAAAGTTGGAACAAATAATTATTATCTCTTCATGTTTAAATATTGTTTTCTCTTCATGTTATGAATATTCATATATGCATCTTACGAAATCTTAAAAGTAAACAAGAAATGATATCTCAGAATTAGCTTAAATGCTCTTTGTTTTAAGTGTTTTCTTTTTAACTGTTTTCTTCTAAACTATCTTGGTCTGGGAATCCTTAATTTCTCCCTTACTTCCGTAGTTTCCCCCCCTTTGGTGGATAGCAAAGGATTCTTCATTTCCCTTTGGTATTGATCATACTTCCTTTCTTCATCTTAATCCTGGTTAAGGATCCTCCATTGCCCTTTGCCCTGGTTAGGACTACTTCATTCATTTGAACCTGCAGATTTTCTTTTGCTATGCTACCTTGCCTTGTGAACTCCTACCTTAGTGATTGATCAGATCCAATTAAACCTTTCTTAATTTACTCCATAGACCAATGGCCTAAATACTTACTTTTCCCATCTATTTTCTTAATTCCACCACCCAATAAAAATAAAACAATCATGAACACTAAGAACTAGCTTGAAATTTTATTCAAACAAAGTTAAATCATAAAGAGAGAGCCCACTCTGGACTTAGGTTGGCTAGAACCTAAGTCTAAAAGATTAGGTTTTTGGTTACCTCAGACCATTCCTTCTTTAATAACTTCTAAGGAAAAATATGAGTGAAAACATAGTAGTGATTCCGTTGGGGACTCAAAATCATTATTCTTAATAAACCTTTGAGAAATTCAAATTTTTATTTTTTAAGAATCTTAAAGGGTTATTAGAATTTATTTCAAAAATTTCATAAAAAGTATAATAATCATAAACATCTCAAAATCTGGCTTCAGGGAGAACTCACTATACCAGGGTCAACCATGATCCAAATCCTCCCCCTGTATTTGAAAATCTAAACCTTATTCCAAGAAAAATCAGAAGATAGGAAAGTTTGGTAAGCCATAGACCTATTTTTAGATCCTATTCATGCCTTTTTGAGTGGTTATTCATTGAAGACATCCCTTTTGACAAGTATTTTGACCTCTTTCTATTTAGAACTAAGTCAGAGACTGAACTTGTGAAAACAATTCTAGATCCAAAATTCACAAGAGAACTTGAGGTCTAATAAGCCAATTTTCCAATTAATAAGTACCTTCTAAACTCCCCTCAGTCATCCCTTACCACTGATAGACTCCCTAAACTTTCTGAAACAACTTCAACATCTTTTAGCTCACCATCGTTTCCCCACACCTCTGAAGATCACTCCTCATCTCCATTCATACCTTCCCTTCCCCATCAGCCCATCACTACCCCTCAAACACCCATTACCCTTGTTACACCAACTCCCCTTTTTGTACCAAATCCTCCAGTCACTCCAACTCCTATTCTCAATCCTACCCAACTTAGAGCTATGGCACTCAGATATGCTCCCCTTATGATGCCTGCTACTCAAGGTGCCTTACCAATAGATTATCAAAGTAAAATTACCTTATTTGATGGCACTGGAACATACATGGCACAACAACACACTAAGAAAATCACTTATTATTTTGAACTGCATGAGATTGACATAAGAGATGTCCAGATGAGAATCTTTGTCCAAACTCTAGCTGGAGAAGTGAGAACATGGTTTAGATCTTTGCCCCCCATAGCATAGATAGTTTATAATTTCTTTACCAACAATTCATAAATAGGTGGGAGAGGAAAAGAACCCCCTTCAAATTATGTCTAAATATGAAACCTTAAAAGGGGACCAAACGAAACTGTTTAGGACTATTGCACCAGGTTTAACAATGTATATAATGTTATCCCACTTGACCTAAGGCCTCCACCTGGCTTAGCTCTGATTATGTTTCCAAACGGATTTGACACAGATATGGATTTTCAACATAGAGAAAGGAATCCCCCTACACTTGAATATATGCAAAGTGTAGCAGTTAGCGTACAAGCTAATCTGCTACCCAAAAGGGCTAGGGTTAGAAATGGGAGAAGAACACCTCTGAAAGATGAAACTTCACCTTTTGATCAAAAAATGGATGCTTTAGCTAAAGGAATGGAAAGGTTGATGGACACAATAGAAGTCATTGAAAGGAAACCTCATTGGGATAACTAATAGGCTAATCTAGTGAGGAATCCAAACTTTAGGAAAAAATAGAACCAGAACACTAGTAAAAATGGGCCTAGCCAGAACATTAGACCACCTTTCCAGGAAAATTATGTTGAGACTTCTCACTAAGAAGGCCCTGAGATAGACACCCAAATCAACCTTATGGGCTTAGATGATGAAGAAACTATTTTTCTAACCCAGGATGATCAAGAACTATATATGCTTCAACAATTACAGATTCAAACTAGAGAATCTTTTGACTATAAGCAAGGGTATGACTCTACTATTTTCGAAGTACATAAACAATACAATTTGAGAAGAAAAATGAACACTGATGTTCCTGATCAGAATAAAAAAGCAGTGCCTAACCAGCCTAAGAAAGTGAAACCCACAAATCAGAATCCTCAAGTTACAAAAACCTTACAAATCCTTTCTAGACCACATCAAAACCCTCCTAATCCCACCATAGAAGATGTAACTAATCACCAACCTTCTAATGAACAACCTTCCACTTTAGCCCCCCTCAAGTGAACAGTAGAACATCTTCCAGAAATCATCTTAGAAAATCCAAATAAAGATACTCTAAACATTGAAAAGAAGAAAAGACTACTCAGAACCCTGGTGCTAAGATTTCAAATGTTCAAATAGACAAATCCCCTCTACCTTTCAATTTGGGAGCAGAGGTGGCTAAACTCAAAATCTCAATGCCTATGTTATGAAACTAGCTCAATAAAAGATAGAAAAGATAGATCAATGCCTTAGAATTCAGCCTCTTCAAGGGGGAAACCTCCTTTACATTACATAAATGAACAATTCTTGGATGATACCAATGAAAAGACCTCCTTTCTATATATAGGAGTCTAAGGGGTCATAACATAATCAAAGCCGACATAACAATAATAATGAAAGGGCACAATAATAACAATAGTGGGCTTCTATGGGGCACATTAGTAACAATATGGGCACTACATGGTGTTGTGGTAACCAACAAACCCCCCTCTTTGCTTGATATTAGCAATAACATCGAGCAAAGGGGGGACCCTGAACAAAAAAAAAATCCCAAAAAATATCTTGTTAAATTTTTGTATTTTTCTCCCTAAGGCTTAAATCGCATCGCAAAGAAAGGTCGAAGCATTACTTAAAGCGCGAAAAGTAAAACTGCGAAAGAGCGACGTGAAGTTCATCGTGTCGCATGCATCTCAAACGCGCTCTAAAAGGAGGACCTCCAAGAAGCGTCGATCGCCGATATGCGACATCGCACATCGCAAACGTCACACTATGGCACCATGAACCATTGAATAAAATCTGCGATCTGCGATATCTGCGATCTGCAATATCAGTAAACTGCGATCTGCGATCTGAAAAGACTCGTCACACGATAAACCCAAAGACCAAGCACGCGCCTTAAGGGAAATTAATGACCGCATGCTTGAGTATCAAGGAATGATTGCATCGCATTTATCGAAGAGTCAAGTCATGATGCATGTCAGGATTATGCATTCATTAGAGTTTAATGCTTTTATGTCAATATTTTCATTTCCCTTCTTCTTTGCGTAGACTGCAAGACACGCAACTGATATAAATCTATATGCAGGAAACATCTGAGAGAAAGGGGAAAGCGCCAATCAAATAGCAGAGAGAAGATGCCTCCGCAAAAGAATGCCGCATGTAGTAGGACCGCGGATTCCATACTATCTGACAACCAGAACTGATAAAATTAGACTATCCAGGACTTAGAGTCAAAGGCGCACAAAAGCAGTGTGTTCACAAAAGATCTTGAAGCTCAGACTGGGTAAAGCAAAAAGAGAAACGCAAAAGAAGGAGGACGCTCCAGAAAAGCCTGGAACAAAGAGCGGAAACAATTCTCGAAATAGGGGATTGTCCATACAGTGCGACTCCTGACCCACTCAGTCATTCGCACGACCAGAAACCGGAATAGCAACAGCAAAATCAGTTCGAGAAGAACTTGGGTTGTGCTAAGTATACACGCGGCGAATACACCCAGCTAGAGAAAGGTTTTCGAAAATATCTTCTGGTCTGTCAGAAGGAGGTGCCAGCTCTTGTTATTTCCACTTTTATCTCCCGAGCAAAAGAAGAAGGCAGCCAACCGACTCTTCCCAGGAAAGCGTTGCGCAGTTGACAGCACTAAAGAGAATATACAGAAACGGTCAGAAATTAGATTTAAAGTTTTAGAAATAAATTTGCTTTTAGTAAAGGGCGGTCATTTGAAGCTGATTCCCTAAATTCATGTAATTAAGATCAATTAGCTAGTAGTATTTAACCCTTCTCATGGCATTTGGAGAAGGGTCCGGAAATCTGTCAAAAAACTTGTCCTCAGAACATGCACTTCTGCACCCTCAGAGGAGGTTTTCGATGAATGGATGGATCGAGATTTATTTATGTTTGCATTTTAATTTCTGTTACTGATGTTGCACTTCTGTACTCTTAGCAGATATTAGAACAAGTAGAAGTAAATCATTATTGCTTGAAGTTTATTAGTGAAATCAGTCATAAATGGTACTTTTATCTCTTGACTAAATTCTACTAGTATCCCTAAAGTGATATACAGCTGAGTTCTTTATATGTTACTGTATGAATGTCTGTATTACCATTTGGCACTTCTGTATGGTGGAGTCATATATTTATGCTTGACATATAGAAAACTGATTATGCGATATGATGTTCACAACTACTCTGCCTAACTTCTTATGCAGAATGGTTTATCTTTATCGATTTATATTCTGATAACAGTTGAATGATCTTTATTACTAGCTGTTGTTAGAAATCTTTCTAGATCGCATAACAAAAGAGAACACCTCGGGTTAGCGTAGATTAGATGTATTGTTTCTCTTCATTAGATCACATTAGTATAGTAGTTTAGCTGTTAGAATTAAGACTAGTTCAGAGTAACCTTTTAGATTAATATCATCAAACTCTACACACACACGCACACCCTTCACATTGGGAAACTGGTCCCATTACCCCCAGTCGGACCCGCTACTCCAAACGGGCAAGGAGCCGCCAACCAGGTTCCGGACCGGGTGGGTATCCCCCTTGTTGTCGACCCGACTTCGGGGCCCTCAACACATGGGTACATCAATATAATAAGTGGGTTGTACTAATAACAATAAGGGGTTACACTAGTAGTATAGGGGTCTAACATGCCCCTCTCCTTCAAAAAGCGTTGTCCTCAATGCTTGAGTAGTTCTTGATGCTTCTGTATAAAATTCTTGTCCTCCCATGTGGAATCTTCAGAGGGTAAGTTCTTCCACTTGAGGAGATACTCTGAAATTGATTGATTTCGTAGCTGTCGGGTTCTTGTTTCTGTGACTGCTCCAGGTTCCAATATGATTTTTCCTTCCTTTTCAATATCTGGAAATATTGTTTGAATTGGGATCTTTTGCAACTTTTGAATAAGTGGCCACACTTCTTTGTCCTTATTCCATTCATCCCTTGCTTCGTTTATCCAATCTGGTTGGATAATAGAAATAGCACAAAACAATGCTTCCACATCCTCATCCTTGAAGAGTCTTCCCATTCAGTAAGGTCGCCATTTTTTAAGTGCATGTAGTATTGCCAACATTCCCTTCTCATAAATAGCTTGCTTTAGATGTAGCAGTAAAAATACCAAGTCACCTACATCAAAACATTATTCACTATGATGTTGATCTACCCGTTGTTTCATTTGATTTTGCACCGAAGTGGTGTTATCATTTAAAAGTTGGAGAACTTGTTGTTGATGCTCGATGTGATCTTTCACTGCTTGAACCTTTTTCTTCTTGATATGTCCTTCTATATTTAGAGTTTGAGGAGTGGTAATTTCTTCCAATCCTTTACAAGATATGGTCAGATTCATTTCTTGACGCTCGATGTGATCTTTCACTTCTTGAACATTTTTCTTCTTGATATGTCCTTCTATCTTGATAGTTTGAGGAGTGGTAATTCCGACCAGTAAATTACAAGATATGGCTGGATTCATTTCTTCTTTCTTGATGTGATCATTCACTTCTTGCACCTTTTTCTTCTTGATATGTCCTTATATCTTGAGAGTTTGAGGAGTGGTCATTCTTGCCAATAGTTTACAAGATATGTTCTGATTCATTTCTTCTTTCTCTGGGGTCGGGTCCTGGCATATATCCTCTTCTTTTGATGTTTCTTGATCCTTTTCTTCCTCCTCTTCATACTCTATGTAAAATAATTTCTTCTCAGCACACTTATGACCTTTAGTGCATTTGCTATCACAATTGTAACAAAGCCCTTTTTCTCTTTTTTCTTCCAATTGTTGTGGTGTAACCCTTGTAGGTTGTGGAAGGCTAGGAGAAACAACACATCCATCTTTAAAGTTGTGAGGGGTAGACTTCCTTGTTGCCATAATTTTACTTTCAAATATGTCACAAAGCCCTTTTACTCTTTCCAATTGTTGTGGTGTTTCTCTAAAGAAGGTGTTGCTCTTTGTATCCTCATAATGTGCTAGCATTTCCTCCGTGAGAATTGACCACGTAACAAGTTGTTTACAAGAACAAAGCCCTTTATACCATAAAAATTGATCCGGTTCTAAATATGAAGATGCAATACATACCTTTTGTAGCAGTGGTACACCATGTAGATCAAAATATTTCTCCATCTGAAGTATCCAATTTACCGGATCCTTGCCATCAAACTTCCTCATCTTGCTTTTTCTTGATTTTAAGACCTCGATATTGAAACGACTGTAACTCTGTACTTATGGATATTTAAGTTCTGAAATTTCTACCTGTAGTAGCCCTCTGCGTCCTCTTTCCAATTCCACCAGTCTGATCCAAATTGGATTCTCCAAAAAAGAGTTATGCACAATCTCCCAAGATGACCTGATTATAGACCTTTCCAGAAGAGCGAAGTTGTATGAAGTGCCACGTGTACAATTTTTGATATTTGGTTCTGAGAAAGATATACAAGAAACTACAGTCTGTCCTTTTTCTGTACATTCTTATTAAATTTCAATCTGATTCCCAGAGAGAAGGTTATGACAATTGTCCCGAGGTCACCTATTTTGAATGTAATTCAAGAGTCTTCAAAAATACCAAATTCCTCAGCTCATATCTCCAAAAATATCGCGCGAAAAGCTCTAACATTTGGACCCAAGGTTTAGTGCGATTTCTTCTCAAATGGGTTTTTTTTGCGACTTATGAAACGTCACAAGAAAAAAGTTATAGCGAAAATTCCATGATAACCTGTTTGGAGCAGCGAAACCCTAGAATCCAAAGCTCTGATACCAAATGTTATGAAACCAACACAAGAAAAGATAGAAAAGATAGATCAACGCCTTATAATTCAGCCTCTTCAAGGAGGCAACCTCCTTTACATTACATAAATGAACAATTCTTGGAAGATACCAATGAAAAGACCTCCTTTCTATATATAGGAGTCTAAGGGGTCATAACATAATCAGAGCCGACATAACAATAATAATGTAAGGGCAGAATAATAACAATAGTGGGCTTGTATGAGGCACATTAGTAACAATATGGACACTACATGGATACATCAATATAATAAGTTGGTTGTACTAATAACAATAAGGGGTTACACTAGTAGTATAGGGGCCTAACATCCTCTGACAGAATTGGTTAAACATGAAACTTACTGATATCAAATTAGTAAATCTCTAAACTTTGTTGAAAATGAAGACTTTGTGAATCTATTTGATGACCAACTTGAGTTAATTTGCGGACCAAATGTTAATGGAAAGCTAGTTGAAGGAGGGATACCACCCTTCTACATTATCCTTAACATCCATGATAAAATCCTACATAATGCCATTCTATATTCTGGGGCTTCACTTAATCTTATGCCTAACTCTGTACTGGAAAAGCTAAACTTGGATATCACTAGGCCTCACAAGAATCTGTTTTCCTTTGATTCAAGCCAAGTCAAGTGCTTAGGACTCATAAAAGATTTGTGTGTTTCCCTAGTTCAGTACCCTGCCAATACCATACTTATGGACATAGTTGTTGTTGATATACCACCTAAATATGGTATGATGTTGTCTAGACCTTGGGGTGCCAAACTCTAGGTATCTCTACAATTGGACATGTCATATGCTACCATATCAGTCTTTGGACATCCCAATAAACTGTATAGAGAGACTCTGATGAAGTATGTGGTGAGTACCCAAGAGAGACCTCAAAACTTTCCTATATATTCAGTACATTCTGATATTGATTCTTTCATACTTTACAGTGTTGAAACTAATCAAGAAGATACTTCAAGTAGCATAACAATAGAATCAAAAGAAATTGTAGTATTAAAAGAAAATCACAATGTCTGAATTCATGAGATTTTAGATAAAAAGGATGACCTAGATGCCTTAGTCAAGAAATATTTCATTCCCCCAAACAGTAAAAATTATGAGCATGAAATCCTACGGCATCTGGAATTTGATGGGTCAGTCAACAAACTAGGTGCAAGAGCAGGTGTATGGATTTACAACTTAGAAAATGATCATTCAGAAGGTCATGCCTACTGATTGAACTTCAAATGTACAAAAAAACATGGTCGAATATGAAGCACTTCTGTTAGGTCTGAAACTAGTGAAAAGGTTAGGAGCCAGAAGAGTCTCTATTATGGGAGATTATAAGTTGGTAATCAAACAAATTAATTTTGTTTACATGACTAGGGATCCTAGGCTATGTTATTATAGAGGAACAGTTTTAGAGATACTAAATAATTTTTTAGAAACCAAACTTGCAGTCATTCCAAGAAAACACAACATGCAAGCTCACAACTTAGCTATGTTTGCTAGTACTTGCAAGTTTCCATTTCAGCCCAACCGTCATTATACTGCTGAGGTTAGGCACAGACCTTCCATTCCTGATAACTTAAAGAACTGGCAAGTATTTGAGAATCATCAAAAAAATAACAATTTGTTAACTTTAGATAATGAATTTGTAAATAGCAACATAGGCACAAACATAGCATTAGATTTTGATTGCTCTGATGAAGTAGAAATTAACAAAGTAGAAGATGATCAAATAGATAGATTTCATCCTACAAAGCTTACAAAAGCAGATATTCAAAACCTAAAACAAATGGAAATTGTTGAAGCAATTGATGAAGAAATTGAAGTCATTAACCTTAAAGACAATTTTTTGCCAAAAGGATTAACTCCTTTGGAGGACTTATTTGATTCAAACAATATTCCTAAAAAGCCTAAAATGGAACCCCTGAAATCAGACATAGAGGAATGTAGCATAGGTTCTAAAAAAGATCCCAAATTGATAAAACTTTCAAAATCATTACCTTTCAATGAAAAAGTGAAATATATGGAACTGCTAAAGGAATTCCATGATGTTTTTCCCTAGAATTATGAGGACTTGAAGTCCTATGATACTAGCATAATACAACACACTATTCCATTAAAAGAAAATCAAAATTCTTTTAGATAGAAGCTTAGGAGAATCAACCCAGTTATACTGCCTTCTATTGAAAATTAGATCAAAAGAATGTACGAAGCTAAGATCATTGCACCAATTAGATTCTCAGACTGGGTTTCTAATTTGGTACCCACAAGAAAGAAAACTGGAAAAATTAGGTTGTGTGTTGACCTTAGGAATTTAAATAAAGTTTCACTTAAGGATAAATATCCTCTTCCTAAAATGGATCACATATTATAGAGGGTAGTAGGTTCCACCAAAATTTCACTACTAGATGGGTTCTCTGGTAACCAAATCCTAGTCCACCCAGATGATCAAGAAAAGACTTCATTCTCTACCCCATGGGGAACTTTCATGTATGTGAAAATGCCATTTGGGTTAAAAAATGCAGGGGTCACCTTTCAAAGAGAAATGGACATAGCCTTTGCTAAGGAAATCCGTGACTTCCTGGTAATATACCTTGATGATATCACACTATTTTCTAAATCAGATCAGCAACACCTAGATCATCTTAGGCAGGTATTTACTAAGTGCAGGAACTATGGAATTTCTCTGAATCCTAAAAAATCTTTGTTTGGGTTGGAAGAAGGGAAATTACTAGGTTACATTATCTCCAAAGATGGTATCAGGATTTACCCAACAAGAATTGAAGCCATTTTGCAAGTACCACACCCTAGAAATATCAAAGAACTTCAAGCATTTTTAGGAAAAATAAACTTTTTAAGGAGAATTGTGATCCGGATTTAAACAGGAACACAACAAATTACAGAGATAACCATATACACAAAGATGCAGCGGAATTAATACTTCATTTCATTACTGTAAAATACTGAAATATGCTTACAACCAGAAATGGGAATAAACCAGCTAGGGCGATGGTAGCTTATCTCTGAGAAGAGATGTGGTGGCTACATGCCTCTGAACTGTTCTGAACTGTGTTACAATGAGGCTCGAAGGCCTATTTATTGTTGATAAACAATGGAAAACCCTTAACATTCCAAAACCTAACCCTAGAAGATGAAATGCCAAATTGTGGGCCCCGTTTGGGTAAATTGGTACATCAATTTCCCGAGGTCGTAACTTTGGCATATGATCTCTGTTTGACGCATACAATAGCTCGTTAGAAAGATCTATCCGAGCACTACCACTTTGGGAGGAAACATGGGTCCATGGGTCCATGGACCCATATTGCCCTAGATTTCCCAAAAAACGTCGTTTAGGGCCTCAAAATGGCTCCGGAAGTTCAGGACCCGAAAAACTGCTAAAAATAGTAAATTGTGCTACAATTTAGGAAACTGAAAAAGCTGAAAGAGACAGTTGTGGGGGTCCAAATGGGATAGGTGGTTGGCCACCAACATCCACCTGGTTCATTCCTCCCCCCTTAGGAAGCAATGGTCCCCATTGCGTTGAGTTCCTCCATCTGCTGAACTTGGTCCCTAGTGAGCTATTTTGCAATCTCTGATGTGTTCAGAAATGGTGGGAAGCATGGTCGACGACGGTCCACATTGATCACTTGGTGCAAGCGAAGGAATGGAGGAATGCTATGCTTCAAAGAATTATTACCCGTAATCTTGGTACTGATGTAAGGACCATGTCGGAGTGGTCTGAGTTTTTGATGGGTTCTGCTAAGGTGTTCTCTCTGCAGATGCAACCAAACTTTGTTGCCCACCTTAAAATTATGTGGTACCCTTGTGGGTGAGGAGAAGTTGCTCATGTATCTTGTCATGACTGTATCCCTTTGTTGCTGCTACTGCATGGAGGAACCCTTTGCAGGGGTCATGGATGTAGCAATGATCTTCCCCTTACTTTGGGAGTGAACCAAACAGATGAATTTCCTAGTCTAGGAGATGAGCTTGCTGCCCTTCTTTGTAGTGATCAAAGAGGTGCCAATAGGTGGGTCTACCCTTGGTATCCTGTATAATGAATTATTCAAAGAAATAATGACAGCATGAGGCCCGGACTCATACACAGCATGTCACCTCCACAAGTATGGCTGGCCTAATAATACATCACAAACATCCAGAGGTGTAACATCACACAATACCTCGTTTGTGAAGGGTTTGATGCTGTAGGGAAGGTGGCATTGCTGGCGAAATTTTAGATCTCGTCCTTCGTGAAGCCACCTGATACTGTACGGATGCGGGTGCGGTGTAGTCGGTAGGCCCAACTGCTTCATGACCTCTACTGAAATGAGGTTCTTTTGGCTGCCACTTTCGACAATGAATTGCATCGGCGACCCCTTCACCCACATCTGTGAGTGGAAAAGACGCTCCCCCTCTTCTGGATCTTGGCAGTGGAAACAGTGGCGCTAGAATCGGCATCAATGATCTGCTTCCCTTTTCAATTCCCCTTGTCAGGTTCTGGCTCAGGGTCAGAACATGCATCTGATTCGGAAGCCTTCAACTCAGCCACCAGTGACTGCTTGGTCCGAGACTCACTTGCGTTATGAGTGGGACTCTTGTGGAACTCACACCACTTTCCTATGTCCTTCTTCAGCTTCGTGGTGTTGTTCTTTTCTTGCGGCTTCGACGGGTTGTCTTGGATCACTCCACCTTGGTTTTGTCCTTTGGGCTTCAGATTTGCTGATCTAAAGTATCGCTTCTTCTGTTTGAACTTTTGCTCGATTTTGACAGCGTATCGGTACGCTGTGCCGAGTGAGGAGATGTTCAAGAACCCCATGTCTTCCTGGATGTATCTGTGTAGGCAGCCGTGGTATTTGAGTACCAGGCACATCATGGTCTCATCCCTACCGCAGTGTGGTCCATTTGATGTATTTGTCCTCATAGCTTCCGACAGGGTAGTACTGCTTCTTGATGGCATCCCAGAAGTCATTCGAAGTGGTTGCAGCTGAAAATAGTGAGCCTGTACTTTCATCCTTTTGCTCGCGGTAGGTTTCCCACCAATCCTTGACGTGGGGGGCTGCTTTGAGAAGAGCTAAAACAATCTTTTCCCGACTTGAAAATTCATGAACAGAAAAATACCCATCTAGCAGATTTAACCATTTATCTGCGGCATCTGCATCTATTTGACCCTCGAAGATTGGGATTTCAAAATTAACTTGTACCTTAAATGGTGGGCGTTTCCAGAGTAGTTGTTGGAAGCCGATGCGTCACCTCTGGGTAGCCGCTGAAGGATCTGCGCAAAGCTATCCATCATCGCGTTCCTTTGCCGCTCGAGTGCTTCCTCGAGCAAGATTTTGATAGGATCTCCTGCCCCCTCATCTTTCTTCTCATCCGCCATGGGAGACCGTCGGGATTTGCAAGGCTGGTCTTGCAAAGGTTCGACCAGTTCAAGCCCTAACTCCTTATATCCCGACCTCGTTGGGGACATGCAAAGAAAAACAAAGAAAAAGCAGACCGCTCTGATACCACTGATTCGGATTTAAACAGGAACACAAAAAATTATAGAGATAACCATATACACAAAGATGCAGTGGAAATAATACTTCATTTCATTATTGTAAAATACTGAAATATGCTTACAACCAGAAATGGGAATAAACCAACTAGGGCGATGGTAGCTTATCTCTAAGAAGAGATGTGGTGGCTACATGCCTCTGAACTGTGTTACAATGAGGCTCGAAGGCCTATTTATTGTTGAGAAACAATGGAAAACCCTTAACATTCCAAAACCTAACCCTAGAAGATGAAACGCCAAATTGTGGGCCCCGTTGGGGTAAATTGGTACATCAATTTCCCGAGGTCGTAACTTTGGCATATGATCTCCGTTTGATGCGTACAATAGCTCGTTAGAAAGATCTATCTGAGCACTACCACTTTGGGAGGCAAAAATGGGTTCGTGGACCGATGTTTCCCCAGATTTCCCAAAAAACGTCGTTTATGGCCTCAAAACGGCTTTGGAAGTTCAGGACCCGAAAAACTGCTAAAATTAGTAAACTGTGCTACAATTTAGGAAACTGAAAAAGCTGAAAGAGACAGTTATGGGGGTCCAAATGGGATAGGTGGGTGGCCACCAACATCCACCTGGATCAAATTATCTCTAATTTAGCTGAGTTAATTAGATTACTAGACAACATGTTAAAGAAATATTTGACTATTAAATGGATTCTAGAGGCTAAAAAATCTTTTGAATATATAAAGCTAGCCTTGACTCAAACACCAGTTCTTATCAGTCCAATGTTTGATAGAGAATTCATCATATTTTCTTTTGCTTCAGAACACACAATTACTATAGTTCTCTTGCAGAGAAACAATCAGGGATTTGAACAACCAATAGCTTTCTTTAGTAAAGCTCTTAGAGATGCATCTTTAAAGTATAATATACTGGAGAAGCAGGCTTTTTCTCTGGTTAAAGCTATTAAATATTTCAGAGTTTATATCTTGTACTCTCGTATAGTAGCTTATGTTCCCAATGTTGTAGTCAAGGACATTCTAACACAGGATGGACTTGATGGAAAGAGAGGGAAGTGGATAGCTACAATATTAGAGTATGACTTAGAGATTAAACCTACAAAATTGATCAAAGGCCAAGGTTTGGCTAAGCTCATTTTTGAATCAAACTAGCAGGCCCTAGACATAAACTTCATTGCAGAACTAGATAATGAAGAGGAGATGGATAACGAAGAGGAGATGGTGACTCCACATATCAGCCAAGCCTTTACAGATTCACCATGCTATGCTAACATAATATATGTTCTACAAAACCTTCAAGCTCCTCCAGAGCTATCCAGGACTAAAAGTAGGTTCTTAAAGATGAAGTCTTTGAAGTTTTGCATAATTGATAATGGTTTATTTTGGAAAAATCATGAAGGTATCCTCTTAAATTGTTTGTTAAAGGAAGAATCTGATAAACTTTTGTAAGAAGTTCATGCAGGTGACCGTGGGGGACATCTCTATTGGAAGACAACAGCTGATAAGATCTTGAGGGCTAGTTTTTACTAGCCCACTGTGTTTTCTGATGTTAAGAAGTTTGTAACCTCATGCCACAAATGTTAGATTTTTGAAGGGAAAGGAAAACTACTTCTATTACCTTTGAAAACTATATCTACTGAATCACCATTTCAACGGTGGGGTCTTGACTTCATTGGTGAAATTCACCCCCTTCCTGTGCCCAGCATAGATGGATCTTA
Source organism: Pinus tabuliformis (assembly GCA_031772625.1). NCBI lineage: Eukaryota > Viridiplantae > Streptophyta > Pinopsida > Pinales > Pinaceae > Pinus > Pinus tabuliformis. The sequence continues at coordinate 932,118,692 of CM062817.1, forward strand.
ACTGCCACAAATTATTTTACAAAGTGGATAGAAGCCATACCCTCAAGACAAGCCACTGATATTGTCATAATAGGTTTTCTTGAGGCTAACATTCTATCCAGATTTGGTTGCCCCACCAAATTATCGCAGACAATGCAACAACCTTTAAATAAAAAAAGGATGTTTTATTTTTGCAACAAATATCATATAACCCTTGGCCATTCCACAACTTACTATCCTCAAGGAAATGGACTTGCTGAGTCTTCCAATAAGAGCTTAATGAATATTATTAAAAAATTATTGGAAGATCATAAGAAGACCTAGAATAAGAAACTAGTAAATGCCTTGTGGGTAGATAGGCTGACCACAAAGAAATCTATTGGTATCAGTCCCTATCAGCTAGCATATGGAATGGAGGTTGTTTTCCCATCTTCTTTTGGAACTCCAGTGATTAGATTACTCCAAGAAGTACAGGTTGAGCCAAATGACATTCAGAGAAGGATCAACTAGATAATTCATTTGCAACAAACCAAGGAGGAAGTCTACATTAAGTCACAAGTTGTGCAGGAGAGAATTAAGAAAGCATTTGACAAAAGAACCAAGGTAGAAGATTTCTATCTAGGAGATAAAGTCTTGAAATGGGACTCAAGAAAGGAAGATAAAGGGAAACATGGGAAGTTCGACTTCCTATGGAAATGTCCTTACATTGTTTATGCTTTCAGAGGTAATAATGCTTATTTTCTCAAGGAATTGGATGGTGCAGAAGTAGAAGGAGGAGCAGTCAATGGTTGAATGCCTAAGCACTATATAGATCCTAGTTACTAATTTTACTAATCACTTGTACATATTATATCCTTCACAAAGTTTAGTTTGGATTGGATGGTAAATTTTGGAGTTGAAGCCCAAAGAGAAGGCCCTAAGCTTCAAAGGTTTCACTGTCAGTAAGTATTACTAAAGTAGCAAAGTAAAAGGGAAAGTTGCAGTGTAAAAACACAGAAAATCAGAAGGCCATTGATCTACTAGTTCTTGACATTTCACCAGGAAATGTCATCCCCAAGTGGAGCCACAATATATTCCTATACCAATAGGCGTCATAATTTTTGAATATCTGAGGTTAAATCTGTAAGATGTACATACCTTTGCCTTCTGCAAATGTTTTCCATATTCAAGAAATCAAAAAATTTAAAAAATGTAAAGAGGGTATGTCCTAAAAGAAAAATCAAAGGACAAAAAGAATGAAAAAGGTCAAAAAAAGATGAAAAATGAACCCCAATGAAAAAACAAAAAGACCATGAAAGTGTGCAAGTCCAAATGCCACTACTATTTAATTTTTTGGATAATAATGATTGTGTGTAGCTTGTTACCTTTGCCACAATCCATGGTAACCAAACAATTTAATCTTGGTTATTTCATGTTTTAAATTTCATGCTTGGAGATAGAGAATAAAATCTAACCAAACTATTTAATCTTGGCAGATAAATAGATAGGTAGAGGAAATAGAAGGAGCTCAACAGTTTAATATGAGCTCTTGGATGTAATAAGGATAGACTTAGATAGTTTTCTATTGTAAAAGAAAGAAAAATGTTTTGATAAGGGTTTGCCAATTTAAGTGCACCCTAATAAAGAGTAGAAAAAATGGTAGGATGAGTAGATGGGTAAGTAGTTGCATGGTTGCAGAATTCTAATGAATTATTAGCTAAGATCGTATCATTTAATTTCATCAACAAGTTGCTAAATTATGGATGATAATTGGACATTTACACAAAGTCAAGTGATTATTTTCCCCATTCATTTTACCTTTAATTTTAGTAATTTCCCATAAGAAAAGTCAAAAGTACCTAAAACCTTAAGTTAAAGGGGCTTAGAGCATTTCTCTGACTTCTAGAGGGACCGGACCCTTGGCCCAATAACTTATAGGGTCTAAGTACTATGAGCCTCCTCACCAGCATTCATCCCCTTGAAATCATTCATTTTCCCCTAAAAAGTCCCTTTTCCAAAGGTGAATTCACCATTTACCTAGGGAAAGTAATTAACCCTACATAAAACCCCCTTTTTCCACAAAAAACCCACAAAACGAATTTAGCCTAAGTTATAATGTGCAAAAACAAATACGTAAATGAATGTCAAAACACATTATTCTTAACGCAAAAATTACTTTTCTGCTTTCATTTCATATTAACTTTAACTTTATATATTAACTCCCAAAAAAGAAATATAACCCTTCCCATATTTTATAAATAAAAATCCTTATGTTAAAATCCCGCCCCGAGGTTTGAAATATAAACCTCATTAGTATCTTAATTAAATGGATTAATTAGTCGATCAACGACTAATTAAGAACCATAACCCTCCACCAAACAAAAAAGGGTTAATTAATCAAATAGTGATTAATTAATAACCTGTTCCACCAATCAAATCGCCCCCGACATCATTAAGCCTACCTAATCCGTAGGTAATATCCCATCGGGCCCCTCCATTAACTCCCTGATCAAATCACTGCCCAATCACCATGCGATCTGACCCCTTCAAATCCAACAGTCGATGCTCATATTAGGCGGCCTCTGAAGGCTGACATTTACTTGCCCGATGTGAGTGGTTTCAATATTCACCCCGCCACTACGTGGCACCCAATGAATGGCATCGGGCAGCCTCGCCCCAAAAGAAATTATCCAAAAAAGTAGTGCGATGGATTCCGCTTACCGCCTCTGCTTACTACCTCTGTTACACACCAAAATGTCACATCCCCCGTTGGCGCCAACTGTCGTTTTCCCAATGTACCCACCAAAATCATTGACTTTACACATAAAACCAAAAAACTTATAGTTTTTGCAATTTTTATCGTGAAACGAACATTTCTGACTCCCGTGCAAATCATAGAGTATGTTCAACTGTCAACCTGCTACCAACTGTCAACTTTTCAAAGCCGCTGAACTCCAGACCACCTTGCAGACCTGTGCGCTTCCTGCAAACAGTGCACCAGCACCATTACTCCATTAAAATAGTCAAAACCAGGTATTTACCCCATTTCCACTGAGAAAACCGTTTCTCTTACCGAACCAGATCTAAATTTCTTTAAAAACTAAGTAATTTAGTAAATTAAGCGGCCTGGTAGTCTTAAAATACTCCATAATAGACCAATTCATCCCAATTTCTCTGAAACCCTTTGCCCCCATCCTTGAATCCACAAGAACCAAGGATGGGTGCCCCAATTGCATTTAATATCATGCCCATTACGACTCTTCACAGAGATTTAGACCATCTCCCACTTGCAGACAAGGATTTCTAGATTAAAGACACCTCTGTCTCCAAATCCCCTTTGAAACTTTTATGCAAATACAGAGAATAATACTTGAACAATTAAGACCAAATTGGACTGTGGGAATCAGGTTTACCCAAATACCAATTCCCCAGAGTGCATATATTCCCAGAGATTATACATTACTATCACATGAACTATGATCCCATCCAAAGGGCAGTGAGAACCTATGACCATGTTGTTATGTTTACCATCACTACTGAATCTATTAATGAAATGCTTCAATTACAACCAAGCCAAGGTCTGACTCTCCTTTCCATTAGAGATATGTTGAATAGATACCCTACCCTTACATCAATCAGACTAGCTCAGTTGTTCCAGACCTTCATCAGAGAAGAACAGTATACCCCAAAGGACTCTCCTCCTTACCTATGGAAAATATTCTCCAGCCTCAGCCGAGACATCATAGACATGATATCTGGTGTACTGGGCTACACCACCAGTGAATTTGTTGATGAAATCATAATATCCTTCATGTCCATCTATTCTCCTGGCCAACCACCAACCATCGTGTTTGACTATGCCAAGTTTATTGCTGAAAAAATGCATGGTCAATTCATGAGATTAGAAAATGAAAGAGTGTTTAAGTATTCCTCAATCCTATATCATTTATTCCTATATTATCAAATTGATAGATTTCCAATTGCCCTCCAAAATCTTGATACCATAGGAAACCCCAGATCAATGATCTTCTAGACTTCTTTGATTCATCAGTTTGATTCCCAATACTCTTATATAGATTTCATTGACCTCTTTGTTTACCCTGTGACAACCATGCTACTAGGAAGCCCTCCACCTAGAATCAGTGCAGATATCAGGAGGGTCCTAAAATTGTCAAAGCAATACAAAGTAGGGGATTGGTACTTGTACCAAAACCATACTAAAATCCAAATCTATGGATGTGAATTGCCACCTTACAAATTGCCTAGATACCTCCCCATGAGATTGTTTTCTCTGGAGTACTATAGGCAAATGATCAATTCAGATGAGGTGCACTTTGTAAAAGCCAAGAAGAAAGCCCAACTCAGGATAAAGGATCAGTTGGGCCCATTTATTTGTAACAATAGGGAAGCAGGAAAGGAGGCAGAATAAATCCTCCAAAGGTTGAAACTGAAATAGAGTTTCATGTGGACCTTTGACCCCTTAAGCTTCATTCATAATAGGAGACAAAAGAATAAACTATCTCCTTACATCCACCACAGGATCCCAGAAATAGAACAATATGCTAATCAATCTGAATGGGTGGAAGGGACTTTGATAGATCAGGATAGTACAAAGGTTGTTGTTGATAATGTATTAATAGACTTAGATAGAAGACTTGATGAGGATTCCTTTGTGCAGGTTCCAGGAGAGTCTTACTCTCAGAGACAAGCACAAGGCCATAGTGGGTAGGTAGAAGAGGCAAGACAATCAGGGAAACCAGAGTCTTTAGATCAAGTAGGGCCATCAAAGCAACCGGAGCTTTCAGAACAGCCAGAACAATTTGAACCACCTGAAATTTCAGAGGAACTTGCTCAACCTGAGAAAATCATGAGAAATCATCATATTTTGTAGACTCCTCTTAATGACAAGAGGAACCTTAAGAGATACAGAGATGAGGCCACTCCTTCTAGTAGGCTTATTGCCCAAAACTATGCTAAGAGGTGAAGGCTAAATCCATATTTGGAGCAGGAATACACTGAAGAGACAACATGAACTTCAGGAGTAGAAAGGACAGAAATTAGGCATACCATTCCTTTAAGAGGGACAGAAGAACCTTCCACATCTCAAACTCAAATGTTGGAAAGGCAACATAGTGTGGAAGTATCCTCTTTCAAGGCTCCCACTAGACAAAGCCAGGACATCAAGGAAAAGTATAAGGAAATCAAGGCAAGGAATGTGAGATTAAAGGTGAAAAGCTATGCACATTATCTAAAGATGGATCCAACAAACCAAAAAAGGCTAATGTTAGCCTTTGATATAAAAGAGGGTAAAATCCAGATGAGCTTTCTCAAGCCAACCATACAGCAAGCTAAATCAATGGCAGACTACCTAAAAATAGATTTTGAGGTGTTGGAAAAGGATGTTCATCCTATTCACCAAATTGAGTTGCATAAACAAACTGGGTAAATGGTCTATTCCACCTTGACCAGCAAGGCAATAACAACCCACTAACTCTAGAATTCACTAAATAAGATTTCAACACAATTCCAATTGGGAAATGCCTCTTCATAGGCCGAAGACACTAGAATAAAGTCCTTGGAGGACTTGGTCATAGATCTGGGACATGATCCCAAGGATGTGAAAGCAGCAGAGAAGCTTATAAAGAAGAAAATCGATGACATAGCTGCACTAAAAAATCAGCTCAAGGTTCCTCCTCTTCATCATCCTCAAACAGTTGAAGTGTTGGAAACACAGAAGGAGGAAGAACTTATGGACCTAGTCCTTAAGTTAAATGAACAATTGAAGGAAACTGAGAAAGAATTAGATAACTTGACACAGTCCAAGCAGAGTGAGTTGGCCACCACTACTCAGACTGTAATACCTATAGTTTCCACAACAGTATCGTCCACCTTGGCAGCTACCTTGGCACATACACTTCCACTCTCTACAACATTGCCAGTGACAGGTACTACATCAGGCACAGGTACATCAACCAGTACAAAGATACCAATAGAGAAGACTGCAGAATTGATCAAGGCCATGGAAGAAATGAGTATCCAAGCCATTGAGCTCAAGAAACTCAGAGAGCAAGTGTCGAGTTTAGAAACCAATTGTAAACTTGTACAAATACAACATAAAGAAGAAACTCAGAGGAACCTAAGGATGGCAGAAAGGATAAAAGCCCTTCAGAAGGATTTAACATTGCAAGAACCATTGGGAGACATGAGAGAAATCCTTTGGGCCAAAATCATTGATTCCATCAATGATGTTTGGCCTTCTATTCAGATTATTTTTGAGCAAACATAATTAGTCAAAATGGCTACAGAGGCAATCCACAACACATTGGAAGAACTGGGAAATAAACCCGAAGAAGCCAATCAGTTGATTACCTTTTTGAACAAAAAAATAGATATCAGCTTGATGAATTCGAAATAGAGGACATAACTACAACAATCATATAAATCAAAAAGGTTATCACTAAAAGAAACTTAATGCTTAATCTAGAGAAAAGTTGCCAGAGCATCCAAGCAGAAATTGACAGCTTCATGCTAAACTATGGCATCTTAAGAGAAAAAGGACTTCCCAGTCCTATGGTAATACATGACAAGTTGATGGCCCAGGAAGACTATATTGATAAGTTAAACAAGCTGGAAAAAAGCCAAGCTAGTACTTCAGGGGTGAAGTCTTTTCCCATTGGAAAGGTGCTTTATGATGGCCTTGAGAATCTGGTCTACATAGAACATGAAGTTAAGCACTTGTTCACAAGCAAACAAAATTTTCCCAAGTACATAGAAGCTGATGAATTTTATAGGAAAATGATAAGGATGAAATTACCTGACAGTGAATGGTGGAAAAATTTAACTGATTTACTGTAAGTTACTGTAGTAAATCTATATGGTAAAACATGGCTGTCAGGTAAAAAAGGTAAAACATGATCAAAGAAGAACAGGTAAAGAGTATCAGTAGGTAAAAGATAAAAAGTGATTCCAGCACATAGCTACAAAGCAACTACAAGGGCCTAATGTGAGCTACAACAGACAACACAGTCACAGCAAAAGGGACAACAAGAAAACTGTTCTCCATCTGTCTCTATCTTCGTGTTGAAGATATTTTCTGTTTCCTAGAATAATTCTCATATGGTTATTATATATTTTTTATTAATTTTTGTATAAATAGTAATTAGGGTGGATTAAAATACATTTTTGTAGACATTTTATATTGAGCCAAGGAGCTTTTGTATTCAAGAGTAGACTAGTTTTGCTGGATATGAAATAAAGCTAACAACATTTCACTAGATTCTTGTGCACAGTTGGAACAAATAAGTATTATATCTTCATGTTTAAATATTGTTTTCTCTTCATGTTATGAATATTCATATGTGTATCTTATGAAATCTTAAAAGTAAACAAGGAATGATATCTCAGAATTAGCTTAAATGCTCTCTGTTTTAACTGTTTTCTTTTTATATGTTTTCTTCTAAACTATCTTGGTCTAGGAATCCTCAATTGCTCCCTTACTTTCGTAGTTTTCCTCCCTGTGGTCCATAGCAAAGGATTATTCATTGCCCTTTGCTACTGATCATCCTTCCTTACTTCATCTCAATCCCGGTTAAGTATCCTTCATTGCCCTTTGCGCTAGTTAGGACTACTTCATTCATTTGAACCTGCAAATTTGCTTTTTCTGTGCTACCCTACCCTGTGAACTCCTACCTTAGTGATTGATCAGATCCAATTATTCCTTTCTTAATTGACTCCATAGCCCAATGGCCTAAATACTTGCTCTGCCGATCTGTTTTCTTAATTCCACCACCCAATCAAAACAAAACAATCATGAACACTAAGAACTAGCCTGAAATTTTATTCAAACAAAGTTAAATCATAAAGAGAGAGCCCTCTCTGGACTTAGGTTGGCTGGAACCTGAGTCTAAAAGATTAGGTTTGTGGTTACCTCAGACTATTCCTTGTTTGATAACTTCTAAGGAAAAAATCTGAGTGATAACACATGCAACGTCCATTTGATATTGATATAGACTCCTTGGAGTATGAAAAAGGTGAATTCCTCACTCAAAAAGGGCATCCAGTCACCTATCATAGTGATATGCTCTTTGGTATTGTTCGAAGGTACCCCATTTATGATAAGGAAATGTATTATATTGTGCAGGCCTGCTAGCAATGGAAACATTATATTCTGGGGAAGGAGACAATCATCCACAAGGATCACCAACCTCTTTAATTTACAAAAACACAGGGGAAGTTTTAGAATGATTTCCTTCAGAAATGGTCCACATACCTTCAACAGTTGCATTTGAAAATTAAATACAAGAAGGGTAACACCAATCATGTTGCATATTTCCTCAAATAGCCCTTGATTGTGGAATTAAGCACAATCCTCAACTCTTGTGGATACGATACCTATAGATGTTCATATATATATGAAATGACTTGGAATACACTATCACCCGGAAAGTGTTAATGGATGGAAATCTAGTTCAAGGCTTCCACCTTCACAATGGATTGTTGTGCTATCTAGGACATATTTGTGTTCCTTCAAGTGAGTGTGCCAAGATTATTTTAGAGTCACATTATATCTAGGTTACATGTGTAATACCCTCCTCCCACATCTACCTAAGAAACCAACTAGTCGGGGTAAACATGCCATAAACGGAAAATATGATATGATTCGACCTGCTAAGTCACATTAAGGAAGTGGAATCGATGGAAACACACCATACAGACATTCAACCTCAGCATTAGGACCCTCAGGAACCAATCCAACATTTCAGATAGCTTTCCCTTGGGTCCCACTAAGCATTTGGACAATTTAAGCATCATTCTCTCTCATGTTATAGCCATGAAAGTGTCCAGAAACCCACAATCACTCTCATAGGCTTGCTTGCTAGCGTCCCCAAGATTTGAGCCACTTTTTCAGGCCGAGAGCTCAAGTCACTGACCAGAATTTCATGATACCTTCAGAACAATAAAATAACATGGAAATGACAGTACTAAAGAAAATAATTGTTTAAGACCTTGAATGATTGTTGTCTCTGTTATGCACATTTCAAAGTTTTTGGAGAATGGAAATTGATAATTCTCGTATTTTCTGGTGTTCTATTCAAATTACACATAAGAAGATAGAAAGCTAGGGCTTTTAGAGGCTAAGCGTACACAATGCCACAATCTTTACAGGTTTTCTTAAGGTTTTTAAGATTGGAAAATATAGCAACGTAGAGGAAAACTCATGATATATTTTTGCAGTTTTAGCTAGAATAGGCCGTCCAAGCACGCCATTAGAGATTTAAGAGAGAAGCTCTTTATTTTGACTAGGCACATATAATCTCCATACCACACACCTCATCCATGCACACTCGATAGACCTTAACAAGCCTTAAACCCTACTAATATATGCCTATTTGTGCGTCTGGTGGTCAAGCTTATTATCCATTTTTGTCCCACCTTGCCCCCAATACTTAGTACAGCCTTCATACTAACCTCATTCACTGAAGAAACAATAGATATACGGTGTGTTGTAACCATTGAATGAATGGTGGACTGGGGCAATAGGGAAGACTTAATGACATGGCATGCATGAAACAACAACTTGAATCTTACCTTTGTATCATTACCCTAGGAAATCTTTGGAAAGAAAGAGATGTTGAGGAGTTAGTTGGTGGAGGAGCTGGAGATGGAGGATTAGGATTACCCATATCAGAGCCAACCAATTGATTAGGAAGGAGTTGGTTGTCGGTGGGCTATTCTTCCTATCCAAAGAGAATATTAAGAGTACAACTTATATGGACCTTCCATAAAGTGAGGACGGAGGGCTCACCTGACAACAGAAGGTGAGGATAGTCAAATTACTATATCCTTCTGCACTCCTTGAATGTAAATGAATCTATTCCTTAGCTGAATTTTTTGGCTATAGTGGAAGTGAGAGGCTATAACGACCGTGAAGATCTCTCCCCCATATGCCTCTCCCGCGCTCTCTGATTATCGTTGCAATCTCACTGAAGTGGATAGCTTTTGCCACATTCCTGGGTTACCTCTGTCCGCTATAAAAGGAGGTCTTGTAACCTAATCTGAACTGCCAGTTTCTCTCTTTGAAAGTTTGCATGGAAAATCAGTGCTATTGATCTAGCTGTGTATGATTGTTTGCATCCTAGACAACAGGTGTTGATGCTTTAGTTGATGCAAAAAGCTTTCATGCCAGTGTTTAAGAGGCCCCACCTCGCTTCTTTCCCGTTACATCTCCCTACCCCTCCCAAGCATAGGAGGTGATTCATTTCATCCAATTCATCCCCTTTGACATCATATTGGCCAAAAGGATGAATAGAACGTGTTAATTGCAAGCATAATCCATTAATTCTATCCCATATTTAACACCAACTGGGATTGTTTACCCAGACCTTGCCTAATTATCCCTCGCTAGATGCAGAAAATGAGACTCCTTTAGGGAGTCCAACGAAAATGCTTGGTGAAGATTTGGTGCAAAATGATACCTATGGTTCCAAAATTAGATCTAGCTTTGCCAATTAAAATCTGTAAAAAACTTGGAATCCTATCTTTAGGACAAGATTATCTGAAGCACCCCAAAAACTCAAGTATGTTACTGCTATGCTACCTTTCTATAGCCTGGAATTATTTCATTTATTGCTGTAATATCCATGATATAGTCTTGTTTCAAGCATTTGAAAGATAGACTTGATTTTTCGTCCAGTTGATTATGAGACTCTATACTCAAGGTCGTAAGAAAAAAATCCAATACTTTTTAGTTAGTTAGCAAGCCTTATCATTTTCCTCTCTACTTGGATAAGGAAGAAAAATACAAATGAATAACTATCACTATTATCCCTAGTTGAACAGGATAGGTAAAACCCACTATTTCCTTAAATTAGTTTCATGGTTTACCCCTATAATAAGTTATTTTGTTAGGTTTCTAAACTCTTCCCTAACACACATGAAAGTCAGATGTATTTTATGCAATGGTATTGACAAATTGTAAGAATTTCTCGCACAAGAACATTCTTACAGTCCTTGCTTCTTGATGTTGCAGTAAGAATTTTGTCCAACCATCCAAAATAGTAAATACATAGCTACTCCTTCCTTAGTCTTGTAGCTATTGCAGTATGATTAACAGAGCAAATATTTAATTGTGTCCTTAACATTAGCACTGAGATGATACACACTAAAGCCTGCCATAGTCATTCTAGCTCTCCATTTTCCTGTAACTTCATACCTCTCAATCCTTTCTTTTCTCTCACAAGAAATTATGTTCACTGTGTCTCAGGCAAGGCATTGTTTTTCAACATTCATACGATCTCTGCTATCCCTTTTAAGTGTAACATATAGAGAATCAAACACTGATGAGTAATATTTTAATTCTTCCATGAACCAGGGGAAGAAAGGTGTAGTATTAGTGTTAACCTCTTTTTCTACTACTGTGACTACTTTAGGGTTGAGAGACTTCAACATCCGTAGAAGCCGGTGACATGGGTTCTTTCTAGACACACTTTCATAAGGCATGTGATGCAGTTGGAATGCAAAGTTGACTACTAAAACCTCATTTGGATTTATCTTAAGCATCCATGGTTGGAAATCTAATTCCACATCCATATAGTGGCTTATCTTTATGTTGGAGTATGATTCTACATTAAGACTCTCCTTCTAATTATGTGTGTGTGGACGAAGTAGTTTATAAGTCATTACATGTGCTGAAAATTTTCCCAATCTGGAAGTTCTCAGTATGATGTGATGGCATCCTCCTGCACTATGTTATTAACATCATTAATGGTTTTAGTGTTATGCCTTGTAAGCCCTCTTTGGTTTGTGCTTGTTATTTATGGTGTCCATCATAATTACAGTTCTTAGGTCTTACTCTTAGCCATTGTCTTAAGCTGAGTTTATTTATTAAGTTAAGCTAATCTAGAAGTTCTCAGTATGATGTGATGGCATATTTCTACACTCTGTTATTAACATCATCAATGGTTTTAGTGTTATCCCTTGTTGTCCCTCTTTGGTTTGTGCTTTATTTATGGTGTCCATGATAATTACGTTGAAGACGTTTTTCACTGCGGAGTTAGGGTGAGGAGACATTGTTCACCCCAACCAATGGCGAGTGTTTATTTTCGTTGTCCTCTGTCTAATAAAATATGTCCATGTGGCATATGGACAATGAAAACTACCATATTCGTTGGCCGCTGACTAAGTGGTAGACCAATGAAATCGTGTCCCCACTCTCTTCACTAGTAAGAAAGGCTCAAGAGTCAAGATACATGCCAAATGTTGATATTATAGGTAGGCATTACTTCTATGAATTCTAGGCTTCATCTTCCATGGTTGCAATGAACAATGTAAACTTTGAAACGGGAAATATAAACTCAAAACGGGAACTCTGGCCAAAAAACATCAAAAACAGTTCTAAAAACGAAAAGTGTGTATACTGGAACGATGGTTTTTTTCTTTTAGGGACAATTTTAAACATGTTTTAGAAATGGCAGTGAAAACAAAATTTTCGTGCAAAATATAGCTTGAAAATGAAAAAGTGATTATACTGGAATGATGATTTTGTTTTTAAGGTCAATCTTCAAAATTTTTAAAAAATGCTAGTAAAATGATCCAACAACATAAAAATGACTCATAACTTCTCATTAAACACCATATGAAAATCAAAAATTTTATTTCAAGATACGATGCAGACATCAATTAGATAAACTGTCTTAAACAATTATTCAAAATCACTCATATTTTCTTGCACACCATCAGAATTCACATCTTCAATGAGTGACTGGATGTTGACGAAGATGTTCCATATTCTTCTCTTTCATCAACTAGTGCCCCATCTGAGTCCACATGCATGCCCATCATTTCAGGTTTCAAAATTCTTCTTGATCTACGATTGGTTTTAGCAGACTCCCATCTCAACATTGTTCCTTCTGGTAACAACATTTTCAGAATCTCTATCGTCTTGAAGCGAAGAGTTCTTCTCTTTTTTAAATTGAAGTCATAAACAAGTATGTCAACATCCTCCAATTTCAATATGTCTATGCGGCGACGATTTATATTCGTACCCTTTCTTTTTCTCTTTCTGCCATTTTTTTTGTCAACTACCATCTCTAGCTTATATACACCATTGAATGGGTGTGTATTTGTGGCATACCAGTGTACTTCAACACTTGTAACATCCTCGTTTTCTATAAAGACCTTTATAACTTTAGCAACCCAGAATGGATAGCCATTGGGATCTCCATCTGCTAGCACTGTGATCATGCAACCCTCCTTAATATCCTGTACTGAACCCCTATAAAGGTATTCCATGGCTTCACGTTGTGCACGAGATCTTCTAGAACCAATATACATCTCTCTTTCCTCTGCCTGTGAATAATTAATAATACCTTGAGATTGTTGTTGTTCAACAATGTTTATTTCCTCATGTGCATTCGACACATTTTGTGGCCAAACAAATCGATTTTTCAAAGGTATGTCTTCATTTGTTCTTGTTGAAATGATATCACTTTGATTATTGAAAAATGACTCCCACCAAACTGAATCAGCAATGTCAGAGTACTCATATGTATATCTAATACATTTTTTAATTTCTTCTAGGCAATCCGAATAATTTATATCTCTATTTTGTTTGTGTGCATTATGAACTTCACCAAGTGATTGCAATAACAATATTTTTGATGCAAATATTGGATGATCTAGAATGAACTTCAAAAATTACAAACCTGATGACAGTGCCCATTCTGCAGTGGTTGAATACTTCTTGCTCCATATTAGTGTTTTCCCATCAATTTTTTTTGATACGAAATTGATGTTGGAAGCTAATGTCATTAAGTTGTTCAATGCATTTCCCCTCACAATATGATCCCATAATAAACGTTCGCATGTCAACATTTTCTTCCAACATGAAAAGTAGGCTCTGGCATGTGTGATTTATTAATACATTCAATTAATGATGTCAAGCTCCCAGCTTCCTTCCTCCTTAATGTGACTGAAAAATGACTGAACATCTGATCAATATGGTCATGAGTGTGCCCAAAAAGAAGGAAACCAACCTTTACCTTCTGAAAAATTCTAAATTCAACAAGCATGTTTAGATATCCAAAAACAACCTGATTTTTGTTTTCACGGCAAGCGTTGTCCAATTGTAGATACAAAACTTCAGGAAGATTACTAGACCAATGAGAAAGCACATCATGAATTATGGTTATGGTTAGATTAGCATCATTATGAATATTTGGAGCTGTGAAGTACACCTTTCCAACATTTTCCCATTGAAGACCATACAACCAACCAAGTGATACTGAATAAAATTTTCCTCCTGTAAATTTTTGGTTGTGCGAACAAAATGTTGTAAAAGTGTTTTGTTCTGGTCCATACCATCAATTATCAAACCTAAATATTTATTTGGATTATCATAACACTTCTTTCGATGCTTGTACAACTTTTTCCTTTCATTTTTTTGTTGTTCACGACGCTCCTAAAGTTCTTTGACAATTGAATCTACACAACATAAAAGAAAGCCATTAAGAAATGTGTTTTCATACTTGATGAATATAAAATTTAAAAAGTTAAAGTTATGAATGCCTACCTCTTTTGACCCTTCACATTTGTCCCTTTTTTATTTAAGAGAAGCACATGTACTGCAAATCCCCATCCTTGTCTTCTTAGGAATACGAACATTGTTGAATTTTGTCTTCCATACCTTCACAAAATATTGATATGTAATAAACCAGCCATGTCCCTTAGCACCTTCTGCATATTATTTGTATAAGTTGTAGATTTTGTGTCTTGAAAAATTATTTGGAATATGTATTGTTTCTCTATTTGGCATACACTCTCCATGCTTTGAAAATAAATTTTTCATCCATGACATTGCAGTATTTGATAATGGCCCAAACTGTCTTTTATGATGTACTTCAAAATAAAATGTGGGATCCTTTTCCAAATTTTCTTGAATTCTCCAGAGACAAAAATTTCCAATCTAATGAAACATTTTGAAAGCTTTTCTACAGATAAATAAAGTATTAATATGATAATCATAACCTGACAATGTAGATTGCATGCACCCAACTAAATATGAATTTTGCATGCTTTTACTCATTGACAAATATCTCTTCCTACTCTCTAATGCAAATTTGAAATCCATATGTTTCAAGTAATCTTTTTGGCAACATTCACTTGAAATGAGTGCGTTGATAGAACTTTTTATCATCAGATATTCTGCTCTACCCCTTGTATAACTAGAACATCTTGCATTGATACGAAAATGTCTGCTCCTACTCCTTGATACAATATTTCTTGGCAACATCTCCATCATTGGATCATCATTTGTATAATGATTTTCATCATCATTAAGAGGAATGTTATCCACACTATGATCAACTGTGCTTTTCAAATACTGACTTGGAGGATATTCTTCATCATCCCCTTTTCAGTGCTACTGTCATAGTTCATAGAATTTGGACTCAATGGAAAATTTGACTCGATGTTTATTGGATATTCTTCCTCATGTGCATTTTCAATGTTGCTCTCACAGTCCATAGAATTAAGACTAAGTGTATCATATTGTCCTTCATCACTGCTACCTTTATACTCACTAGAATTAGGACTAAGTGCATCATCCTATCCTTCATCACTACCGCTCTCATAGTCCTTAGAATTAGGACTAAGAGGAAACTGTGACACTTCATTCTTTTGAAATTCATCATCATGCTCTTCATCACTGTTGCTCTCATAATCCTTAGAATTAGGACTAAGTGGACACTGTGAGACTCCATTCTTTTGAAATTCATCATCCCGCTCTTCATCACTGCTGTTGTCATAGTCCTTATAATTAGGACTAACTAGACACCGTGGCACTCCATACTTTTGAAATTCAACATCCCACTCTTCATCAAAGTTGCTCTCATAGTCCTTAGAATTAGGACTATCTGGACACCATGACACTCCATACTTTTGAAATTCATCATCATGCACTTTGTCGCTACTACTCTCATAATCCTTAGAATTAAGACTAAGTGGACACTTTGACACTCCATTCTTTTCAAATTCGTTATCACGCTCTTCATCACTGCTGCTCTCATAGTCCTTAGAATTAGGACTAAGTGGACACCGTGAAAATACATTCTTTTGAAATTCATTATCATGCTCTTCAACATTGTTGCTCTCATAGTCCTTAGAATTAGGACTAAGTGGACACTATGACACTCCATTCTTTTGAACTTCACCGTCATGCTCTTCATCACTGTTGCTTTCATAGTCCATAGAATTAGGACTAAGTGGACACTGTGAGACTCCATTCTTTTGAAATTTGTCATCAAGCTCGTCATCACTATTGCTTTCATAGTCCTTCGAATTCAGACTAAGTCGAATCTGTGACTCTTTATTTATTTGAAATTCTCTATCCCCTCTTTCATCAGTGCTTCTCTCATAGTCCTTAGAATCAGGACTAAGTGGAAGAATTGACTTTCTATTCATAGTGGAATAATTCCCACTATATTCATCCATATGAATAGAGTTGTTATAAGATGAAGATGTTGATGCTGTATAAATCGAAACTTCACTATCAGGACAATCCATCCCTTTCAAATAGAAGATGTTGAATGATACAAATGGAGAGTCTCCTAAAGGTATTATATAGCTTAGACAATGAATTTTTCCCTCCAAAAATTCCACCCCCCCCAAAAAAAAAAAAATTCGCGAAAATATTTCCCTCCAAAAATTTTCCTCCAAAACATTTCGCGAAAATATTTCTCTCCTAAAAGTTTGTGAGATTTATTTCACTTCATTATTTTATTCTGCAATTTAATGAAAAATGTAAACTAATTTTTTTTTATGAAATAAATCATTAAAGTTAAAATTGTAAACTACAACTTCTACCTAAATTATTTTAGTAGTCAAAGTATATAATATTTACTAAACAATTGAATGTCTTTTTTTTTAAATTTTATAATACATTCTGAAACAAATTAATCCCACATTCACCCCACTGTAAAACAATTCCATACTATTCGCTTTATCATATTTTCATTCATCGCCATAAAAAAATTAACATGTTAAAATTTATTAAAACTGATTAATCCCGCATTCACTGTACGATAAAACATCTCCGTAATTTCACCTATATATTCCATTATCATTATTACTCACATTACATCAAGGTTTTCTGAGGTTCGTTGAAAGACTTTGAGTGAATTTGTGGAGTAGCTACATTAGTATCAACAACATATTCAACGAAGAATTCTCGCAATTGAAAGGTCAGTTAAGTTTTTTTTCCTTGAAAATTCTCATATTAAATTAGTTTGACGAAGTAATTTTTTTTCTAAACTTAAAATTTTTTATCAACCAAATTAACCAATATTTCCGTCGTGAGCATGGTGGGCCCAGGGCACCCCCATCTTGTAATCAGTCGGCCACCCTTTCGGCCCCCTCCAGAAACTCACCCACCCCTTCCCCCCACATCCTCCCCCTACCCCATGCCTACCCCCCTCAACCCCCATCTCACTGCACCTCCCTACCCCCCCTACCCCATGGCCTCTCTTGCACCCTCAACCCTCATCCCACTCCATCCCCCTAACCCTCCTCCTACCCCTCAACCCCTATCCCACTGTACCCCTTACCCCCCTCACCCCTACCCACCTCTTGCCTCGTGCCCCACCCCCCTCGTTCCCCCCAACCACTTACCCCTCTACCCGTACCCCATACTCGGCCCTCCCCCCTCGTTCTGCACCCCCCTCCCTCACCCCTTACCCAATTGCCCCCCCCCACCCCTTGCCCCTACCTGACCCCTCTTCTTCCCCCCTACCCGACCTACCCCCCTTACACCCCTCCCCCTACCCACACACCCCCCTGTCCCCCCCACCCACACACCCCCCTACCCCCCCCACCCGACGCCCCCCCCCTCCTACCCACACACCCCCCTGCCCCCTCCACTCGGCCCCCCCCTCCCCCTGCCCTCCACCCCCCCACCCCTACCACACCCCCATCCCCCCTCTTACCCCTTACCCCTACCCGTCCCCCCTACTTACCCCCCACTCGGCCCCCACTCCTTACCCCTACCCCCCCACCAATCGCCCCTCCCTCCCCCTCCCCCCTCGGTCGTGTCCTCCTCCCTCCCCCGTCCTCCCCCCTCGGCCCAACCTCGCTCCCCCCCCCTCTCCCCCTCCCCCTCCACCCTCACCCCCTCCCTCCACCCTCGGCCTCCCCTGCCTGCCCCTCCTTCCTCCCCCACCCTCCCTTTGCCCTCGACCTACCCCGCCCGCCCCTCCCTTCGCCCTTGGCCTCCCCCGCCCACCCCTCCTCCCCCCCATCATCCCTCCACCCGCCCCTCCTCCCTCCCCTTCCCTCTGCCCTTGGCCTCCCCCACCCACCCCCTCCCCACCCCCGCCTCCCACCCTCCGCCCCCTCGACCAGCTGCACCCCTCCCCGTGTCACCCCGGTGGCCCTCCGGCCCGCCTGGGGTGGCATGGGGTGGGCGGCGACACCCCAACCCGCGCCACCATGGCATCTCACCGCCCACCCAGGGTGGTTTTCTAATTCTGGGGTGGCACAGGGTGGGCGACAGCGTCCACCCAGCGCCACCCGCCAGCTTGGTGGCCCGCCCGGGGTGGCTGTCCAATTCCCAAAATCGGACTGCCACCCTGGGCGAGCCGCCAGGGTGGCGCGGGGAGAGGGTGGCGACCCTCCCTACACCACCCCGATGGCCTGCCAGCCCGCCCGGGGTGGCCGTTCGATTTCAGGAATCGGACGGCCACCTCGCCCCACGCCGCGCCACCGCAGCACCCCACCGGCCCGCTCGGGGTGGCCGTCCGTTTCCACCTCGGGCGGGTCGGCGGGCCGCCCCAGAATCGGATTGCCACCCTATGCGGCCTGGCCCTCCCCACGCCACCTCACCGGCCCGCCAGCCCGCCCAAGGTGGCCATCTAATTCCGGGAATCAAACGGGCCACCCCAAGTGGGCAACGACGCCCCACCCCGCACCACCCCGCCGGCCCGCCCGGGTTGGCCGTCCGATGAATCATATGGGCCACCCCAAGTGGGCAACGGCGCCCCACCCCGCACCACCTCGCCGGCCTGCCAGGGGTGGCCGTCCGATTCCCGGAATCGGATGGCCACCCCGGGCGGGCCATCGAGGTGGTGCAGGGTGGGCGGCAGCACCCCACCCTGTGCCACCCTGCCAGCCCGCCCGGGGTGGCTGTTTGATTCTCGGAATCGGACAGCCACCCCGGGCGGCCGGGAGAGTGGCGAGGGGGAGGGGGAGGCGGGGGAGGGGGGGGAAGGGAGGGTGGGAGGGTGGGGAGGGGGAGGGGGGGGGGGTGGGGGGGGAAGGAGGAGGGGCGGGAGGGGGAGGGGGAGGGGGGAGGGGGGAGGGGGAGGGAGGAGGGGAGGGAGGGGGAGGGTGGGCGAGGAGGAGGCAGGAGGGGCAGGTGGGTGGGGGAAGGAGGAGGGGCGGGAGGGGGAGGCCGAGGGCGGAGGGAGGGGGAGGGGGAGGGAGGTGGGCCGAGGGGGAGGGGGAGGGTGGGGGAGGAGGGGGAGGAGGGGGGGGGGAGGGGGAGGGGAGGGGGGGGAGGGGGGGGGAGGGGGAGGGAGGGGGGGGGGGGGGGGGGAGGGGGAGGGGGCGGGAGGGGGAGGGGGGGGAGGGGGGGAGGGGGGGGGGGGGGGGGGGGTAAGGGTAAGGGGGGGCGCGGTAGGGGTTAAGGGGGGGGGTCGGGTAGGGGTTAAGGGGGGGGGGAGGGGGGGGGTAGGGGGTGGGGGGGGTAGGGGTAGGCAGGTAGGGTAAGGGGGGGCGCAGGTAGGGGGGGGGGGGCCCGGGTAGGGGTATGGGGGGTTAAGAAGGGGGCTCGGATGGGGGTTAGGGGGGGGCGTGGGTAGGGGTGGAGGGGTAAGGGGGTGGCGTGGGTAGGGGTGAGCGCAGGTAGGGCTAAGGGGGGCGCTCGGGTAGGGGTGAGGAGGGGGGGTGGGGGGGGGGCGCGGGTAGGGTTAAGGGGGGCACTCGGGTAGGGGTAAAGGGAGGGCGCGGGTAGGGTTAAGGGGGGGGGGGTAGGGGGAGGGGGGGGGGTAGGGGGTGGAGGGGGGGTTAAGGGGTGGGGGGTAAGGGGGGGGGGGTGGCCAAGGGGAGGGTAAGGGGGGAGGCCGAAGGTGTGGGGGTAAGGGGAGAGGGGGGAAGAAGGGGGGAAGGTCGGTAGGGGGAAGGGGCGGTCAGATGTGGGTGTTGATGGGGGTAAGGGGGTGGGGTGTAGGGCCGGGTACGGGGTGAAGTGAGGGTGCCGAGGGGGGTAAAGGGGTGGGGTAGGGGGTGGAGTGGGGGGGTAGGAGGGAAGGGGTGCGGTGTGGGTGAGGGCCAGGTAGGGGGGTGAAGTGGAGGGGTCAAGGGGGGTAGGGGAAGAGGGTGGGTGGGGGTGCCAAGGGGTTGGGGGGTGGGGGGGGTAGGGAAGAGAGGTGGGAGGGAGGGAGGGCCGAGGGAGAGGGGGAGAGGGGGGTAGGAGGGAGAGGGGGAGAGGGGGAGGGGGGGAGGGGGGAGGGGGAGGGAGAGGGGGTAGGGGGGGGGGGGGAGGGGGGGGGGGGGAGGGAGGGGGGGTTGGAGGAGAGGGGGGGTTAGGGGGTCGTGGAGGAGAGGGGTTGAGGGAGGGGGGTTGGGTAGGCTGGGGTGGTCGTCTGATTGCGGGGTGGGGTGGCTCGGTTGGGGGGGGGGAGAGGGGGTAGGTTGTAGGGGGTTGGGGGAGTGGGAAGGGGGTGGAGTGGCGTTGGGGGTTGGGGGCCGGGGGGTAGGGGGTGGAGGGGGGCATTGGGGGGGAAACGGTTTGGGGGAGGGGTGGCATGGAGGTAGGGGGGAGGGGTGGAAGGGGGGTATGGGTTGGGTTGGATGGCCATCCGATTGCGGGGTGGGGTGGCATGGTGTGGGTTGGTTGAGGGGGAAGAGGGGTGGGGGGTTGGGGGTGGGGAAATCGCCTGCCACTCCGTGGATAAATGGGGTGGTGTGAATAGGCTTCTGCAATTTCTTAGTGTTAATATTTTTTTAATTTCAATTATCTGATTATACAAATTAAAAATTTATGATATATTTTCGTTGTGGATTTAAGTTAATATGTTTTCGTTATTTACTGATTAATGTGTTTCTATTTTTCAGGAAAATGACATCAAAGAAGATTTTTGTGAATATGTCTGGACCAAAGACACCTAAAGGTGCATCTTCAAAAAACATTGGTGAACGAACTCCACCTGAGCTCATGCCTACAAATCTTTCGAGTGCCTCAAATAATAAGAAGATTATTTCAGACTGGAAGAATTCAAAAGAGATGAAATTCCCATCAAGAATCTGGTATGTGAAAGAAAAAGAAAGCCAAAATGTGAACATATATTTATATCTTGATATACGAAATGAAAATGGAAATTTTGAGCTGATGGGAAGAGTCATAGATATGTGTTCGGTACCAGACACTAAAGTTGTTTAATACTTACAAAAGCTCCCAAGTCACATGAAAGGGTTAAATATCGACTAACATATTCATTGTATGACACGAGAGAGGTATTTACAAAGTTGTGTAAACAAATTGTGAATGAGATGAAACAAAACATCATAAGTATTGTTATTTATATTTGTATTTTGCTTTCTTGAAAGTGTCTCACTATATTTTTTTAATTTTGTTTTTATTGACATATGATATTTTGTTTGGCAGAATTTTGTTGAAAGTTGTTCAATTAGGTTGGGAGGCATTAATTTCATAGAGCATGATATCATGAAAGTTGTCAGCAATTTTTACTCAGTGTCAGAAGCAGATATGGAAAACAAGCAAAATGTAATAATTGATGATGCTACAAAACTACATCCAAAGAATTAGAAAAAAAGGCCTCTAGCGGATAAATCTAGCAAGGGTAGACAAGTTACTTTTGAGGGCGATGAAGTTGAAACTGACAGTGAAGCATATGTTGCCATTACTGAAGATGACATTGGAACTGAGAAGAGTCGTAAAAGACCAAAAGTAATAATGCCCAAGAATAAATCTGTTGAGAATGTTATGACGAAGAAAAGTAAAGTTGAAAATTTTGAAGTAGTCATTACCAGCAGTCAAGAACCTAGTGAAACTTCAAAAGAAAGCAGAGAAATTGTTACACCAAGAGCTGATTTAGAGCATGGTGTTATAAAAACAAAGAAAAATCCCATTCGACAGAATTTGACAAAGAAAAACTTAATTGATGGTGGTCATACATTTCAGCTTAATGTCAGACAAACCTATAAGGCAAGTGAAGGACAATGTCAATATCAAGTCAGAAAGCCACACCATCTGCATGTTCACAAATTGAAGGCATTGATGAGGTATAATCCATAGCCTCATGTGGTTAATTATGGGCTTCTTGTTGATCCAGTTCAAGTTCCCAACAAAGAAGCATTTGATAAGTCAAAATGTTTTGAATACAATTATTATGTGCTTAGGGGGGATTATTCTGTAGAAGCTCAAAGACAGTTGATGGAGGAATATCCCAATAACCCACGTTTTGAAACAATGAAATGTATCATTTATGCTGGTTTATCGGATACAGAAGCAAAGTTAGTGGCATGGGATCATAATTTAGATAATGAATATAGGATGTCTATGACTTTCATCCAAAGGGTTAGATTTATTCATAGTGAATTTCAAGAAAAATGTGGTGGGGATAGGATTAATGTTACTGCATATTTCTGAAGGGAATGTTGTATGGAAATAGGCTATCAAATTGAAGAGAAACCTAATTCAAAAGGTGGAAAACACAACCTTCCTAGTGATATATTCAGAGGTGTTGATAACATTTTCTAATTGGCATTTAGAACTGGAGATGTTTGGAAGTTGATTGATGAGAATTTTAGCATGTGGGAAAACATTGGCATTAAAAACCAGAAGGTCAAAAAGTCTAAGCCATTGATATGTGGTGGCAGTAAATCAGGTCCTGAATTGAAGCTGCTTCCAGAAGATATGACTATCACACCTTCGAGAGCAATGCAAGGAGTGAAAGTTGAAAAATTTGTCAAAACAATATTATCTCGTGCGAAGTCAGGGGAATTATCATTGGAGGAAATATCTGGGGAATTTCAAAAGTAAGCTTGTTGAATTATTTTTATTTATTTCTAGATTATAATTTTCTTTTAAATAAAACATGTTGTTCTTGGTAGTATTTGTTATACATATCATTATATTGACTTTTTGTTACTTTATCTATGCAGTCACAAAGTTTACATGAAAATTCAAGAACAAATGGTTAGATTGTTGAATGAAGATAGTTGGGATGATGTTGTACACAACTATCCAGATTCAAGTTCTACGTTAACATTAAAAGCTTTTTATCTTGCATTTAAAAAGGTATCTTGATTTACACATTCATTTTTATTCATCTATGTACTATTTTTAATTTATAACTTACACATATATTTGTTTATTTTATAAAAGATGAATAAGGATGGTAATGCAACACCAACTAGCTTCAGAACCTTTATTGAAAAAGAAGACCGAAAGACTGAGGAAGCAACGTGCTAAGAATTTTGAACTTGATCCAACTCTTACACATTTCATTTGGAATGGGCTAGAAACCGTTCAATATCAAGTAATACAAGGCGACTGTGAAGACATTGCTAAACTCATACCTAAAAGGGAGTATGCCCTAGTTATTGCAGATATTCCCCATGGTTTCAATATTCCAAATATTGACTATGATAGTGACCCTTATACTTATCAAGATCTTAGTAAAGTGGTTGCAGGATTTGTAGAAGTCACGTCATCACCATTATGGAGATTTGTGACATTTCATTCAGACACACAATTGGCAATGATATTGGCAAGCTTCAAAGGGAAAACAAATTCAAGGATGCAGGTTACATGGTAAGACATTTAAAATGTATATTTGATCAATGTTGAAAAATTCATTTATGTACAAGTTGATTGAACTTTTACTATTTCATGTTACAGGAAAAAGTCAAATATTCTTAAGCGTGATGATCAAGTATTTATAAGTGATTGTGAGTTCATTCATATTGATAGTTGGGCAAAAGATGATAGCTATATGTCTATGATTTTTATTCGGGTGGACGAAAAGAGTCATAGCCAAATACTGACTTATGATGCTGTTGTGAGAAAACTCACATATGAAGACAAAGAAGCAAAAGGAGAGATAGTTAAGATTTATCAAAAACACAATTAATGATTAACTATCTTATAGACATATGTTCAAATGAAGGAGATTGGGTTCTGGATTTTTTTTCTGGGTCAGGTAAGTTTTATTATATAGAATTGAATTCAATATGTTATTTTTTTAATTAATATGTCATTGTACTAATTTACTTCATTATTTCTTTTGTGCTTGATAATTAGGTACAACACTAGCATGCTGCCTTCAAAAAGGAAAAAATTGCTTTGCAATTGAAAAAGATCCATTACAATGCAATTTCATTCAACAAAGAATTAATGCTCTTGAATTTCTTCCAGATGTAATGCAAGAAATTGGGTTGAAGAAAGGGGAATTTAGTGAATCACGTGTGGCAAAAAAGACAATGGAACCTCAACCACCATTACATGGGATGTTTGGAAAGACATACATTGAGAGATTCGCAGACATCAAAGATCCATTAGAAGACGAAAATGAGCAAAAGGAAGCAGAAAATATTGTGGAAGAAGACAATGATGAAACTCTAGAGGACGAAGAGTTTGGATTACGTGACATTGTTGATTAAATTTAAGTTATGCTTGGAAATCAAGCTTATTTTTTTGTAACTTTTAAGTAGTTATACTTGCAATGTTTTGACTTTGATATTTTAAGAGAAGAATATACACTCAATTAAGGTTGTTATGTGTTCAATATTTGAAATATGTGATTTTCGCATTAATTTTTAAGTTAAGCATTATTTTTTGAAAAAAAAAGTGATTATTATTATTTTTTTGACATGAAATTCATAAAAAAAAACTATTATTTAACTATTTTTAGTTAAAATTTTCGTATAAAAATTGTGATTTTCGCATGTCAATTATAGCAAAAAATGATCAAAATGTGTAGTTTTTTAATTATATTTATGTTAAAAATGGCTATTTTTATGTCCATTGTTAAAAAATAATGTTTTTAGAAACAATTATTTCTTATGGATTGAAAAATTAATTAACGATGTATAAATATCTAGAATATTGAAAATTCAAAGTATCGACCTTCTTCTTTAAATATGCGAAACAATAAAAACCTCACTACAAAAAAAATAAAATTAAAATAAAAACAAGAAAATATGAAGAAAAGGACAATTTCAAAAATTATTAAATTTACAAAATAATTATTTACATTTCATACATTAAAAAAAAAAAAAAAACCTTTTAGAAAAAGGGCCAGGTGTAGAATTACCATGTTTTTAAATCAGCATAAAAAACACTAAAATTATAAAATGCAATGTACATAAAAAAATTTATAGTGCCAAAAATTAAGCTTTAGAAAACACATGTGTGTTCTGCATAACCCATTTTCAAAATTGGATCACTTTTTTGCTATCTCTACAAAACGGGTAACAATATGGGTTCCTGTTTCAAATTTTACATTGTTAATGGCTAGTGTAGAAGATTGTGATAATTTGACAAAGATCTTGGTCTTCATAATTTTCAGGATTTGGTGGTGTTTGATTCGTGAAGTGTTTGACTTACGGAAACAGGGATTCAAGTGGGATTCAATGACACCCATGTAGTCTCTCCCTAGAAGTACTATTTCTCTTAGTTGTGAAGATGAAGATGATTCCATGTATAGTCCTCTGTTGGATTTAGATTCAACTACAACGTTGGTTGTTGGTTAGGGACACTTGGATACTTCATTGCCTCAGTGGATGTGGGCGTCAAATGTAACTATTTTCTCAAACCAGGGATTGTCAAAGATAATAGAAGAGACTAGGCCCCTGTGGGGATGGAGTGAGGACAGTGAAAATTATCAAACAAGGTGTTCTTTATTTGGCTTTCTACAATGTATATTGTGCAAAAGTATAAAATACTAAAGGCCAAAACATTTAATTTGGTACAAATTTCAAATAATCCAAGGAAAAATTTATTCCTCTTTCCTTCCTTCTACCATTTAGTTCCATCATCTTTCCCAAATCTTTGCTTAGGTTCAGGTTAGAATAACATCAAGTTCATTTTGGATTAGGATGGAGTCTGCCTTGACCAGTTAAGACCCCAACACGAATTTACTTAACCCTTAACATTGATGTTTGTCGACTGGTTAGTATAGAGATTTCACCATAAATATAGAGTCTGTACACAAAATAGAAAAAAATATAGATATCATCTAGGGCATAATCTGTTTACTCCATCACTAACATATTAGATAAATCATAATACTCAGAATCTTTTGACAGATCTAACCATTATTTTTTGTAGTCTATTTCTCATAAACTAACATATTCATACCATCTCCATTTTGTTCTCACATCATCTCTTTATCACATAAACGAATTCAAATTTTCATGGTACATGCCCATTCATCTTATATATGTTTACTTAATCCATAATTTACAATATTTAATTACTATTAATGATACTGACACAAGCATATAACCCTTCAATCCACTCTCCCAGCTCTTAATCAAAAATTTATAAGATTTGTTAAGCCACTGACCTGAGCTTCTAAGTCAAACTTTGTGCTTATATTAAGACAGTACAATACAATGTCAATATACATATCCACACTTCAATGTATAGTCAATCCAATCAGCATAAAACACTCTAGCTCCAAGAGTTTTCAATCTACTTGTTTGATGACAACCTATGTTAATAATAGATTATAATATATACTTGTATAATGTCATCCTATACTAGCATTAGTCACTGTGACCTGCATGTAGTCGTCACTCTCTTATACTATGTGCTTATCTATCTCAATCCTGGTTCAATCTTCCTTGCACTCATTTTATGATTGCATATTAACTAACCAGTCAAAAATCCGATATTTTTTAGGTTCAAATATACAACTAAAAAGTTAAAAATTTGCAAGACACAAAAACTCTTAGGTATAATTACACAATTTTATGCCTATATAGGTTAGCATTTGGCCTTAATCCCAAGCTTTTATTCACTCTTAGAGAAGTTCTATAGCCAAGTTTCCATGTTTATAAGTTTATACATCTTTAAGGAAATTCCTTCATTAATTTTTTTCACAATGGAAAGTTGATCATTATTCATCCCTTGAGAACTTGGCATATTGCATCCATAACATCTATGAAGCCTTGTTTGAAATAAAATATCAAAGTCTCTCAAGCATTACCTGATGACAATAGCTACTATGGAATAAAACCTAGAAAATCCTACTTGTTTCTCCTCTACAACCACTTCTATCTTATTATACTTTATTTGTCTAAGCTCCTCGTTATTCTACTCCTTTTGCAAGGAAACCTTGTGCTCATATTCAAAGTTAAAATCTTTAAAATTCCCTATCCTTTTCAATGATGCCATCGGTTAATTGAACACCCATTTCTCTCCCACTTAAACAATTATCCACTCTTCCTTAATTAGTGTTGCACTTTCATGGTAAGTCCAACAGAATCCATGTAACAAGCATCTAATCCCCAAAAACAAGTTCAATTCATCCAATCGATCAGGTGAGTTAGTTATTTGTCAAACTCAAGATCATGTGCACACGGGGATTAATGGCCTCTTCAACTTGGGAATATATTTGGGTTTCTACATTTTTCATCTTTGGAAAACCATCGACTATTACTTCTCTATGCTCTCTTGAAAATAGTTCTTTTATGAGATTGATATTTTATTTGTTTGCTTAAGTAGCCTTCCCCATGCTCAATGATTCCTCAATGCACTTCTCTTTGTTGTCTAAATTTTGTCACACTATTAGAGTGGTGTTTCCTCGATCCAAATTCCAATTAGTACCATGAAGTAAAACTTCATGGTACTATGAAATCCCCATCTCAAACACACAAACTTGATTGGTTGGTATGAAATCCCCATCCCATTCATATCATGTCTATCCAAACAAAAACTTACAACATTGATTTTACATCTCCTAAAATCCACATCAGACAAGCACACATCTAGTGAAATACAAATAGTTTTTACCCAATATTCTAATTCTAACAAATCGTGCAAATTACGATAGATTTAATTAGTGATTAATCCCTTCAAAGTGTATGGTCCTAAAGCCACCTCATAACATTGATCATTCATGAGTATTGTTTTTGGAATTTATTTTTTAATCCACTACAAGACTACCATTGGGAAAATCAATGAGAGCATTCAGAGTGCTTGTCGAATTCATAGAATATTGAAGTGTTCGACAACCATTTTATTGTTGGTCATTGTATTGAAGAAAACTAAAAAGAGTATTGAAAGAAAGGAGCCCAATATATAAGTTCCAATGCCATTTCTAGCAAACCTTAAGATCCATTATCTACATATACAATATATAGAATATTGGAATTCTCAACAACCATTACAATCATTGGACTTACAGTACTCTAATTGGTAAATAAAGTAATTAGAATAACTAGAAAATTAGAATTACCATTGGGAAAATCAATGAGAGTATTTAGACTGCTTGTCGAATTCATAAAATATTGAAGTGTTCGACAACCATTTTATTGTTGGTCATTGTACTGAAGAAAAATAAAAAGTGTACTAAAAGAAACGAGCCCAATATATACGTTCCACACCATTTCTAGCAAACCTTAAGATCCATTATCTACATATACAATATCTAGAATATTGGAATTCTCAACAACCATTACAATCGTCAGACTTACAATACTCTAGCTGGTAAAGAAAGTAATAAAAAAACTGGAAAAACTCTATCTAGTAAAGAAAATAATTAGAAAAACTAGAAAAACTAGTTTCACTAGAAAAGTACACTCCGAAGCTAGTAAGACTCAAGGTCTAGATAATTAGTTAACACAATAATTTTCCAGGGACCAAATTCCTTACTTTACCAAGGATGAAATTTCTTGCAGACTACAAATATAACAAAATACTCAAGTCATTGTCATTGAGGTTGTGGTCAAGTAGTAAATGAAATGAGTCTTCTTTACAAAGACTTGGGTTCAACCCTGCCGAAAACTCATTGTTCTGCTAACACAACCAATTTGTTGTTCTATCTTGTGATACCTCATAGTCAACTAAACCTTGGGGGTTTGTCCTATGCAGGAAGACAAGACCAAGTGCAAGCCTTGGGTGCTTTTGTTGGAATAAAAATCCCTCAAATATAGCTCCTCAACCAAAAGTTTCTGGTCAATGAGGATAATTCCCCAAAGGATATTTAACCAACTAAAAAGCACACTTTAGAGTACACACTCCACACTTATTGGTTAGATGGAAAATAATAGAGGGAATCCTCTGACAACTCTAAGAACTATCTCTTCCACTCAACATTTTTTTGGATAACATGTTGACATCCTCTCCTATTTACATCCTACCTTGTAGCATCAAAGCATGCAAGTTTCCTTAATTCAATAAACATATTATTACCAATCAATTTTCTCTTTGGGTTGTCATCAACAATCACCCAACATCTATCTTACTAGCTTAATTGAATTCTCACCTATTCATTAGATATAATGCCACTCAATCACTGTACTTATTTGTTTTGAGTTATTTTACACAAGTTACCATTCTAGAACTCTTAATCCGATCTACGCATTTTAGATTTGTCATGTCAAGGAAATGTTGGTGTCTTCTGCATTATTATTGGTACACTAATATAATGTTGGTTTATCTCAACAAGACTTGATCTACCTGCTTAAGCATATCTCACTTCTTTGCTTGCTCAATTCCCTAGTAGCTTCATTGCCAGACATGTATAAGCTAGGTGGAAAATATTTCTTTGACTCAAATATGCCAATAATTGCTTTGGAGAGATGCCTCAAGGTTCCAATATAACTACATGCTTATAGGTACCTACATTCTCACCATATCTTGGGAGATAAAATAATTCAATTATGGTGCAGCCTTAAATGCATTGCAAATTAGACCCAAGAAAAATTTGAAAAAAATTCAAACTTATTCTTTTGTAACTTCAAATTTCACTACTAGAAAATGGAACAAGAACATCGGTCAGGTGCATTTACCAATAAATACCTTGGTGAGAGTATTACAAATTAGACCCAAGAAAAAATTCAATCTTATTATTTTGTAACTCCAAAATTCACTACTAGAAAAGAAAACAAGACCTTGGGTCAGCTGCAATTACTAATAAATACTCTGGGAAGCTCTACAAGGGTTATGAAAAGTTGCCAGACGTTGTATAGTTTTGAATTTATTGAAGAGGGTGGGTGCAGTAAGTTGGTTGTTAGTCAAAAGAACCTCCTGAAATACCTCTACATTAGCAAATCCCTCAGGGATTTCGCCAGAAAAATTATGGAATGCAACGAGACCTAAGTCAGGGTTATTAACCCTGTAAGCACATCCAGACTAGAACTCGGATGCGAGGTGCGCTACTGGAAATTAGCAATGAATACTGCAAATTTGTGTCATTGGGATTAATAGGAGTAGTCCCCCTAGATAATAGATAATTATAGGGTAGACTGAGAACCTACAAGCTTCACAAACTCCCAAAAAATGAGGGAATTTCCCTCTTAAGGCTGGTGTTATAGAATGACAAGTTGGTGATTTTTTGGGAACCCAATATATCATTACACAATCTCCAACTAGTGGATTTGTTCAACAAATTGTTGTTTAAATATATCTTACTTAAACTTGTCAAGTTTCTGAAAAAAATCATAAATTTATAGTGTATATTTAGTTTTGTCTATATATTTAGCTTGAGTCTATTAAAAAATAGATCTTTAAATCATATCACCTAAACATACTTAAATACAAGAAAAAATAGGCATCGTAACATGGCTCAACTAGTTCACACACAAAAAGTATGCCATTTTCAGATTCGTTGAAGCTGCTTCTGGTCTAATTACCTTCAGTTATTGGGACAAGACCGTCTCTGGATTCCTGAAGACAATCTGGTTTAGTACTCTCAATATATGAATATATTCAATATTGAGTCTTGTGCTTGGTAAGTTATGTCCACTATTCTGCATTAAAATTTTGATGTCTGATGTGTGATCCCATTTTATGATATTCTAATAGGAAGGTAAAGGCCACACAAGGTTGATGGTAATGTGCATATCTTGTATACACTGGTACCCATGTTGAGGAGGCATTGCAGTTGTATGGAGACCACAAAATCCATGTCAAGGAAGAGGTATGTTTCATGCACCATTGCTGACAGTATCATGAAAAACTTTACATTATGAACTTTCATGACTCAAATTACTATTTGATTTTTTATTAGGTAACTATTGGAATCCAATGGCGATGTTTTGGGTACTCCATAGATTGAATGAAAAGAAGGGGCACTTGAATTTTAATATCGAAGAAAGGTAGCTCTCAGTCCATTCACATAAGCATCTGAAAAGAGAAACCAGTCTAACCAAACCTGGAGAGATTTCTTCACTCTCTCCCTCAAAGATTTTGCAGTAATTCGACCAGTGATGTTTCGGTTTAAGTCATTAAAGCTTTCCATAATATCAGGGAATGCTGCTTCAAAATTTGTCCTATATGCAGAAGCATTTTTCACAAGATCACTACTATTGTGAAGAATATCAGAAATTGACATAATCCTTGCAACTTTAGTTGGAATATGAGTCTCCTCTAGAGTCAAAGACTCTCTAAGTACCTCAACTAACTTGCCAGTTGTGTCGACATTATCTAGAGAAAACCCCATTGCTTCTTTTATCTGATTTCTCTCCAAGGTTAAAGCACAAAACATGTCCTCAAATTCATCTCTTTGGCCCTCTATTAAGGTGCGTTCCTGATCCACTCTCCTGGTCCTTCTAGTAGCATAAGTTGCAGTTGAGGCTTTCTCATGCTCATGCACGTGTTCAGATTTAATCACACGAGTGGGGGAACTTAGACGTATTCTGAATTGATAAATAAGATTGTTGTGGAAATATGTCTATAAGAGTTATTTCTTGCAGTGAAAGCTACATATTTTTTTCACAAGCATCAAACAAATCATATTACAAAAATTCAAGGAAGGGATTGCTTTAAAATGTCAAATTTTAGCCTACCTTTAGGATGGGTCAGTTCTTATGGAATCATAAAGCACATAAATGTTATTTTTATGTAGGCCAACAAAAATAAATGTATACCAAAATGGAGCAATCAAAGCTACAGTTATAGTGTTGAGATTTGATTTCAAACGCCTTTGGACTATATAAGTTTTCAAGTAATTTCTGGAAATGACAAACCGTAGTCTTTTAGCTGTAGACCCAAGATATTCTTGATTGTTTTCATAAAATTATAAAACACGGAGAATCTAAATCTCAATGCAAGTTAAAGGCACTTGATCTTCATACATTCTTTTTTTCATCATTATTATCCTCAACATGTTTTATTATTTAGAGTGAGATTTCGTGAATTGGCAGACGTGCTTTCCAAATTTTTTGTTTTTATATCCCACACAATTGGAATCCTACTACATTTGGCCTCCTCTACTTCCCTAGGCTACATGTGTTAAAGAGGGTACAAAACACTAATGATATGTTCTTTCACCATAGGTTATCATTTTTTGGATGGATTCTGTGGAAATTTTAAGCATGGCCATTATGTCACAGGAAACAATGTTCCATTATTCATTTTTATCATCTATTGTTTCTGAGTTAGCATGCTTCTATTGTATTAGTTCATTAAGCATATGTCATGTAAAGATTGAGTTGAGTGGATTTTACATTTGATTTCCTTCATGAACACAAATACCATAGTTGTGTCATTTTTCTTTCCTTGGTCAATATATTGCATCATTGTGTTGATAATTAATTAATTATTATTTTATGCACAATAAATCTCTATCAAATAATAGAGAAGGATGACCTAGTTGTTTTAGAGATATATAATATGAATTGATTAAAAATTCATAGGGCTATTTTGATTCTCATCTTTCTATTTCACTTCTTTAGAGAAAACTATATATTCAAATACAAACTCAATTCAAATCAAAGAAAAATAGAGAATCCTAATTATGAAGATGTTTCTCTCTCCATACCTTGCAATGACATTATTTTTCTGAATTATACTTGAATTTCACTGATAATAACCTGGATTTATATATTTCTTTTAGCACCAAATTGACATCATGGTAAACATACAAATATCTCGTTAAATATGACCTAAAGATGATTAAAAGAATATTACCTTTAGTCTAAGCACGTGGTAGAGTAATTTCTGAGGTGTGAAGTTTTATTAGAGGCACTGTTTTCTTGTTTTTTTTGTTAGAAAGGGTTTTCTCTTACTTTTATGTGACTTTCAATTTATCATATGTAGCATGTTGAGAAATGGGAAAGAATAATGTGTGACATTTATCTTGCAGAAATTGATGTTGAACGAAAGGATATAGAGTTTAACCAAGCTACAATTTTCTTTGGTAAAGGCAGAGGGACATCTTAAAAATATACCTAAGAATACACCATATACAAAGTTTTAACATAAGTAATATATGGTTTTTTCTTTTGCAGATATTTTTTTTTTTCTATCCAAGATATCACAACAATACAAATATTGATATTGTAGAAATTGCTAGAGGACCTCCTTGAGGTCAATTTTTTTGATGTCCTACTTGGTTGATACCTTCTCATGACTGGAAGGCTTTAAATACGAATTAATATGTTCCTAAAACAATTTAGATTCAAATTTTATAGACATAAAAGATTAAAAAAAATGTCAATGCCTTCATTTGATTGTTACTTGATTCTAGTGTGGGTATGTTATGTGAAATGTGATTGGAAAAAGGATGGGGAGACAATGTAGATCACGTCTTGGATATGATTCATATGCTATTGGAGATCCTTTAGGAACTTGAGCCATCGACTTTGGAAATGATTCTAGTAGGTATTCCTATGGTTTTCAATGTTGTGATTATTTCACCTCATGGTTATTTTGGGCAAGAAAACGTTTTATGGATGCATGATAAGACATTGATGGACAGGTAATTTTTTTTTATAATTTCAATGTCCATTCCATGATATCCTCTCTTTATTGTTTGATTGTATTTTGAATGTTTATTTTGATTTTACTTTTTATTTTAACTATGAAATTGAAAATACTTGGTATCATGTCTGTTTAAACAACAACTAAAGCTTGAAGATGAAATTAGTATTACACGATATTGATTGAAATGCTTTTAACTTTTTCGTGTTAAAAGATTTTCATGACTATTAGAAAATCTTACCTGAGCACATGTTGTTTATATAGTTGACAAAGTTCATGTGTTAGAGAACAAAATGTCGTTGCAAATAAAACAACAAGGATTAGACATCACACCCCAAATTATTTGTTTTCACAAGTTATTTACAACTTGAGCTTTTTAGCACGTAACTTCATTGGCATGATTATGCCTAAGATTTCCCTGAAGGTTAAATATTAAGTTACTAAGGTGTTATTTTCTATGGTGATGCTTATTTGTTTATACAGGTCATCTGGCCACATAATGGCCACTATCGCTCAATTGAAGAAAACTAGTTTGAGATTCTTTCTTTTATGGGGAAGAATGGATTTAACTTTGTTGATGTGGAGTTATATGTCATATAAATCCTTTATAGTCTACTTTAGTTTATATTCTAGTGTTTATCGTCTTTCATGTTTTCTACACTGTATCTTATTTTGTTTTCAGAAAAGGAAGTTAGTATTGATGGTAAACAACATGATTTGAAGAAAGAAGAGAACACTAACACTGGAGCGACAAATGCAAAAAGAGAGAGAAGAGAATCGGTCTAGTGATACCCTTAAAGGCAATATCCCGCATAAGGCATACACATATAGACTGATGTTCAAGTGTTCATAGTTGTGAAATTCACCTGCAATGGCTTGGAAACAAAATGATAATGTTTTGTAGTGATGAAACAACATTTCATGTGTAAATTGTAGTCCAATTAATGTTAAGTTGGAAACTCATATTGTAATACTTAACATTTCATATAATATAATTTGTGGTTGAAATTATTCATGGTAGCACTTGATATTGTTTAGTATTTTAATTAACATATGTAACTTTTCATTTTCATATTAGATGAACTAGTGCACATTGTATGACATTTTTTAATTTAGTCGCAAAATCATACTAATTAATTTATGTTGATTAATAATGAACACATAAAATCATTTTAAAACTACTAAATCAGTATTTTATATTAATTAATGATGAGCAAAAATAAAATGAATATACAACTAAATTAGTCATTTATAATGATTATTAATGAAAATAAATGAAATGAATATAAACTACTAAATTAGTTGTTTATATAATGAATATGAAACTACCAAAAAAATATAAACGACTACTGCAAATGATTAATTTGTGATTACAAATGACAACTAATTTTGCATACATACGACTATTAGTAGTTAATTTACAGTATCTTATAGCACAACAAAAATTTAGTCATATTTCTTTGGTCATTAATTGGTTTCAAACAACTACTAAAATTTGCATATATATATATATATATATATATATATATATATATATATATATATATATATCTATATATATATGACTATTAGTAGCTAATTTATAGTATCTTATAACACGACCAACATTCTGGTCATATTTTTTTGGTCATTAATTGGTTTTCTTGGATGATCATATAGTAATAGATTTTGTTGTATATTTGGTCATTAATTGTGGAAATTAATGACTAAATAAATGACCAAATTAATGATCAAATTTATGACTAAATATACTACTAGACAATAAAATTGAGACAACTAATTAATGACTAAACTAAAAATGACTAAAAGTTGGTCACGTTATAAGATACTATAAATTAGCTACTACTGGTCATCGAATGAAAAATGGTGGTTTACATACAAATTTTAGTCGTTCCTTTAGTAACTAATTTTCCATTTCGTACTAGTGAATAGGAAGAGACATCAAGCCTTGGAAGTTGAAATCAAAGGTCATGACATCATTCTATATATGTGTTTGATTAATGACAATTCATTCAAGTTTTAGAAGTTATTTCACCTAGCGTGACACATACAAGCTAATAATATTTTATTATAAAAATACAACTAATGAAACATAATAATAATATCAACAACTATATGATAATATTAATATGTCAATTAGGTTTATCTCGGGTAGTTGAGAGGAATGATTAGGATCCTCCCCACCTAGCCTCAATTCTTACCAGTAACATGATAAAATTTAATGTAATAATTTAGAGTGTTGTTATTAAAAATAAATAATTTGTAGAAAACTTAAATATATATATATATATATATATATGATAAAAATATAAAAATATTTTCCACATTAAAAAAATTATATAATAATATATAGTTCTAATATGAATATATAGTCTTTATTGACATATCAATATATAAATATTTATAATTTGTTAGATCAATAAATTTTAAAAGTAAAAGACTATTTTATAATCGTATATTACATTAATATTAGTTAGTTATATTATATTTCTTATTAGTCCCTGCCATCTGGCAATGGCCAGGGACTATAGGAATCGAAAAGATGGTATTTAACATTAATTTCACCTGCTTACCATTACAAATGACAAGCGACTCTTATGAATAACCAAACTTTTAAAGAAAAATTAATTTGATAGTCTTATTTAGCCTCTTCCCGAGGCGGGAGGGGCTAAAACATAGGTTATATTCCTTTTTCCGTCGGCATTTGGAATTTTTGCGTAGCATTAGTTTAAAACATTAAGTGTTATACTTAATTAAATTAAACCTATAGCAACTGAATTGAATTAACCCTAAATTCATAAGCTTCATGGCAAGGTTGGCAAGGTCAGAGATTTGCCATGTCCATTTGCGAAGGCTTCTGTCTAGTGCACTTGTCGCCTGCCACGTACCACCGCTTCAATCTAGGTGCCATTCCATAAACTGGAACAATTGTCCCTTTAGCTAGATTGCATAAGAGAATTTTCCATAAGCCAAAGTCCTTGAGTCTTCGGAGTGCCTGAGTCTTCTGCATAATAATGGAGTGCCTGAGTCTTCTGCATAATAATGGAGTCCAGTCCCTTGCTAATACTCTGATGAAGTGCTCCACCGTTTGGCTATAATGCTGTGGGCTGTTGGAGAAATTGAGGCCACCAGTGCGTCTACTGACCTGCATTATGAAAGCATACATATCGAAAGTTAAACAGGTAAACCACCTATTTCTTAACTGATTGATATAGAGACTTGAAGATTAAAGCATTTTGAAACAACAAATTTTTGCCGCAATTCTTCTACTGTTGTGCAAAGAGCCCTGTCACACAGATCAATATCAAGAATTAATGGATTCTGAATATTTATTCCCATCCAACAGGCTCAAGTAATTGATTAATTTGGTATAAACCTAAAAAATGCTACATAGAATTCAATTTTCAGAAAATATTGGCCTAAGGCCTGCAAATCAGCTTAAAGAAACATGTAGCTATGATAAATTGCTCTTACTTTGCACATCTTGTTACAACACTATTTGCTGTAGCAGAAAGCTCCATCATTTCATGCGTTGCAGTTTCCTTAATTCTCTGAGCAGAATGCTGCATGCTGTTATTATTTTTCTCTGCTAGTCATGGCAGCCTCCCTCTCTGTAATAGGTATGGACAGCAACCTTCCCAATGTTCAGCCACGTGTCTCTTGCATGCACATCGACCGACTGAGAATGAAACAACACACACTCAGAAGAACACTCTTAAATATATCTACCGTTAAGTATCAGTGTATACTTCTAATGAGAAAGCCAACTTAAGGAATGTTCATGTTAGAAATCTGCATAAGTCAAACAAGCCTCATGTTGAAAACACCTTTAACTGGGTGTTGATAAAACTCAAATAGATATGAGAACCATTTAAAGGCATACTCAGAAGACTATCTTGACTTCTTCTAGGTAGCCACAGGTACAGAAAAATTCATGGGTAACCTACAAAAACTATAGACATTGCATGCAAAAACTATATATCACTGCGTGATTTTAATAGCATTAAAGAAGTGATGGAAAAAGAAAAACGACAATTTTGCACTGAACAAATTTGAAAATATCCTTTTTGAAATCACAGTATCAATTTAACCATGAATTAATGCAAAAGTAGACGGCAATATGTACTTGTGATGATTGTATGACTATATGTACTCCAGACGGCAATCCGTTTGTATCAGGTTCTTACACATTTTCAAACTCTTTGAATATCAAATATTTGAATTTCTGTTGGGAAAAATATATTTGTATCAAAGGACACAACTTAATTAAAGAGAAACACATATTTTAATGGAAATTTCATGTTTTTCAGATTAAAAAAGCTTGTCACAGATTGTAAACGCTTGCCTACTTAACAAATTTCACTCAATAAATTTCTTGTTCCAAATTTTCGGAAAGAAAAGTCTTTCATCTGTAATGCACAAACAGAAGTTGATTATAATTCTTACCTTCAAGCAAAATTATCTGGCCAACTCGTCCGATACTTCACAAAAATCGAGGCTTTAAATTTCACCCCAAATGCAAATTATGTTGTGATAACTTCAGGATTTCTGAGAGCGTCAGAGCTTGATATGTAAAGAAATATTAATGTACTTTTTGTTTTCTGCAATTTTACAACAGGATTAAAAATGCACAGAAACTTGCCCGAATGTTCACTTCTAAATCCCTCTCTACAGATGGCCTCGAAGCAGCCCCGACACGTACGGTATGGCACACTGGAAAATGCCAATGCAGGTCCTAAAAACGCCATAAGCAGTAGAGAATTCACGATTCTGAATGCCATTATAATCAAATGCTTTGGTGTCATTGCAGTGCTGAAGAATATCTCCTCTCTTTCTTACGATGAACACCAATAGTGAGAGCCATCAAGTTTGGAACTGTACTCCAAGTTCCTAAAGCCGAAACTCCAACAAAATGCTTTGAGCTTCCAATCGGCTCTACGGTCAATGGATTTATCTCACTGAATCTGGCATTATCTCGGCTTTATCTTCGCAGGTCTGTAGCAAGCACTGTAACAAACTCATTCTTAGCTCATTCTGCAACTAAACAAGCCACTAGCTTTGAAAGTCGACATAACATTTCCAGAGGGTGCACCTGTTCAACATGCAAGCCCATGCAAGCCGTCATGCCAATCGACTCGTCGCGTTTAGGAGAGGAACACTGGAGCGGCATACCAGAAATAGCATGTATGAAAGACACGTATATCATGCATGTTAATCTTGAACGTCACTTCTCCATTTGAAAAAAGGGATTTATTTAGTGTTGTATACAATTTTGTTTTAATTTTTCGTTATTGTTATAGCAATGTTATGTGGATGTACACGAACATATAGCAAGTCTAGTATTGCCGTGTGGGTCCGCTGTTTCATTACCAGAGCTGATATGTTGGCAGTTTCGAAACTTTATTGTTTGCGACTTATGTTTGTCATGATCTCACGCTTCCAAACTTCAAACCGTTTCCATTTTGGCCATTAATCTCAGGGCCATGTGCACGTTGTTCGTTTTGATTGATAAGATTATGAGGAACATAAGCTCTAGCTTTACTACTCCCACGTGCAAGCCCTTTTGACTTGTTAAAAATAGGTTGCGGCATGAAAAAGATACTCATGGTTGAGATCTGGCCGTACATTGCACCGATCCCTCAAGGCCGTTCCCAGCTTTTCCCTCCGGATAGGTGGTGGATTCGGCCTTGAACATCCATGTTGTTCTCTAAAACAATAACAACTTCAAGTTGGGATCTCTCTCGCTTCTGTCTGAGAAGCCGCCAAAGAAGCTAGCTAAGCTCGAAAAGCAAGAAAAGAAGTATAGTATCCGAGTAGCCAAGCCCAGCTATGACTAGCATCGACACGTGGATCAACTAGCAGCTATTATTGAGTGCATCGACTCTTGGATCGACTTCTGGGCACGAACTAGAGCTTCTTCCTGCACTGACCAGAGTTATAGCTGCACTAAGTAGAGCTTGTATCACTAACAAGAGCTTCTAGCGATGACTGAGCTTGTAGAATGATATCGGCAATGAGTAAAGGACTATTTCAATGTAAATAACATTGACTTACCCATCTATGTTTTTATGATCATCGATTTTTTTAATGTAAAGAACATTGGAACCAGTTCCAGTGGCAAATCTAATTAGCTGGTGTCATTAAATTGCACTGACTATACTGTTTCTCATGTACTGTTTCTCAAAAATAGATTTCCAGCTCAATACAAGGACTTGCTGCTTAGCAGCCAGCCTTGTTAATATAATTTATAATATATAAGTAATCTAGCAACGTAACATTTTATTATTTAAAATATTGTATTATATTAATATTAATTTGATGTTATAATATAATCAGTTTTAAAATTATATTATATTAATAATAATTTGTTATACTTTATTAATAATTATTTGTTATTGATACATCACATAAATTTAAATTTATATAATAATAATTAGTTCTCATATAAATATAAATTTATATAATAATAATTACTCCTGAGTGACCTGTCAATAAATAAGTATGTCTAATTTGTTAGATCAATAAATTTTTGAAAGTAAATGACTATTTTATATTCGTATGTTACAATATTAGTTTATTATATTATACTTCTTATTAATATAATGTATAATAATATGTAATTTAACAAAGTAACCATTTATTGTTTAAAATAGTGTATTATATTAATATTAATTTGATGTTATAATATAATCAGTTTTAAAATTATATTATATTAATAATAGTTTGTTATACTTTATTAATAATTATTTGTTATTGATAGATTATATATATAATATATATATATATATATATATATATATAATTTAACTAAAATTATGATATTAAGGAAAATATTAATGGAGAGTGGAAACCTTATTATGGACTTAAAAATAATTATAATTTGGTAGATGTTTAGATATAAGATTACAAAAAATATTTTTTTGAGTCTTTTGCTACTCTTGTTATATTATGTGAATGTGAAATTTGGGGATGTGGTATCTCCAAAGAATCATGGATAAAGATAGAATATATTAAAAAAAAATAAAAACTTATAATCTCAAAATTAAAGTAAATACACCATATCTTATCCTCTTTATCGAAGCAAGTCTTTCTAACAATGAGAGCATGACTATCACTAGGTATCTAATGCACAAGGAGTTAAACAACATGGAAGGTAAGATGCTTCATAAAATTGCTTCAAATTCTAGTAAAAGCCACTTTCATTTCAGTCGTGGATGGCGTAAGGATGCTTGATCTTGGGGAAACCATTAGGGGATAAATAAAGAGATCATTTTACAAAGTAAGAATAAAATTAATAATATTATACCCATGAGGTGTAGACTAGTTTGTTTGAGTGGGGTTTAGTCTCGACTAGATCTTGGGTTCAAACCCCATGGAGAGGGGTTGAGGAATTAAACCATCCCAAGGGATGTCCAAGCTTGACTGAGCTTCAGACAATCCTAGTGATAACCCCACTATGGGTAGATCATTGTTTCATCCAATAGATGAGCCGGCTCAGGTTGAGGCTCTCTCTCTCTCTCTCTCTCTCTCTCTCTCTCTCTCGCTCTCTCTCTC
This sequence comes from Pinus tabuliformis, assembly GCA_031772625.1. Classification (NCBI taxonomy): domain Eukaryota; kingdom Viridiplantae; phylum Streptophyta; class Pinopsida; order Pinales; family Pinaceae; genus Pinus; species Pinus tabuliformis. The sequence goes on from CM062817.1 coordinate 932,160,150, forward strand.
TCTCTCTCTCTCTCTCTCTCTCTCTCTCTCTCTATCTATCTCTCTCTCTCTCTCTCTCTCTCTCTCTCTCTCTCTCTCTATATATATATATTGTTGAGATTTTCTGTTTTGGAGCAAAATAGGAAAAATCTCAGCTAATGACAACAATAGAAATTCAGTTCCTAGATTAGCTCCAGGTTGTTGGGAGGGAGTTAATGCCTCCTATATTTGATGTGAGTGAGTTAATGAGGCTGTTAGATTCTCTATGCTATATAACAGGTAACCATCCGGATGGTTTGCTGAGAGGGTGAGAGTTTTGTGAGGATTTCATGATGTAATCTCCTGTTTTGATTAATAAATTCCTGATGCCTATGTTTGGTGGACGTAGCTCAGATTGGTTGGGTGAACCATGTTAAATACTGTGTCATATGTGCTTGATATTCTGTTGTGTGTTTATTTGATTTAGCTGTGCATCTGGGACCAACAATTGGTATCAAAGCTCAAGGTGGAGCGCTGGTTGTGCTGGAACGCTGAGGGAGTTTGGTTGTTGTTCGAGCGTAGATTGTTGTTCGAGTGGAGCAGAGGTTGCTGTGCGGTGATACCTGAAATACCTGGTGCGTTCGAGTGGAGCAGAGGTTGCTGTGCGCGCTGATACCTGGTGCGTTTACTGTGCGGTGCGCCTGAATGGTATGTCTTAATGCGTGGAGCCTGATTTCTTAAATATTACTGTGCATATTTGAATTGCGTGGTGGATTGTATCGATAGCTACCCACTAGAAATTCCAGAATTCGAGAAGATCGGGAATTGAATGTAGGACAGTATAGATCATCCTGGTTATGACTTCTTCCATTGGTCTTCGCTTGGTTGTGTATTTCAGTAATAAATGTATATTTTCAGTGATAAATCTTCGCTGTTATGCACTATAGATTCGGACAGCAAGTGTGTTCTAGCCTTGGTTCAATGATCGGGTTTGATAAACACCTCTGTTTCGGACATTTGGTAATCGTGTAATATTTGTGCTTTGCTTCCTAAGTATAAATGGTGGGCCGCCGTCTTATATATTACGATTAAGTGGCAGCAGTTCTGAGAATTGGAAGTTTTGGGTCGAGGCACAGCGTAATCAAATAAAAGGAGCTCTGCGATTGTTCATTATTCGCGTTTTTTTTATTCCGGTAGGCGGTTTAATTTCTACTGTTCGTGAATAGCAGAATATGAACACTGTCTTCTATCGTTGCAAGTAACGAATGCATTTGGTGTTGAGATTTTCTGCGAAACTATTTGTGGCAAAACCGTAAATAAAACATTGGTTTATTGGTGTAATTCATTGGTGGATGCTCAGTACCGAAAGCGCTTCTGTAATTTCAGAGTAATTGCTCAGTGGATGCTCAGTTTTTTATACTGCAATTTTTCACAGCAATAAGTCTGTTTTTTTTGTTGTTGTGTAAAAACAAAGGCATAGGCAGTTTTTTTTTTTTTTGTGTAAAAACAAAGGCATAGGCAGTTGTTTTTTAATTGTTGGTTAGTTTTGGAGATTATTGTGTTTTTTGCTGATACAAAATGGCGAAAACTCAAAGTGCCCGGTTTGAAATTGAGAAATTTAATGGCAAGAATAATTTTGAGATCTGGAAGGTGAAGATGCACGATCTGCTGGTTCAACAAGGTGTGGCGAAAGCACTGTTGGGGAAAAACAAAAGACCTCCTTCCATGATGGAGGATGAATGGGATGAGATGGACGATAGAGCTCTGAGCACAATTCGGCTATGTCTGGCGGACGATGTTCTGTTCAACATTGTGTCAGAGAAAACCGTCGTTGGCCTCTGGTCGAAGCTTGAGAAGCTCTATATGACGAAATCTTTGACAAATCGGATTCTCCTGAAACGGCAGCTTTACGGTTTGCGGATGAAAGAAGGTACCTCGATTGCTGATCACCTGAATGTTTTTAATACCTTACTGGTGCAATTAGATAGTCTAGATGTGAAATTTGATTTAGAGGTTAAGGCAATAAATCTATTTTGTTGATTGCCCGAATCCTGGGATCACTTTGTTACTTCCATAAGCTTTAGTACATCAGACATCCTTGAGTTTGACGATGTTGTTGGAGCCTTGTTGGCTGAGGAGACGAGGAAGAGGTTGAATGCAGACACCTCTACATCAGAGGTAATGATGGCCAGAGGTCGCTCACGAGAGAGACAATCCGGGGGAAAGCATAGCGACTCTCGCTCAAAGTCCAAAGGAAAGAAGCCAAAGGTGAAGTGCTGGCATTGTGGCAAGGCTGGACATTTGAAAAAGGATTGCTGGAAGCGAAAGCAGGCTGCTAAAGAAGGCTCTTCGACAGAAAAGAAGGAAGCCAACACCACAGATACAGGTTCAGTATCTGGTTCAGGTATGAGTGATGATGTATTGTCTGTTAATGTTTCAAAACATGATCAACATTGGTTGTTAGATTCCGGGGCATCTAACCACATGTGTATTCATAAAGATTGTTTTAAAACATATAAATCAATTGATGATGGTGTTGTGTACATGGGTAATGATGTAACATGTAATATTGTGGGAATTGGGAGCATACAACTGCAAATGTTTGATGGGACAACAAAAATATTAACTGATGTGAGGCATGTACTAGATTTAAGGAAAAATTTGATTTCATTAGGAGCACTTGATTCAAATGGATATAAAACTGTAATTCAAGGTGGAGTTATGAAAATCTATAAAGGTATCTTACTAGTGATGAAGGCTAAGAAGGTAGGAAATCTTTTTCAATTAGAAGGTAGAACTGGGTCAGATCATGTGTCGGTGTCTGAACAGGACAGTAGTTCCATTCACTTATGGCATCAAAGATTGGGGCATATGAGTGAAAGAGGATTAAAAATTTTGGCTGATCACAAGTTACTTCCAAATCTAAAGTCTGGAAAGTTAGATTTCTGTAAGCATTGTCTGTTTGGAAAACAAAGTAAACAAAAGTTTAAAACAGGAAAACATACTAGTAAAGATATACTTGATTATATCCATTCAGATGTGTGGGGTCCAGCTCCTATAGCTTCATATGGTGGTTCATCTTATTTTGCATCATTCATTGATGACTTTTCTAGGAAGGTCTGGGTCTACATGTTGAAGAGAAAGTCTGATGTTTTTCAGTTTTCAAGCAGTTTAGAGCATTGGTAGAAAACAACACTGGTAGAATAATAAAGTGTTTAAGAACTGACAATGGTGGTGAGTTTACTTCCAAGGAGTTTGACATCTATTGCAAGGATGCAGGGATCGAGAGGCATAAGACCACGGTTTATACTCCTCAGCAAAATGGAGTTGCTGAACGCATGAACAGGACACTTCTAGAGAGAGCAAGGTGTATGCTGAGTAACGCCGGGTTGCAAAAGGAGTTGTGGACGGAAGCAGTGGCAACAGCTTGTTATGTGATAAACCGATCTCCATCAACGGCAATAGGCTGAAAGATTCCGCAAGAGGTATGGAAAGGACACCCTTGTGACTATTCTAAACTCAGAGTGTTTGGTTGTGATGCATATGCTCTAGTGCCTAAACATCAGCGAACTAAATTAGATCCGAAATCGAAAAAGTATGTCTTTGTTGGGTATGGTGATGGAACAAAGGGATTTAGATTGTGGGATCCTACTACCCGCAAAATCATCATCAACAGAGATGTAAAGTTTGATGAATCCTCTCTTGTACAGTTAGATGTAAATAGTAGATTGAAACAGGATGATGTATCTGATTTCCAGCATATTCAGTTTGACAGCATTTCTAATGATAGTCATAACGACCATAGTTCAGATTCTAGTCATGAACAGGTTTTAGAATCAGATTATGAACAGGGTCATGAACAGGTCTCAGATGGCGATCATGAAGAAGTTCCTACAGATGATAGACAGCCAATTGTGGAAGCACCAGAAACATTCTTAAGGAGGTCTACAAGGATCAAACGCCCTCCGAGAAGGTATGATGATCATGTTACTTCAGTTGCTTTGATCGCTAATGATGATGAACCTTTGTGTTATCAGGAAGCTGTAGAAGGTTCAAATAGTGACAAATAGAAAGTAGCCATGAAGGAAGAAATGATGACCTTAGGTAAGAATGGCACGTGGGATCTGGTTGAACTTCCCAAAGGTAGGAAAACTGTGGGATGCAAGTGGGTGTTCAAGGTGAAACGGGGTGTGAATGATACGGAAGACAGGTACAAAGCGAGACTGGTTGCAAAAGGGTTTTCTTAGAAAGTTGGCATAGACTTTCATGAGATATTTTCACCAGTGGTTAAAATTGTTTCAATTAGAATTGTGTTAGCATTAGTGGCTTTGTTTGATTTAGAGTTGCAGCAATTAGATGTTAAGACTGCATTTCTACATGGAGACTTAGATGAGGAAATATATATGGAACAACCGGAAGGGTTTGTTCAGCATCGCAATGAGAAATTTGTCTGCGGGCTCAAGAAGTCATTATATGGCCTGAAGCAGTCGCCTCGGCAATGGTATAAGAAGTTTGATTCTTTCATGTTGAGTCAGAAATATGTAAGAAGTGAATATGATCATTGTGTTTACTTTAAGCAGTTAAATAATGGCATGTTCAATATATTAGTGTTGTATGTTGATGATATGCTTTTAGCAAGCAAAAGCATTGAAGAAATCAACAGGTTGAAGACTCAGATGGCAAGGACGTTTGATATGAAAGATCTAGGAGCAGCAAGACAGATTTTGGGCATGGAGATTTTCAGAGACAGGAGCAATGGTAAGCTATGGCTATCACAACAAAAGTATATTGAGAAAATACTTTTGAGGTTTGGTATGGATAATGTGAAGCCTGTGTCAGTCCCTTTAGCTTCACATTTTAAACTTTCTTCGAGTTTATGTCCTAATACAGATGAAGAAAAGGATTATATGTCTCGAATTCCATATGCCAATGTAGTAGGGTGTTTAATGTATGCGATGGTTTGTACTCGACCAGATATTTCACATGCAATTGGGGTTGTCAGCAGGTACATGGCAAATCCGAGTAAAGAACACTGGTCAGCAGTGAAATGGGTGCTTCGGTACTTGAGAGGCACAAGTAGTTATTGTATTTTTTACAATAAGAGTAGTGAATTTGTTTGCGGATATGTTGATTCCGATTTTGCAGGTGATTTGGATAAGAGAAGATCAACTTCAGGGTACGTCTTTACTCTTGCAGGTGGAGCTATAAGCTGGATGTCAAAGCTACAGAATATTGTTGCTTTATCCACTACTGAAGCAAAATACATTGCTGCTTCTCATGCTTGCAAAGAGGTGGTTTGGTTGAAAGGTTTGCTTGGTGACTTTGGTAGGTTACAGGACAACATCAGGTTACTTTGTGATAGTCAAAGTGCAATACATTTGGCTAAGAATCCAGCCTATCATAGTAAATCAAAGCATATTCCAATTAAGTACCATTTTGTAAGACAGGTTATCACTGAAAGGGGAGTCTCTCTTGAAAAGGTGCATACAAAGGAAAACTGTGCAGACATGTTCACGAAACCAATTTTGTTGGAGAAGCTACGCTGGTGTTTGGCTTCTCTTGGCTTGCAGAAAAGATAAAATAATAATAACAGGGCATCAGGCTAATTGTTGTCAAGGTGGAGATTGTTGAGATTTTCTGTTTTGGAACAAAATAGGAAAAATCTCAGCTAATGACAACAATAGAAATTCAGTTCCTAGATTAGCTCCAGGTTGTTGGGAGGGAGTTAATGCCTCCTGTATTTGATGTGAGTGAGTTAATGAGGCTGTTAGATTTTCTATGCTATATAACAGGTAACCATTCGGATGGTTTGCTGAGAGGGTGAGAGTTTTGTGAGGATTTCATGATGTAATCTCCTGTTTTGATTAATAAATTCCTGATGCCTATGTTTGGTGGACGTAGCCCAGATTGGTTGGGTGAACCACGTTAAATACTGTGTCATATGTGCTTGATATTCTGCTGTGTGTTTATTTGATTTAGTTGTGCATCTGGGACCAACATATATATATGGAGAAATTATGGTGTAATGAATTCGAGGGAAAAAGGAAATTAAGATATTATAAGGAGGTGATCAAACCAAATCTTGAAAGTCAAAAGTATCTCTTTGTTTTGATGAGTGTAAGGAGGAAAATAAACATTGCTAAAATAAGAACAAATTCTCATGAGCTCCATAGTGAAATTATGCCTTGATCAATTCCTAAAACTCTTTGGGATGAAATATTTTTCACCTTTTATGACACTAATGGGGTTAAAAATGAAAAATACTCTCTTATATTGTCTGTTATATGTTCAAATTCGATCTAAATTTCAAATATCTACCAAGCCACCAACTTTATTGATCTTTTAACTGAACAAAACAATAGTGATATTAGATCACTTCTCTTAATGTTTTTTCAAGCATTAAAATAAACTTTTAAAGAATTCCAAGTAATATCTTATATTCTCAAGATCTAATAGACCAATTTTTGGTTTCAATTGATGTTAATCATCTTTAATGTATTAGTTAATTATTATATAATATATAGTAAATTAGTTAGCTAGTATATACTATTATTAAGCTGAGCTCATTCTAAATTCTAGTATGAGTGAGATGTGTACTTCCATCTATGCTCAACTTTGAGTTGACACATGTCCCTTTTAAAAAAAATATATTCTCTAAACAACAAATGTAGGCTATAAAAAAGGAAAAATGAATATACATGTTTTACTCTCACTCTCAACCATAGATAAAATATTTCGATGTCGACATGAAATATTATAATCTTAAATAAAATTTATAGAGAAATAAAGTAACTTGAAAAAAACTTATATTTTCACTTTTGAGTGTGAGAAAGTTGTATAATTCTTATACTTTTTATAAATATTTCAGTACTTGACTTAAATAAATTATTTATTGAGTTGAGAGGTTCATTCCACAGTTTAATATGAGGGAGATGTGTAATTTCGTCTATGCTTAACCTCGAGTTGATAAGTTTTCCTTTAAAAAAAAAAATTCTAAATAAAAAATGTCGGCTATAATAAAAAAAGAAAAATGAATATACATGCTTTACTCTCACTCTCAACCATAGATGAAATATTTCGATGTCCATATGAAATATCATAATATTATATAAAATCTATAGAGAAATAAAGTAAGTTAAAAAAAACTTATATTTTCACTTTTGAGTGTGAGAAGTTGTATAATTCTTATACTTTTTAAAAATATTTCAGTACTTGACTTAAATAATTATTTATTGAGTCGAGAGGTTGATTCTACAGTCTAATATGAGGGAGACGTGTAATTCCGTCTGTGCTGAACCTTGAGTTGACACATGTTCCTTTAAAAAAATATATATTCTCTAAATAAAAAATGTTACCTATAATTAAAAAAATAAAATGAATATGCCTGTGTTACTCTCACTCTCAACTATAAGTAATACATTTCGATGTCCATATAAAATATCATAATTTTATATAAACTTTATACTAAAATAAAAGAACTAAAAATAAATAAATTATATTTTCTTTTTGAATGTGAGAAAATTATATAATTCTTATACTTTTTAAATAAAATCAATATTTCAATACATCACTTAAATAACATTTTTAAATATATATTTACACTAATTTATTTCAATTTGAATTTCATATATGTAAGTAAATGAAAAATAAATTTAATTATATAAATGAAAACCACGGGAATATGATATATTTGCCCCCATAAAAAAAATAAAGATTTCTCAAAAGCTAACCCTAAGTACAATGATAAGTTAATACTAAGTACAATGATACATTAATTAAACCAAGATAGATTCCAAGTATCAAATACCATTAGGCGATGGGAAATCCCTAGTTGTTCTAGAAATTGAAATACTTTAATCATGCATGGTACAAGTGGTGACCATATAAGGGGGCGTTTGGCATTTATAACAATGAAAATGAGATCACATGCATGTGATTTTACGACAAAAGAAGCAAAATTGAAAGGTACATGTTATCAACAATGGCATGCAAGAGATAAATGCATTCAATATTTGAGGTATAGGTACTATGAGATACCTTTGGAACTACCATAATAAGTGTACACGTATACATGTATTCGTTGTTATTTTCTATCTAAAAGATATTGAGTGGAGGAAACGCTTATCCTTTCACAATATTTTTTTTAAATTTTTTTTTTTCTGTCTTTTAGTTTTCTATAAGAGTAAGGCCACCATTTCCACCTTTGACATTGAGTGGAGGAAACGCTTATCCTTTCACAATATTTTTAATTTTTTTTTTCTCTCTTTTAGTTTTCTATAAGAGTAAGGCCACCATTTCCACCTTTGAGCTTAATTAAAGGCACCAACTTTTCAAAAAGCATAGGAATATGATCCACTTAATGAAGATTCCCCTTCTTAACATGTACATAAAGTAATGGCCTATGATGTTCCTCTATTACACTTTTTCTGTGTATACTATCTTCACTTTAACGTTTTAAGTTAGAAAAAGCCTTTGCTCTATCTTTCTCTACATGAAGTTTTGAAATTTTAGTTGAAAATATTTATAGTGATATATTAATTAACTCTGTAGTTGTTGGGTTTTATAATTTAGATATGACTATAGTGTGAGTGAATGTTAGAATAAATATAATATTAAAGTGCGGGTGAGTATGTTATATAATAAAGATTGATTAAGATATATATATATATATATATATATTTTGATTTTAAATTTATAAATTTTTTAAGGATAAAATACATATTTTTAATTATTACGTCTATTCATATATATATTGCTCAGAAATAAACTTAAGTTAAAACAATCTTCTAAATAAAATAATATCCTTTCTCATTCATAATTTATTTTTCCATGTCTTCAAATACATTTGCTAAACCCTTTAGGCCTAAAGATATCAAACGCATTTGTCAATTATTCTCTCCACTTGCACTTGATTCTCTCTAACCAGAAATAAAATTAGTTAGAAAAACCTTACAAAATAAAATCATACTAAATCCATAATATATTCCAATGAAAACACATTTTAAATTCACGAAGTTTTCGATCCACTATACACCTCGAGAACATGTATTGAATTCATGTAAGGTGGTTATATTTTTCAATACCAAAATAACATTCTAAATTCACGAAGTTTGTGATCCACTAGAATCCTTGAGAACATCTATTGAATTCACATAGGGTGGTTGTATTCCCTTCGGGTCATGAAGAGTGAGACTCCTCATATAACATTGTCAAAAACATTTATATAACATTATTGTATATTAAAAATATAATATTATAATACCCCCACCCCAAAAAAATACTCGTCTTCTTGGAAAGAAAGACATTAATTACCATTATAATTATGAAAACTATATTAATAATTACACTAATTATAATATAATAATGATAAAATGAAAGTAAAATAATTATAAAAAATAAGAGAAAAATTTAATATATATATATATATGGAATAAACACAAAAATGTATGAGGCTTATAAGTTTTTGTTTTTGTTTTTTTTTTTTTTCTTCTTGGTTTCCCATAATAAATACAAGGAAAAATTAAGTAAGACAAATTCCTCCCTTATTCTTGTTTCTCATTAATTTTATATTGAGGTTTGCAAATGATATGGCTTTATGGCCTATTGCCTTTTCATAGTCAAGCTCCACTCGTGCACTTGGTCTACTAGCTTTTACGAGTATTCTTGAATGTATGGGCTTGGTTTGATCATTTCTCAGAGGCGAATCAACAATTAAACATATTCCCTTCACCAATGCGATATGATCACCCAATGGCAGATCCCAATTAAATATGTTATTGTTTGGATAGTGATCTCCAAGGTTGTCAATCGATTTAATATCAATCCAATCAACCACATTAGTAATAAAATATATAAATATTTAACTAACTATATTTTCTATTCTAAACTAACTCTACTAGTATTAATAATACTAAATATAAATACCTTACCTAAGACCAAATAATATTCATAATTAAAAGTAAGATCTAATAACTTATCATTAAATATGAAAAAATACTTTATTTATTGAGTAACCCACACAAACACACATATAAATGATTGAAATATATATATACTTACTTTTCAATTTCACTTACTTAGTACCACCTCAAATAATTAATATATTAAAAACAATTTGATCTTCTATTATATATTAAAACACATTATCCATATATTATGTTATCTTCCATTTTATAATAGAAGGCTAATTATTTACATATAAAAACTTATTTACCTCCGGTCTCTCTTACTCTTGTCACCTCAAATAATCAATATATATATATATATATATATATATATATATATATTAGCTTATTTACCCCCAATCTCACTTACAGAGTTCCACCTCGAATAATTAGCTTATTAAAAAACATATTTTATTTCATCATCTATTTTAAAATTATAGAATGCTAACTATCCTTACTCCATTTAGATAGGCTTGATTTTATTTATACTTCTCACAAATGAGTAGTATATATAACTTGAGTGGGCCTAATGGTTAAGAGCATGTGTTTCCTCCTAAAAAATCATAGTTTCAAAACCAAAGGGGATAGAGAATGTATGCTTTTGCAGACTTAACAGTCAAATTAACTATGACCATTAAAAATAAATATTAGTATAATTATTAGTATTATTATTATATTAATTACTCCCGTTTCACCCACTCAAGCACACCTCAAATAATCGACACATTAAAAACATATACTATTGAAGGCTAACTAATTCATTGAACCATTTCGATTGGTTTGATTTTGTGCACACTTGTATAAACTTTTCCAAATAAACAAAAATATATATATATATTAATTATTTATTTATCCCACATTCATTAAGTGAATATTTTATAAATCTTTTAATTTAAAAGAACCACCAAACTCAACTCGTGTCTATTATCACACATGCAATGGATCTTAACATACAACGTATTCTTTTAATCTAACTACAAAATAAACCAATATTTAAACAAGCCACGCTGCATTGCAGCAAGTCCCCGCCATGAGCGAGCTTGAAGAAAAGAAAAACATCACCATAAAGGTCAATTAAGTAAACATCACCATAAAGGTCAATTAAGTAAAGCAACACCAGCCTTGACCTTGACGGCTTGAAAGTCCGGTGGGAACGTCCTCTGGGCAGGTGTCCAATCCAGATTCGTGTGTCTACAAATCGATTCATAGAATGACGTTACGGGCCTGTGAAAATACGTAAATACTAGGCTAGGGTTGTTTCTTCTCTGCTTTCACTGGCCATAAGAGATCCCAGGCCGTTCCCATGCATGGGCGAGGTGACAGGAGCATTGACATTGGTAATTTGCAGTCCAACAGTTTCAGTGCACTACTCTACTAGGTACAAAATTATAACCTGCTATTTTTGCAAATGCTAGCGTAGTCACTCCCGTCCCTCTGAAACCCAACTCCGTCTTGCCTTCTCAGCTGGATTAGGGCTAGTCTGTCTCAAGCATTATTGGGATTCGCTGCTTTCGGCCGCTGATCCTGCATCTGCGGCAAGCCTCGCCGCCGGATTCCTACTATGAATCTGGGTCCTACATCACTGCATCGTCCGACTCTGCGTTCGTTATAACAACTTCCGGCACTGTAATGGGATCCTCTGCACATATCCATACAACCGGCAATGTTGGGCAGTGTGCCTTTGTGTTGTTGGCGCAACCTGCATCATGGGGAGTTGGCTTTGATTGAGCCACTACATCGAAGCATCTTACTCAGTCCCCGTCGCTTACGCGCTGGGACACTCGATAACGATGGAGACATAAGTCCGTCTGCAAATAATGTCTTTGTCAGCTGCACCCCTATAATATAATAAAAGGAAAGGGAGAGCCGGGAGATACTACTCTATAATACAGAAGCCCCACACCGTCTATTATGTTATAGAACACATGTTTATTACATATTGGTATCATCCGCAGATAAAGACAGAGGAAAGTTTCACGCGTGATCGGATATGAATCGTATTTTTCCAAAGCATTTTATACCCGTTAACTAATGCTAGCATTAATTCGTGGTTTCGAAATATGAACAAGTCATACAAGCGATTAAGGTTTTGGCCTCCTGCCTTGAGAACAGGCCAAATGAGATGACAATTTATTTCTATTGGTCCTCGTAAATTAATACATAATTTTTATAGGTTGCAATAAGCTAAGCTGTAAAAACTTTAAGTTAGCTGTGATAAGGATTAATGCTATCGAACCATTACATATTATTATAATCCCATAGGTTGCAATAAGCTAGGCGGGTAAATCCTTTAAGTTAGCTGTGATCAGGATTAATGCTATCGAACCATTACAGATTACTATAATCAAGTCGCCCGGCGGGAGGGACTAAAAACTGGATTCAAAAATTAAGGATCTAGATCTAGATAACCAATAAGTTTGGACACGTTACTACCACGTGGATACCATGAGGAATAATATTGATACCATGAGGGATAATATTGATAGATGTGAGAACCTAGATATCCAGGATCTAGTAAATCTCGAAATATTTCACAATTGTATTCTCAGAATTGGTAACCTAAATATATTTTTGAAAAGATTTATCCAAATCTACATTATTAGACTTTGAATATCGATGAATTTTTAAACTATTCATATAAAAGAGTTCCGCCATATATAGATGACATGTCATTTTTCAAAGTCATCTTCTATAGAGGCTTTGATTTAATGTGACATATCAGCATGACATGTCATATCACACGTAAACAAAATCAAATAGCAAAACTTTAAAACCTCTTTTAGCCTTTTATACTATATAGGGTATTAATTGGAAGAAGGATATCTTATCCGGAAGGTTTAATGAAACAAAATACTAGATCTAAATATTTGAAATCCTCTAAATATGAGAATCGGAGAATATTTGAAATCATGTAAATATGAGAATGGGAGAACTCGAATAAGGAGAAATAAATTTTACCACTCCTGAGTAGGCAAAATCAAGAATTCAAAGCAGTGTTACTTAACTTTTCTTATATTTAGATAACTTGCATATGTAAAACTGAAATATGAGAAAGATGAATATATAGAAAGACCATAAAAATCCCAATACTCAAATTTAGGTTGTATTTTCAATGGAATTTTAAAGAATCTATAAAATAATATTAAAATGAAAAATAAAAGGTTGAATGATAGAGAAATTCATTACTTAGGGAAATCATTAAAATAAATTATTATAAATTTAGGAAAATCATAAAAATTCATGAGGAACAACCAAAATACAAGAACAATCATCATGTAATGAAAATAATGAAAATTATTTCATGGGGCCAAATCAATTTTACTTTTGTTACAAAGTATTGTGTAAACCATGTGATTCAAGGTCCAAATCCCCCGTGGATAAAATCAACAAAATAAAAATAAAAATTAATGAAAATTACTATAAACTCTATAAAATAAATAATAAATAACAATAATATAGAAAAATAAAAGAAATTAAAGAAATTTTTGTAGTGGCCCCATTATTTTCTCAAGATATCATGTAATTATATATAATTATAGGGGATGTTGTCCTGGCTACAACAACTTGTGACATATTGGAAGAACCAGTGATCTATAACATTATTGATATAGGATTTTACTTACCGTATCTAAAAATTAAAGATAAAACTTAATTTCAAGAGTTCACAAGTAATCATGGACACCTCATTATATTTGTGATACATTGGAAGAGCTAATTATTTATGACATTATTGATATCTGGTTTACTTATGTATCTAAAAATTAAAGATAAATCTTAATTTCAAGAGTTCACGAATAATCATGGATACCTCATTATACTTGATACTCTAAAGAGAATGAGTTTTCAATTTCAAGTACTCATGGCTTATGATAATAAGGGCATAGGGAAAGGTTAGTGGTGTTTATTCTCTTTAAGATGTGATTAATTTTTTGCTGGTCATGAACCATACTAAAGGGCCAAATATTTTTCTACTAACCAAGTATTTGCAAACATGTGTTCTTTGTCTCATTTTAGCTAGCCTTGTTGCAGTACCTGCAAGAATCCATAGCCCCTAGAAGTTTCCTTAATATCATACAAGCATGACCCCACTTTTAATGAGCGTCCATATCCTTGACAAACTTACTTGTACTTTCCACACAATCTTTTAGCACTTTCAACTCCCTATTCATTTTCTTTTTATTTTTTCTCGCCCTTTTGCTATGAATGTAAATACTGCATATGCATTTCTAGGTGTAGGAAATGGGGTGATACAAAAGTTATTTTGATTAAAAAATAATGTTGGTGCAAATGCTTAGTCCAATAGCCTTTCTCCACTTCCAACCATTTTATTGATATAATCGTGTGGATTAGGCAAGGATTGTATGAAAATAGTAGACAAGTATTTTTTCAAAAACCATTCTTTAAATAGTCCTAGTGGGGCAGCTCAATTGATGATCAAATTAATATGAAATATGTGAAAATTGAGAGATCCAAGGTTCAAATCGCCTCAGTTGTGACTTGGTTTATGGAGAAGAGGAAGGGTTGTATATCCCCAGAGGTTTACTAGTAGTTACATGTCATGCGAGATAACAATTTTCCTAGATATTAACCCTTATTGATCTATGACTCGTACAATATCTTGGATTGTGTAACCATAATGAAACCAATAACAACAACTTAAAATATTTTTTATGAATTATGCAAATAAATATATACATGATTACATCAAAAAATTAAAATTTTGTAATAAAATCAATTATAAAATAAACCTATATAAACAAAATTATAAAAAATAACTTATAAGTAAATTTTTACAATCACAAATTTATGATTACTAAAAATTAAGAAAAAGAAGAAGAAAAAGTCATGCTTATCTATATAATGTATACACAAATACAATTACCACCAAAAATGTGGTTACAAAAAAAATTCTTCAAAATCTAGTCATTCATGGGGAGATTTTCTAACTCACCTTCCAATGATTGCAAAATGTATATTGAAGGACCAATTTTTGAAGATGTTTGAAATTATCCCAACCAAAAGTGTTGAAATTTTGTATGTTTTACTCCCATTTCATGTGCCTCATCCCATTTTAAAATGAAATGACCAACATTAAAATCTTTTTCTCTAATTGAATTCTTAATGATTTATTGATGTTCATGACATTTTTTCTTGGCATTTTCCAATTGCTCCTCTAATTTTAACAATGTTCTAATTCTATTTTTCATTATGGGGCAAGGATCTCCCCTCGAGGATTGGGATAATTGCATGGAAAAGACACATTAGGAGGTAAGATAGTCTCCTTGTCATACAAAAGGAAGAAATGAGAGTTACATAATGTACCTTTAGGTGTTTCCTTGTCTACCCTTAATGCATTTGAGAGGACTTTATGCCAAATTTTCTAATGATAGTTAACAATTTCCTTGATAATTTGAATTAAATTTATATTGGTATATTTTTCTAAACTATTACCCTAACGGTGATAATTATTAGCATATTTTATCATAGTTCCCTTCTCTAACTCAAATTCAATCAGTTTCAAAGAGGAACCGTGCATCCACAAATTAATTTGTTGATGTAGAATATATTTTCCAAGTTAGGATGAATATTGGATCATCTCCCCTATAATGCCCAAATCCTACTATTCAAATGGACTTTCAACCATAATTGGTTATAATGGGAATTCCTATGTCTTTTCTCTCCCTATGTATGTTAGTCACACTTTTCACTTTCTAGTATTAACATGTGCATCCTTAAATAAAGTTGGCCAATAATAGTCGGCATGTATAAATTTTTATGGGCAATAGTATCACCACCAAAATATCTACTCGTGAGACCACCATGTAAGTCAACCAATACTCTATCTACATCTAACTTCTCTAAACATCTCAATAAAACATCGTCATAGTTTGTCTTGAACAACACTCTGTCTATTAATCGATATTATGTGTAGCCTTAAATCTCTCATATTCTTTGGATCTATTGAGGTGTAGTAGCATGAGCCAAGTAATACTTGAGCTCATAGTACCAAGTATCTCTAGAAATAGGAATACAATAAACCTGTTTTGGACTTTCCTCTAATTCGTTCTCCCATCCTACTTCCTCACCTACTTGTGAAACCTTATGTCTATTTCTATTATGAAAAAACCTTGACCTATGACTATTTTAGCAGCTTTAATCTCTATGTCATGTACTTAGAGAGTTGTGCTCTAGTTATCTCTTCTATCACCTCACTCTTTTTGTACTAGTAAATTTTGAACTAAGGTATGTGGAATTATAACTTTACCATGGGACTTCAACAAGTATGGTCTAAAATGCTTAACAACTTCAAAGACTGCATAAGCCTACTTGTCAACTTTAGGATAATTCAAATCTACACTGTGGAATCCTGAAATCATAAAGGAAATTGGTACTTTGAAACCTTTAGAATTTTTCTAAGTTAGGACATCTACAAAAGACAAGTTAGAAGCAAAAGTACATAATATAACTTTTTTCTCAAATTTTGGACTCATTAAAGGAAGTGCTTATGTCATTGCTTTCTTAGTGGAATTAATATTTTTTTCTTTTCTTTATCATTCTATTTAATAGTAGCATATTTCTTGATCCTATCTTGTAGTATTTTTACTATCTCTACAACACTTGGTACACATATTCTTAGAAAATTGATCTCTCCTAGAAATTATTACAATCATTTTTTGTTATCAGAGAAGGTAATTTGTAAGATTGCTTTTTTCCTTTTAGGCTTAGTCATGATACCATATTTGAAGAAATAAAAACCTAGCATATTATTTTCAATAAAAGAAAGATAATTTTCTTAGGATTTAAAGATATCCCATACCTTTTGCACCAGTCAATAATCTAACTAAGATGATGTATATGATATTTTTCTTTTTTTTGAAAACATTTCACGTCATCTAAACATAAGTTACTAGTGATTTGTTTATTGGACCATGAAAATTAATATCCATATCCACTTGGAAGATGGCTACGTCATTTATTAAACCAAAAGACATCATTATGTATGCATAAGTTCCCCATTTTGTTCCAAATGTAGTTTTCAGTTGATTAGGGTGCGACACCAAAACTTCATTGTAACTAAAAATTCCTTCTAACAAAGATAACATTTCAGAACTTGAGACACCTTGAAAAATCTATTCCATTAGTGGAACAAGGTAGTTATCCTTAATAAAAGCTTTATTTAAGATGCAAAGCTATATACATATTCTAATATCCCCATTCTTCTTTTGCACTAGAACTATATTTAATACCCATTATGAATGTCGTACAAGGAATATAATTTTGGTTTCTAGTAATCTGTTCAATTTTTTTCTAATCTAACGCTCCAACATTGGGTGAATATTCCTTAGCTTATTTTATACAGGTTTTTCATCCTTCTTGATTGGAATTAAATGTTAAATATTTTTGGTTCATATGCATTTAAGTCACCATATGTACATGCAAATACATCCTTGTACTCTTTAAAGAGTTTAATGAATGCATTCCTTTCTTAAAGGGAACATCTATATCCCAAATTAATGTTCTAAGGATTCTTCTCAATTCATATATTGATCACTTTGTAACACATTTAAGAACTATTTGTTTAATGGTTAGTTACCCATTTAAATTTATCTTATAAGTCATAGAACTTCTCTAAACAAATTGAGGACTTAGAAATAACCTTTTTTATTTTTTACTCAAATTGTAGAGAAGACTCATTGATCGTTTGATAATGTTGATGCTCATCAATGATGGGCCCTTTGAAAGTATCCTATGTGAGGAAGTTCAAAATTTCAACATCAGCATCACTAGGGTGCACTCATACTAGCGGACCCTTTTTTTTTCTCTTTTATACATAATGCAAAGCTACCTAACCTATCCCTTATTTCTTCTATCGATCTAGATTAAACACTTGGATAAATGTCATTTTCTACCTAACTAGCGATTTACCTAGATTAAATTGTTGGCTAAGTCTTTATTCTCTATCTTAATTTACAGAAATTTAAAGGAGTTTAATCATGATTACACTATATTATTAAACTAAAATATAGTGATCATGGCATTTTGAACAAGTTGCACACAATTTTTTATTTTTCAATAATGAAGCAAAACTATCTATGAGTAGTGGCATTTAGACTTGCAACACTTTCAGTATTATTCCTTTTTGAATTTATTTATTTATTTTCTTCTTTTGGTGGGGTTCAATGTTTTATTATTTTTTTCAATATTTATTTTTTCTTCTCTTTTTCTTATTTATACCCTCTTTTAATTTTTTATTTTTTTTCTTTTATTTGGAAATCATTGGTAGATTTACAAGTATTTACAAAATAAGATTCTTGAGATACAATACTCAATTACCTTGAGATCCTATAAATTATAGGACCCTAACAGTGGCTCCTGCTTGGGATGGCACTCTCCCTGAAAGGTGCCAAGAACATGTGATCAGTAGCCTTGAGTGTTCTATTTCAGCAACATCTACCTCTGATTTCTTTATTGCAGTACTTATGGTAACACATCAATAGAAGCTTAGGGCCTTCTCTGCAGGCTTCAACTTCTTGTTAATAGGTCACCCAATACAAACAATAAAGACAATGATATTTACAATGATAAATGCTAGGAAAACTTCTATTGCTCAGAGAAATAATGTTTGAAAATCCTGTCACTGATAGTTCCACCAGGTAATTTTGTCTGATGTAAATTTCTGATAAAGAATGCATTATTCCCTCTAAAATCATAAATGACATAAGCTCCCATCCATAATTTGTCAAATTTTCCATGCTTCCCTTTGTCTCCTCTTCTAGAATCCCACTTTAAGACTTTATCACCCAAGGTGAAATCATCTGCTTTTTGTTGGAAATAATACTGAGAGGGGGGGGGGGTGAATCAGTATTATCAAGTTCTTTTAATAAATCTTCCTAATTTATTTTTGCATGTCAGTACCATAAAATAATGAGCATGAACAAAGAAAACAGATAGTCACACCAAAGAACACCAGATGTAAGGTGGAAACCCAATGTGGGTGAAAACCACCTGTTGCAATATGTCTCTATCTTCTTTCAAATTAGAAACTCCTTTTACAATGGTTTTGTACTGGTGCATTCCTTTACCAGTACGCAGGCTGCAACCTGCAGAGAGCTACAACTCTCTCTCGTTTTCCAGTCTCTCCTGGAAGGGAGCTACAACCCCTTACTTCTTTTCTTTCAAGGACCACTTTTCATAAATTTTCAAACTGGATCCATGAACATCAAATGATCATCAAGTACAAGTAAATCACCCAGTCAACTGCAGTAACCAGATCAATAGTAACAGTAAACTAAACCCAGAACACCTTATCAACCTAGAAAAGTCAGTCAAATAAGTGCCTTAATACAGATACGTAGTTTTTCTTTCTCTGGCCTGCATTGCTACGCACTTCACCTTCTGCTCCCCTGCGTATACCCGCAGAGAGCCTTCTGCTGCACCGCGTACCCACGCACTATTCCTTCAATCACGCCGCGTACTTCTACTATAGCCACACATGCACAGATGCTATCGCGCTGCGTACTGCTACTATAGCCATGCACCCACAGATGCTATCGCGCTGCGTATCTACGCACCTGCGGGTTTTGAAGGACCACGTACTTTCACTGTGCCTACGCACCTGAACCTCTGTCACGCTGCGTACCCACGCAATGAGCCTTCTTCTGTTCTGCGTACCCATGCACTGCTCCTTCTTTTGCTCTGCGTACCCACGCACTTGCACCGTTAATCACCTACGTACCTCTGATTAGGGCCGAATTGGCAGTCCACCAGTGTGCCACAGATAGTCAGATGCCAGATCTGATCATGCACCCGCGAGATCACACTTCGTAGATTCACTTTCAACTTCACTCTTATATAGATCAAGCTTTTAAACCGATAACCCAATATTTCAGATCTTAAGATATTCAATTTGCAAAAAGGTGCTATAGCCAAGTGATCTCCTTCCCTATTTATAGTCAAGCCCTTATTCACACCATGGGGCAAAACCATCAATAACCAATACAAGGGATCCAAACCGGGGCTAAATTGGATCCTATACCATGGGCAAAAACCATAGAATCAAGAACGGCGAGCTAAATACCACGGGCCAAACATAGGAAACCCCACATGAACGCGCTTCTCTGCCTTGAAGTAAGTGAACTGGGGGTACGCACCTTCTGAACGGGTGACATGCGTGTGTGGTCGCAGTCCCTTCACGGCATACCTGCGGGTACGCACCTTTTGAACTATTCTCCTGCATACCTCTTAATTTCCAACATTTTGAGAGCCTAATCAGAGCATTGCCACTTGAGGGTGTTGCCATCAAGTACAACATTTGTATCATAGAGCCATACCAGAATCATAATGCCAACAATCTCCCTCTTTGGACTTGATGGCAACCTCAAAATCTTCAACGTCATTCTCCCCCTTTGACATCAAGGGCAAAGGGTTATGCTCCCCCTAAGAACATGCTCCTCCTGAATATAAACCAGATCTGCAAAGAAGAACCATAATCCACCAAACACCATAAATGACCATGAAGGAGATAGAGACATATTGCAGCAATATTCAAACCAGCATCCATGATCTCCTTCTGTACGTCCTCCATAATGCCAACAATGCATTATATGCTCCCCCTGAACCTGTGCCATTCGATCTTCAACCAATCTGCAACCCAGCACATGTACGCATATGCCCCAGATGAGCCTTGCGTACAACTAACCATCAGAAGAGATTCAACAAGATGATGCATCAACAACCCCCAACTTTTGCCTGAGGTATTCAAAGGTCTCCCTGGGCAATGGTTTGGTGAGTATATCAACAACTTGTTCCTTAGAAGGAACATACTCCAACTTGACCTTTTGTTCAAGTACTTGTTCCCGGAGAAAATGATACTTGATCAGTATGTGCTTGGTCTTTGAATGCATGACTGGATTCTTTGAAATGCTGATTGCACTTGTATTATCACATAAGATGGAGATGGGTGGTATACAAGTGATTTGAAAATCCTGCAAGGTTTGCATCATCCAAAGGAGTTGAGTGCAGCAAGATGCAGCAGCAACATATTCCGCTTCAGCTGTAGACAAGGCAATCGAACTCTGTTTCTTGCTTAACCAAGATACTAATCTGGAACCCATAAAGAATGCACCACCACTTGTGCTCTTCCTGTCATCCACGCTTCCGGCCCAATCTGCATCTGTATAAGCATGAAGTGTGAGATTTGTATCTCTAGGATACCATAAGCCATAGTTTTGGGTTCCTTGAAGATATTTGAAGATTCTCTTTACTGCCTGAAGATGCGTTTCCTTTGGATTTGCCTGAAATCTTCGAACTATTCCTACTACGTGCATTATGTCTGGTCGGGTACTTGTCAAATAAAGTAGACTTCCAATCATAGATCTGTAGGTTGGTTGATGCACTGCTGCTGATTCATCATTTGCACTGAGGCTACATCCTGTGACCATGGGTGTACATACTGGTTTTGCATCTTCCATGCCATATTTCTTCAAAATCTGCTTGAGATACTTGGTTTGAGACAAAAAGATCCCTCCTTCTTTTTGTTGGATTTGCAAACCAAGAAAATATGTCAGTTCTCCCAGCAAGGACATTTCGAATTCTTTCTGCATCACCAAGGCAAAGCTTTGACTCATAGCTTCTTCATTGCTGCCAAAGATAATGTCATCTACATACACAATAAGTATTAGCAATTTGTCATTTTCAACTTTTATATAAAGATTGCTGTCTGCTGATCCTTTTGAAAAACCTTGTTGATGAAGATATTTGTCCAAACGATAGTACTAAGCCCTTGGAGCTTGTTTGAGACCATAGAGAGCCTTTTTCAATCTGCATATAAGATTTGGATCATTTCCAAGAATGAAACCATATGGCTGCTCAATGTATACTTCTTCTTCCAAGTCTCCATTCAGAAAGGCTGATTTCACATCCATTTGAAATACTTTGAAGTTTTGAAAGCTTGAGAGAGCAAGGAACATTCGGATGGCCTCAAGTCTTGCAACAGGAGCAAAGGTTTCTTCAAAATCTATTCCTTCTTGCTGCGCATACCCTTTACAAACAAGTCTGGCCTTGTTTCTAATTACTTCTCCATTTTCATTCAATTTATTTTTGAAGACCCATTTTGTCCCTATAACATTCTTATCCTTTGGTCTAGGAACCAGCTCCCAAGTGTTGTTCTTTTCGATCTGCTCAAGTTCTTCATCCATTGCTTTCACCCAACATTCATCTTTGCATGCCTCTTTCACATTTTGTGGTTCAGTGGAAGAGAGTAATGCCAAATAGCTTGAAGCTTCTGCAACTGTTCTTATTGTTTGTACACCTGCTTATTTCTGCCCCAAAATATGAGATTCTGGATGATTCTTCTGAACATATCTGGATGGAGTCTTCTCTTCTATCCTTATCTGCTCCTCTGGTTCTTCTTGAGGTTCTTCTTCTTCATCATTCTGTCTTTGAGGGTAGTCTTCATCTTCTTCGATATCTTCATGATTTACTTGCCTAGGGATGTATCCCTTCTCATCAACCACTACATCAATGTTGTCAACAATTCTTCCAAGTCTTTTATTGTAGCACTTGTATGCTTTGCTGTGTGGAGAATAACCAAGAAGAATGCCTTCATCTGCTCTAGGTTCAAGTTTGCCATGTTGCTCATCAGTATTCTTAATATAGCATTTTCTCCCAAAGATTTTGAAGTGTTTTACCGAAGGAGTCTCACCATACCAGAGCTCATGAGGAGTTTGAGTGCTGTTCACCCGGACATTTGTTTTGTTGAGAATAACAACCACAGCATATGCAGCTTCACCCCAGAAAGTTGCGAGAGTTCCAGACTCATCAAGCATAGCACGAGCCATTTGTTGGACTGTTCTGTTCATTCTTTCCACTACTCCATTTTGCTGAGGAGTTCTAGCTGTAGAGAATTCTCTTCTTATCCCATGTTCTTCACAGAAATCGAAAAATCCATTTGAGGTAAACTCCCCACCTCTGTCGGATCTGAGGCACTTAATTTTGCATCCTGATTCATTTTCAACCAAGGCTTTAAAGGATTTGAATTTTTCGAATGCTTCATCTTTGTGCTTCATAAGTCCTAACCAGACAAACCTGGAGAAATCGTCAATGAATAATATCAAGTATTCTTCTCCTCGAGGTGTCCTTTTCCTGAATGGTCCACATACATCTGTATGTACAAGCTCAAGAGGCATGCTAGCTGATCCTTCCTTCTCTGGAAAGTTAGTTCTGGTTTGCTTTCAAAACTGACATGATTTGCATATGGTGTTGTCTGGAATTTTGATATCTGGAAGACCGCGAACTGCCTGATATTGCATGCTTTCCTTATTTGTGAAAAGCTTAGATGCCCCAACCTCCGGTGCCATAACCAGTGTTCATCATCCTTGCTTAGATAGCATTGTTGTTGTCCTTCTTCAAATATGTATAGATTATTTGGAGTTCTTTTACCTTTGATCACCGTTTTACCTGTATCAAGATCACGAACAAGACATCCATTTGTTCTAAATATCACCTCGGTTCCTTGATCACACATCTGGCTGACACTTAGAAGATTATGTTTCAATCCATCAACATACAAAACATTTCCAGCTTTGACCTTTTCTTTTAACTGAGCAGTGCCTTTTCCTTTTATAGCTGCAGGAGTATCATTTCCAAAAGAAACTTTCTTTCCCTTTTCTAGAGTAGAATATGATTCAAGTTTTTCTTTATCACCTGTCATATGCTTCGAACATCCACTATCAATGTACCATAGATTTTCCTGTCCCTCTGCATAAAATGCTATCCCACATCTTTCTGTTTGTGGTTCCTTTATTCTCCATGTTTTGGTGCTTGAGGCTTGTTCCTTTGTCTGCTGAAACCTGCTCCTGCATTCAGAATCTTCATGACCAAAATTATTGCAAATAGAACATTCAACTTCATTTTCAAGAACCGAAAAGTTGTTATAGGTCCTTTTTGTAATCCCGATCATACTTCTTTGTTTTTGAGCTTCTCTAGTCATGATCGTTTTATATGCAACACATTGAGCTGCTTTGTGACCAAAGTTATGGCAAGAGAAGCATTGTCCATTGAAGAAACTTCTGCGGTTATCAAATCTTTCGGCCAAACGATTGTAATTTCTATTATCATTCATTCTTGAAGCAAATTGAGAGGATTTTACCTGTGGCTGGCTGTAGCTTTTGTTCATCCTTAAGACGGATTGCCCCTGGTTTGCTTGATAGTCTTTGTTTGTAATTGGTCCCTGCTTTACCTGGTGATCTCCATTGTGCTTTTGCTCATTCCTTCTTGCTGCATCAAGATAACTCTTTGAGGTGGATGCTTGAGAAGTTTCTCCATTATACCCCAGACCTGTCTTGTTTAGTGGAGAACACTGTACATTGATGATCTCATCCAGAGTTTCAGATCCTTTGAAAAACTTAAGATTAATAGCCTTTGTTTTCTCAATCTCTTTTCTAAGACCAACAATTTCACCTTCTAACTTTTCAAGATATTTTTCTTTTTCATCAATCTGAAATTGTAGAGTATCAATGATCATATTCTTTTCTTCTATACATGTCTTGAGTCTAGAAATTTCTTCATGAAAGCTATCCACATCTATAGCATCCATGTAATCATCATCTTCAAATGCCATTAAAAGTTTATAGTCATTACCTCGTTCATCTTCATCACTATTTGATAGACCATCACTATCTTCATGAGTGTAGTAGCTTTTCTTATTTGCATTCTGTTTCTTGCTCCATCTAGCAGGTTCCTTTCCTTTGTCAATCTTATCCTTATGAGGACATTTCGCAGCATAATGACCTACTCTTCCACAAGCAAAACATTTAAAAGGTAACTTACCTCTAAACCTTCCAGTACCCCGTTGAAGATTTCTGACAAAATTTGATTCTTCTTCTTCTTCTGGCACGTGACTTGCTTCATAGTAGTCTCCTTTGCCTGAAACCTTGAAAGCAACTTCTCTCCTGTCTGATGGACCTCCCTTTCTCATTTCATAAGCAGTTAGAATTCCGTGTAGCTGAGACATAGTAAGAATTCGTAGATTTTCCTTTTCTTCTATTGCAGATACTTTAGATTCAAATTTGGGGGACAATGATCTTAAAACTTTTTCAACCACAATAGCCTCCTTTATTTCTTCACCCAAGTTTTTCATGCAATTAACAATCTCGTCTACCCGAAGAAAATAGTTAGCCACACTTTCATCATTATACATTCTGAGATTCTCATACTGAATCCTGAGGGTTTGAAGTTTAGCACGCTTTACCTGTTCATCTCCTTCATAGCTCAAGACAATCTTGTCCCATATTTCCTTTGCAGATTTATATTGCATAACCTTTACAAATTCTGTTTGAGATAAGCATCCTAGCAGAGTATTGACTGCTTTAGCATTTGTTTCATATTTCTTCTTCTCGGCCGAATCTGTAGGAGTAGCTGAAGGAAAAGTGTAGCCTGTATCTATGATATCCCAAACTTCTGTACCAAGAGATGGAAGATAGGTAGTAACTCTTACCTTCCAATAATTGAAGTTTGTCCCATCAAAGATTGGTGGCCTGATTGATGCTTCCCTCTCGTAGTTGCTCATGATGAATGATCTTCCTTCAAGCGATCAAGCTTCTCTGAAGGACCTGCTCTGATACCAATTGTTGGAAATAATACTGAGAGGGGGGGTGAATCAGTATTATCAAGTTCTTTTAATAAATCTTCCTTATTTATTTTTGCATGTCAGTACCATAAAATAATGAGCATGAACAAAGAAAACAGATAGTCACACCAAAGAACACCAGATGTAAGGTGGAAACCCAATGTGGGTGAAAACCACCTGCTACAATATGTCTCTATCTTCTTTCAAATTAGAAACTCCTTTTACAATGGTTTTGTACTGGTGCAGTCCTTTACCAGTACGCAGGCTGCAACCTGCAGAGAGCTACAACTCTCTCGTTTTCCAGTCTCTCCTGGAAGGGAGCTACAACCCCCTACTTCTTTTCTTTCAAGGACCACTTTTCATAAATTTTCAAACTGGATCCATGAACATCAAATGATCATCAAGTACAAGTAAATCACCCAGTCAACTGCAGTAACCAGATCAATAGTAACAGTAAACTAAACCCAGAACACCTTATCAACAGAGGAAAGTCAGTCAAATAAGTGCCTTAATACAGATACGCAGTTTTTCTTTCTTTGGCCTGCGTTGCTACGCACTTCACCTTCTGCTCCCCTGCGTATACCCGCAGAGAGCCTTCTGCTGCACCGCGTACCCACGCACTGTTCCTTCAATCATGATGCGTACTTCTACTTTAGCCACACACGCACAGATGTTATCGCGCCGCGTACTGCTACTGTAGCCACGCACCCACAGATGTTATCGCGCTGCGTATCTACGCACCTGCGGCTTCTGAAGGGCCGCGTACTTTCACTGTGCCTACGCACCTGAACCTCTGTCGCGCTGCGTACCCACGCACTGAGCCTTCTTCTGTTCTGCGTACCCACGCACTGCTCCTTCTTCTGCTCTGCGTACCCACGCACTTGCACCGTTAATCACCTGCGTACCTCTGATTAGGGCCGAATTGGCAGTCCACCAGTGTGCCACAGATAGTCAGATGCCCAGATCTGATCATGCGCCCGCGAGATCACACTTCATAGATTCACTTTCAACTTCACTCTTATATAGATCAAGCTTTTAAACCGATAACCCAATATTTCAGATCTTAAGATATTCAATTTGCAAAAAGGTGTCTTAGCCAAGTGATCTCCTTCCCTATTTATAGTCAAGCCCTTATTCACACCATGGGGCAAAACCATCAATAACCAATACAAGGGATCCAAACCGGGGCTAAATTGGATCCTATACCACGGGCCAAAACCATAGAATCAAGAACGGCGGGCTAAATACCACGGGCCAAACATAGGAAACCCCATGTGAACGCGCTTCTCTGCCTTGAATTAAGTGAACTGGGGGTACGCACCTTCTAAACAGGTGACCTGCGTGTGCGGCCGCAGTCCCTTCACGGCGTACCTGCGGGTACGCACCTTTTGAACTATTCTCCTGCGTACCTCTTAATTTCCAACATTTTGAGAGCCTGATCAGAGCATTGCCACTTGAGGGTGTTGCCATCAAGTACAACATCTGTATCATAGAGCCATACCAGAATCATAATGCCAACACTTTTTTCCTTTTGTCAAAAAATTTCTTGATATTCTCATGGATGACCTAAGCCTTGTTATAAACTTCTTCCCTGGATTGCTAAAATTGGATTGTCTGATCAATTCTCCTTTGAATGTCATTTGGCTAAGCCTACAATTCCTGAATTAAATTCATGTCTGGAACTCCAAAAGAGGATGGAAAAGAAACATCCATTCCATAAACCAATTGGTATGGTGACATGCCAATTTATTTCTTTGTGGTGAGCCTATCAGCCCAAAGTGCATTTATCAGCTTGTTGTGCCATGACTTCTTGTTGTCTGCTAACAGCTTCTTAATAATATTTACTAGACTTTTATTTGAAGATTCAACCAACCCATTACCCTATGGGTAATAAGCAGTTGAATGCCCCAAAGTGATATGGTATTTGTTGCAGAAATCTATCATTTTCTTAGACCTAAAAGTTGCAGCATTGTCTGTAATAAGCTTGTTTGGGCAGCCAAATCTAGATAGGATATTGGTTTCTAAGAATTTGATGATGACAACATCTGTCACTAGTCTAGAAGGAGTGGCGTCAATCCATTTGGTGAAGTAGGCAGTAGCAGTAAGGATCCATTTATGTTGAGTAGAAGATGGAGGATGTATTTCTCCAATGAAATCCAATCCCCACTGTTGGAAAGGGCTTTCAATAGATATGGGCTTCAAAGGTAGAGGCAAAAGCTTTCTTTTTCCCTCAAAGATTTGACACTTGTGGCAAGAGGTTACCTTTTTATGAACATCTGGGAAAAGTGTAGGCCAGTAAAAACTAGCTCTAAGGATCTTATTGGCAGTGGTTTTCCAATACCAATGGGCACCACACTCACCCTCATGGAATTCCTACATTGTTCTTTCTGCGTCAGCTCTCAATAGACACTTTAGTAGAATACCACCAGCATCTTTCCAATATAAAACATTTTCTATGATGCAAAATTTAACTACTTTTAGCTTCAGAAATCTAGCCTTTGTTTTTGTTAGACTAGGAGGAGCATTTAAATTAAATAAAACATAAACAAGGTCTTCATACCAGCAGGGAAATTTTTAAGGGTGGAAGTTTATCTTAAAGTTTAACAACCTTGGTGAATCTTACTAGTCCCTAACAACCAATTTTTAAAATGTTTGATGATAATTTTGTAAAAATGTTTATATTTCTAATTATTTTATATTACAAAATATATAATATTGGCGATTTTTAAGGTAAAATATTTTTTTACTATAAATTTTGGGTGAATTCATTTTTAGAAAAATGGAAATTGACGAATACTTTTTTTTGAAAAAGCATGGAATATTAGCCCACCTTCGAATATTAGCCCCTAAAATTTTCCCTACATACCAGGGTGAGGACATGAAAGCCTCATCTAGTAGTGGAGTCGCATGTTCCTCTTGATCATCCAATTCATCTACAAAGTTGATATCTAAAGCATTAAAATTAGATTTAGCCATCAATTTGGAAAATCCTTGTCCTTTGATAAGCTTGGTTGGATTGATTTCCATATCATATTCCAGAATGATGGCAATCCATTTGCCTCTTTTTCCATCTAGTCCATTATGTGTCAAGATATCTTTAACTACAACATTCGGTACATAAACAATTATATGAGAATGAAGCATATATACATTGAAATCTTTAATTATTTTTATCAGTGTGAAAGAATGTTTATCCATTATATTATACTTGAGTGCAACATCCCTCAAGGCCTTGCTAAAGAAAGTAATAGGCTGTTCAAATCCTTCATCATTTTTCTGTAAAAGGACAGCTGCAACAGTATGTTCAAAAGAAAATGAAAAAATTATAAAATATTTAGTAAAATCTGGACTAATAAGGACTAGTGCCTTTGTTAATGCTTGTTTAACCTGGTCAAATGATTTCCTAGCTTCAATGTTCCACCAGATTTCAGAATTTCGTTTTAGCATGTTTGTGATGTTTCTGAGAAGTTCTGCAAGGTTAGGGATAAATATTCTCAGGAAGTTTATTCTCCCAATAAATGACTGAAGTTATTTAATATTTCTTGGATGATTTATTTTCAGAATAGCTTCAATCCTTTTAGGATCAATTTTAATACCTTCCTTAGATATGATATGACCAAGAATTTTTCCCTCTTCAAGGCCAAACATTGTTTTCTTAGGATTTAATGAAATCCAAAATCTTCTACACTTCTCAAATACTCTTCTCAGATGCATCAAATGTTCTTCATCAGTCTTAGAATATACAGTTATGTCATATAGATAGATCACAATAAATCTGCCAATTTCATTAGCAAAAGCAATATCCACTGCTCTTTGAAATGTGGATCCAACATTCATTAATCCAAAAGGCATCTTCACATACATGAAGGTACCCCATGGAGTAGTAAAGGTTTTTTTATCCTGATCCTCTGGATGAACTAAGACCTGATTATAACCTGAGAAACCATCTAATAAAGAAATCCTAGAAGATCCAACTACCTTTTGCATAATATGATCCATTTTAGGTAAGGGACAGTTGTCCTTTAAGAAAACTTTGTTTAGGTTCCTGAAATCTATGCACAATTTGATTCACCGGTTTTCCTCCTAGTTGGCACAATATTTGAAACCCATTTGGAGTATCTAAGAGGAACTATAATTTTAGAATCATACATTCTTTTGATTTCCTTCTCAACTAAAGGCATCAGAATTGGATTTATTTTGCGAAGCTTTTGTTTAAAGGGTTTCTGATCTTCTTTAATTGGAATTTTGTGTTGTATGATTTCTGTTTCATATTTTTTAAGGTATTCATAGCTCTAGGAAAAAACATCACTAAATTCCTTGAATAAAGCAATATATATATTTTTTTTTTCAGCTGCTAGGATTGATTTAGATAGTTTTATGATTTTGGGGTCTTTTTAAATACCTAAATTACAATCTTCAACTACTGTTCCTGAGGGCTCTATCTTAGGCTTTTTTTCTACATCATTAAAATCAAATAATTATTCTAATGGACCTAGAGCTCTAGGCAAAACATTATCTTTTAGTTGGACTGTTTCAAATTCTTCTTTTTTCAGGATCTATCTCAAGCAATTCTAGTTTATTTACAACTTTATCTATAGGTGTATTTACATTTAAATTATATAATTTCCTTTCTAGATTAGAGTTTACAACAATTTGAGTGTCTACTTCAGATTCCAAAGCAATACTATCATTGTCGGGCGGATGAATCGTTCTTGCGGACAAGACCGATCTCCCTAGTATCTAATGATATCTAGCGACAAGCAAACCAAACAAATTCTATCTTTCTCTAAATATGTGATTTATAAATAAAGGTTACTAGGTGTTTTAGGCCTACCTCGGGTCCAGTGCTAGTTTGTGGAAGCCACACTTCTTTGATCCAAATGAGCTCCTTTGTAAAGAATTTGCAAACACAAACAGGCACACATATCAAATAACACCTGAAAAGCCAATATAATAAACCATATTTATCATGATGATCAAGGAATTCATGAAATAAACCATAGAAGACAATTTATTGAGAAAAATGAATCTGATTGTATTAACTTTAATCAAAGAATAACTTTACAACCTTGGTGCCT
Source organism: Pinus tabuliformis (assembly GCA_031772625.1). Taxonomy (NCBI): domain Eukaryota; kingdom Viridiplantae; phylum Streptophyta; class Pinopsida; order Pinales; family Pinaceae; genus Pinus; species Pinus tabuliformis. The sequence continues at coordinate 932,190,758 of CM062817.1, forward strand.
TGATGTTGTACAAGCTTCTCCCAGGGTCCAGCAAGAATCTACTCTACTTTGACAAGTTTCACTCTCTTCCCAAAGAAGCCAAAAGGTAAGTAATTTCTCCTCTCAAGCTTAACTAGGAAGTCTCAATTCCAACAACATTTACCCTAAAAAATGTTCATCTTTCAACCTCTCTAGCAACCAGCCCAATTCCTCAATTTATAGTGCATAGGAGGGAAGTTACTAGGTCCACCTTCAAAGGGATAGAGCCCTCCTTCAAAGGGATAAGCTCCTCTCATCAAGGGATTAGCTCCTTTAGTTATGGGATGCATGAACCACCTAGGAGCGAACCAACCACATCAAGATTCCTTCTAGAAGCGTCCAGAATTAACCCAAAGTGAGTTTTTAAGAATAAACTTGCGCCTTTTTGACTTTCACAGGGGTCCGCACCCACTCCTTTAGAGACAGAGCGGGCAGGTCTGCAGGTAACATGACCAAGGGGTGCGGGACCGCATGTAATGGTAAGAGAAAGTGCGGAACCAGAGGTTTATAGATTTTCAAAGACTTTCTCTCATTTTTTAAAGCTTGACATGAAGAGTTGAGGTTTGAGACTTGCAAAGGAGAACAGTATGAGTGGTGATAGACTCACACTGACTACAGAAAGTCAAGGTGACAATATTTTGTGTAACAGATTGCCCCCTAAAGTGCGAAGTCTGTAGTAGATGAGGATTTCATTTATCATCTAAGAAGAGTGAAGTACTTTATCATTTCAAGGATCATCTTGTGGAGAGCCTGGTTGGAACCTGTAAAAACATTCAATGCAAAATATATATATAAGATCATATCATCGCTGAGGTAGGCATTCCCATACTCAGATCAAAATTGACTAGAAAACTAACTAAACTGCTCTGATATAGGAATGATCTTGCAATACATCACAAGTATGGATACATGTAGACACAGTATGGGCGCAACCATCTATTTATGAATAGTCCACTGTATAATGAATACAAAATTCCTCGCAGCTTGGATGGTGGAAACTAGATCCATGGTCTTGATTTCTACTTCCCAAAATAGTACGATTCTATCCATGTGAATGAATGTGTCAAAGTCGAACATGGTAGAAACCACTTGATTACCAGTCAATGATGTAAACTGTTAACAAGTGTGAGAGGAACCACCATTAATGTCAATGGCTCTCAAAGTACTTAGTACAATCCATGAAATGCGAATAGATGTGTTGATGTCGAACATGTCACGAAATCCTTTGATCGAAGGTCAATGATGCAACTTATCGTTGAAGGTGAGAAACCTGCCATTGAGGCATGCAGATCCCAAGGTACTGACGATTCCTAGATCATATTTCTAGATAATGAGCTGAAGTCGATAGAAAGCGATCTGTCGTAGGTAAGCCCACAACATGAAATCATAGATCAAGTTTGAAGAAATATAGTTGCAAGGACTGACTCAGGGATGGTTAAGATGGATGACAGATATTTTGCAGATGAATGGTTTATTTGCACTGACCTCTTGAACACATAATGACACTGCAGATGGTTTTGTGAAAATTGACCCAAAGCTAATACCCAGAAACTGGCTGAAGACTTTCAAATATGGTTTGATTAACTGCTAGGCAAAGGATTTCCCAACCCAGGTGAACAAAAAGTCTCGTGTTCAAGAGTGGTTAAATGTTTTTTTGAGACACAAAGTATGACAAACAAGTTCATTTTTCTCTCTTTCCCCCACCATTTCTGGCAAGTACCTCTTTATTTTTGACAAGCTTGAGGAGGATAACATTTGCTTGATTATAAGCTCATTCTTTGGATGAGTCCAACTTAGTTTAAATTCAAACCCTAAGAAGGAGTGGTTTGTTCCTATTTGTAATTGAACAGGTCCTTTACTATTAAATTTTAATTAGTCTAGTATAGGAGAAACTCGACGTTTTTCAATTTTAGGGAGCCTGAAAAAACTTAAGAAAACTCCATGGTTGTCCTTTTTCGTAAATTTGTGTCTCCCAAGCCTGAAAAAGTATAAAATAATACTTGAGAGAACCGCTTGACCATTATGATCAAGGAGTACTTTTCATAATTAGTGTCTCTGATCCGAAAAAGTAAAAAAGCGATCAATGACACGTCGTTTTATAACCAATATCGAATTTGAAACGACAAAAATCCGGTAATCTTTTCATGTTTTTTACGGTCAGAAAAGAGCTGTAAGTGGACCGTCTTTTAAATTCCATTTTAACGAGCTTAAAAAGAAATACTCGGCAATATTTTCATATTTTAGGAGTCAAAAAAGAGCTTAAAGGTGACTCTAATGTTTTTTGTCGAAAAATGATCAATTTTGCCTGAAAAATCTGTTATCCTGCACAAAAACTCAAACATTACTCATACTTGTTTAAAATAAATAAAAATGCTTCAAAAGTTACCTCTTTAAAGTGAAAAATAAACATATTCAAAATTCATTTATTCAAAAAAGCTTATAAAAAGGGCTTTTGTAAATTCATTTTTACCGTTTGACTTCAGAGTGAGAAAAGAGAGCTTTTGGTAAGAAACTTCTCGTGAAGATTGCGGAAAATCCGTCCATTGGAATCGAACACTGTCACCTCCAGGTAATCCACATCATCTTACTCTTGCATTTCATCTGTTTGAAATTTGTTTTTAGGGTTTTATTTTGATTTTTAGGAAATATCTAGGTTAAAAGACCGCGCGTGGGGGTCTGCAGGCGCAACATGCGAAACCTGCGGACCCCGACTTTTTCGCATGCAGAAAAAAGTCAGGGGCCCGCACCTGTTGTATAGCCAGAGTGCGGACCTACACACTGTCTCTGACATAGAGGGTGTGGTCCCCGCAGCATAGGTTTTCAAACTTAAATTTTTCAAATTCTGCCCAAAAACTTTGATTTAAAATATTCTAATCCACCTTTTTATTGAATGTGGGGTATACACCATGCTTGACAGGCGAGAACGGGAGCACGAAGATGTGGAAATCGCCACGATTAATCATCAACCTTTGATTGATGCATTGAAGGCATGTGGTTTACTCAAATTCTGGGCCATACCTGGCATGAGGGCCCAAGTGGACTTTTTGCAGTGGCTGGTAGACAGGTGGAATGTACAGGACTAGTGTTTCTTTATTGGTGGCCACCAGCTCGAAATGGAGCCGGAAGACATTTAATTTTTGACTAGTTTGCCTAAGATAGGTGAACAATTGACTCTATTCGGGGCTAGGCTAGGTGGCCAGTCTGTCGATAGCCTCCGGCTAGAGTTTTGTAACGACCAAACCAAGGACAAAGGGATTGATATCAAAACCATCTCCCGTCCTGAACTCAAAGTGATTGCATTTACTGTCACCAGACTCTGTGGAAGCGCAACACTACATATGGCCACTGGATCCCAAATGCGGATGGAAGTAGACTGCTTTCAGGGCACCATCTTCAACTGGTGCGAAGCTGTGTTGGCTAATGTAAAAGGCCAACTGACTAGAGCAAAGAACGGACAACTGAAAAACTTTGGATATGGTTTCTTAGTTGTGAGCTTTGGTCTAGAGAGGGTCCCAATGTTGGTCCCACAACATCTTTCCGTTGGAGCTGGACTTCCCCGAGAGCCCAAACTGATGCGTTGGGTTGCAGTTATGGCCCGTCATCCTGAGGAGGGTTCAGAAGTTGTTCGATTTCCTCCTGAGTATTTTCATTGGTTGGAGAACCAAGTTTTTGCTATTCAGGATTTTCCTTATGCTGGGATGGATTATCGTGGTGACCCAGACATGGCTCTTCCACCAGGAGAGCAATGGGATGACTCAAGTAAAATCATTTTCAACATTTTCTAATTTATTTTTTTTTTGTTTTTAAATTGTCCCAAAATTGATAGTAAAAAGTTTCAAATGCAGATGTAGGTCCACGGTGACCAGCCACTCTCTGGCCCTATGAGAGGAAACAACCAGCTGTAGCAGCACCAGCCCCATGGGACGAATCTACAGAGACCTTGGCCAAATTGGAAAACCATCTAGAGCGTTTGACAACAGACATTCCAGAGACTAGCATAGATGACATTCCTCTTAGGTTACAGCGCTATGTGATTGGGGTCCCATGACCTTTCAGGAGGTTCCTTTGTAGGGTGGCCCGTACAGTGGTTTCTTATCGTGATCATCACCAGTGATAGGATGATCACTTGTTGTAGACTCATATGACATTTTTGCCGATCATAAGGTGTTTTTCAACCTATGATCGAAGACGACGTAAATTTGACACACTTCTCTGCTATGCTATATCACTATTACTGGCTGTTGGATACCTATACCAATAGGTTTCATATTTCATGATTGGCAAGAGAAAGTCCAAATATGCTCTGCTTTGAGTTCACAAAGATCCCATATTTCCTAAAGAGAAAGAAGGTGTGTAAAGTGTTTCAAATGTTGATGACCTTATTTCAAATTTTGATGGATGATCCAACAGTCTAATCTGGATCATGCCATGTGTTCAATTTTGTGTTGTAGACTAGAGAAAGAAGTCTGTCCAAACTGTTTAATCTTGGCAGACAACTAGTTTAGGTAGAGAAGAAAAGGATCCCAACAGCTTAATCTGGGACCTTGGAAGAGATAAGGGTAGAAGTAGATAGAAAGAGCAAAAGAAAAAGCCAAGGAAAAGAAAAGGCAAGTAAGGGTCTGCAAGTCCAAATGCACCCTCCAAGAAGAAATAAAATGCTAGGCAAGTAGCTGGGTAGGTAGCTGGGGTTGCAGAAAGGTTATCCCTATCATTGCAAGATTGGTGATGGTGGGCAGCAAGGCAAAAGATTACAGCTGGGAGCATGACTAATTTCCCTCACTCCCCTCCAATTTCATTTCTAACATTCCCTCACTAGCCTGAGATTCATGGAAAAGACTAAGTTTTCATGGTGGTTCTTAATCTTTAAAAGCCACATTTCTTGTCTAAAAATCTTTTCATTTTGATCTACTCTTGAAACCAAGCTTGTTTCACATAAACTCAATGGTTTCCACATCCACTTACCCCCTCCTCCATAACTAACACTTACCCTACTATATAAATCCCTTATATCACCTTTTTCCCTAATACTACTAACACCAAGGTGTATAAATCCCAGCATTATCTACATATTCTCCTTTTGGCATTATAGCCAAGTAAATGGTCTAAGGGGACTTCAGTCCACCTGGGACTGTGGTCAACCTTGTCTTGGATGTGCTCTGACCTCTGGTTATGAGCAGAAATCCTCTCCCTCAACCCTCACCGTCTCTCTGCTGAAAACGCACAAAAACCCCGTTTTCCCATAAAAACCCTTGAAAAAGCTCAAAAAACCCAAAAACTGCGGAAAAACCCACTTTCCTATAGTCCTCCGCCCAATTATTAAATTGAATATTTTATTACGCTGGCGGGACCCCTCCCCAACATGCTCGACCAGTCGGAAGGCCCGCCAGTCGTCAGATCTCCGTCGCCCAGATCTGAAGGTGGGCGGTCATTTTCACTCCCCGACCTGCTGACCTTTAGCGTCCGGGGAAAGTGGTTTCGCCCATCCCGTACAGGGGACGCGTGGCAGGCGGCGGGGTTGTTCGGAGCCCCCCTCCCCATTACCGCCTTTGCCCAAAGGTGGTGCGGGGAACCCGCTTACCGCCACCCCTAATACCACCTTCCTCCCACGTCACTTGCACGTCACCCTGACGTCACCTCGCCGGTACCCGCCCCAGCGTCCCGTTGCCCTCCACGCGGACCCACCATTGTACCCGCCCGCCACCGTGTCCTGCCACCCTGGCGAACACCTCAGCCGCCACGTCACCTCCGTACTTGGGCCCCGCCATTACGTCATGCTGACGTCATCGGCGGAAAAGCGCCAAAATGCACGCTTTTGCCAAATTTAACGATTTAAACGACCAAATGAGTCGTTTTCGCTCATTTTCATGCGAAAGAGAAACTAGCCGTTGCCAACAGATGCTGCGAAACCTCTCACTCAGCCATCAAATTCAACAATCCGACCATTCAAAGTTCAGAATTCGACGGCACCAAGTCGCCACAACCCGGCCAGCGAGCTTCCAAGTCGATTTTCCAGGTATTTTGCCATTTCCTTCCACTTTGCCCATGAATTCCAATTCTCTGTAGAATTCACCATTAAAGACTGGTAAATTCACTTAATTCAGCTCCACCTGAGCACCTAAACCAAACCCAAGCAACTTGCCCCATCCCTAAGCCACAATTTGACATTGGAGAAATCAGTTTGCGGGTTAAAACTGCAAAATTTGCCCCCGAGGTACTTGGCATTGTTCCCTTTTGCCAAGTACAGGCCACCTGCACTCTTCCTAATAAATTATCATTGTCCCTGCAGCGTCCCTTTAGGCAATCCACATCCCTGAGATTTTACAGCATTTTACCAACCTGCTTACAATTTGACACTAGAAGAGGACATCACACGGTGTACAGTTTTCCTGCTGCTTAAGTCTTCAAAGACTTATCAAACTTTTACCTCTCCCTGCACACATACAGATTAAATCATGGCAGCCTCTGCATCCTCTTCCCTCAGTGTTACTCCACTGAATCAGACCAATAAGGAACTGGAGGCCTTGCCATTTATTGACAAGGATTGTCTCATCAATGACTTTGAGGGAGACAGGGACTTTTTGAAGACCTTCACTACACTGAGGGAAGACCATAAGGAGGGATTTGGTACAGATGGAATGTGGGAGTCAAACCTGCCCTATTACTGTCTCCCAGCTGTGAATGTTTTCCCTGAAATCATTCACTTATGTGCTCAAAACTATGATCTGGAGCACAGAGCTGTCAATACTCCATCAGGAAGGATCCTTTTTTATATAAATGCTGAGTCCATCAACAAGATGTTGCAGTTTGATCAAACGGAGTTGCTAGTCCCATTCTCCATGAGGTACTTGCTGGAAGCTGGTGACAAGATGACCAGTGAGGAGCTGCAAAAGGTCACCAGGAACTACATGAGAGCTGAGTGCCAGCCTACAGGGCCACCCCCTTATCTGCATGAACATTTCAATGACTCAGGCAGGCTGCTACTAGACATGATAGCCTGTGTGTTAGGTTACCAAAACAGTAAGCATGTGGATCAAGCCATGCTCGTATTGCTGTCTGCTTACAGCCCACGTCAACCCCCTGCCCGAAAGTATAACTTTGCTAAGTTCATAGCCAATAGGATTCATGATCAATTGAGAAAAATGGACAGACAGGGGGTCTTCAGATACTCAGCTTACATCTACCACCTGTTCATGTTTTATCATTCTGAAGCTTTCCCATGCTACATCAGAAGGCTGGATAACAAAGGAGAGAGGAGATCTGTCATTTTCTGGACCTCAGTCTATCATGAAATCACAAATTCACCCTATACCTACTGTGAATTTGTTGACCAGTTTGTATACCCAGTCTCCTGCATGCTTATGAAGTCCCCTCCACCCAGAGTATCTAATGAGATCAAGAAAGCTTTGCAGCTGTCTAAGAAGTACAAAATAGGTGATTGGTACCTATATGAAAACCATACTGTGTTCAGAGTATATGGCTGTGAGCTCTGTCCATACAGGCTACCCAAGTATGTTCCTATGAGATTATTTGCCTTGGAGTATTACAGGCAATTGATTCAGTCAGACCTTACCCATTTCCACAGCTCCAAGAAAAAAGCACACCTTAACTACAAAAATGAGTTGGGCCCTTTCATCATGAACAAGAAGGAAGGATGGGAATCTGCAGACCTGATCCTCAAGGACAAATATAAATTATCATACAGTTTTCGATGGGTCCCTTATGACCCTCAAGGTTTCATCACTGCTAGGAGAACTAAGTACAGACTCCTAGGGATTAAACACTGCCACTACCCACACATAGAAAAGTATGCCAACTTACAAGAATGGCAGCTGGACACTCTAGTTGAGAGCTTAACTGAAGAAGAAAGAATGCTTAGAAATATGAAAGAACTTGAGAAGACAATTGACCTGGACTATGTGCTCCAGGTACCTTTCAGATTGCCTCAATCAGTGGGAGGAGGGACCTCAGTTACCAGGACAGCGCCGCAGACACTCTCTACAGCAGCACCAGGCTTAGATAAAGGAAAAGGAAAAATGGATGCAGAGGATGAAGCAAAAAAGGAACAGTCAGAGCAACAGTCACAGCAAAAAGATCATCAAACAGAACAACAAACAGAGCAGCAACAAGGACAAACCATTCTGCCACAAACTGGGCTGCCAGAAAACCCCCTAATGCAAACACCGCCACCTCAAATTGAGCCATTAACTACCTCAGTTTTGCAGACCCCGGCACATGAAGAGAGGGGTACTAAAAGGCAAAGAGAAGAGTCCACTCCCCTCAGTGGATCCTCCCACCAGCCAGAGGCCAAAAGGCAAAGGGCAGATTCCCCAGAGGTGGAAGACATCACTGAAGATGTCTTGAACGATACAGCAAAGGACAGGGAAGGCAGCCAACATACAGGGACAAGCTCCTTTCAGCAGGAGCAGAATTTACAGCTTGGTTTGGAGGTGTCATCCTCTTCTCAGCAAAGCCAGAAGCTTAAAAGTGCTAAGGCTACCTTCAAAGAAATCAAGGCAGCAAATGAGTTATTGAGGGCTGAGGTTTACAAACAGTTTATAGATGCCACTCCAGCCCAGCAGGAAAGGTTGATGTCGGTCTACGACTTCAAAGAGGAAAAAATGATATTCAGCCATTTCAAACCCAAGGGGCCGCACCCAATGACAACTGCAGATTTCATCAAAACAAGGGTGGAGGTCCTGGCCAAAGACATACATCCTATGGACCAAATTGAGCTCCACAAGCAGACTGGGGAGATGGTCTATGCCACCTTGGTAGAGAAGGCCACATTAGCTCATGAGCTGAAAGAATCTTTGAAGAACACAAACACTCAACTAGACTTTGAGAGGTTGTCCTCTAAGGCCAAGGACAATAGGATAAAATATCTTGAGGAGATTATTGTTGATCTAGGACATGACCCTAGTGATCCAACCGGGGTAAAAGCCCTCATAAAGAAAAAGGATGATGATCTAAATGCCATGAAGAAGAGGTTGAAGCTGTTACCTACAGAACACCCTCAGACAGCTGAATTGCAAAAGGAAAAGCAAGTTAATGAACAACTTGACCTCTTATTACAGCAAGATCAAAGGATCCAAGAACTAGAGAAAGAGCTGGAAGGAGCATTGCAAGACAAACAGGGAGGATCTACACTCCAAGTTCCTCCAACAGATTCCACAACAGCAACAACTTCTGGGGCAGCAGTGGCCCCCACAACAGAAGCAGCAGGTACAACAGCAGCTACAGATGCCCACCCCAGTGTAGAATAATTAACCAAAGCTGTCAAAGCAATGGAGCTACAGGCGGATGAAATAAGGAAAGCAAAAGAAAAACTGGCAGAGATAGATGCCAAATATGACCAATCAAAGATAACGGTAGCAGAACAGGGCAGACAGATTAAGGCTCAAAAAGATAAAATAAAGGCCCTGGAGAAGGAGCTCAATCTGGAAAATACTATGGCAGAAATCAAAAGAATCCTGTGGAATAAAATTACCCAAGCTATTATCAAACAGTGGAAATCCATTAAAACAATGCATGAGCATATGGATTTAATTGTACAAGCCCAGACAGATGTCCAGAGAGCCAAGACAGTGTTAGGAAACAGACCTGAGCAAGCTAGCCAATTGATAGAATTTTTGAACAGGCAAGACAAAGAGGAGCTGGCAGCCATTGGAATCACCAACAGAACAGAGGCCATCCTCATGGCTAAAAAGGTGCTAACTCTCAGAGGTTATGTACAGACGGCAGAAAGAAAAAGTTATGAGATACAGACTGAAGTTGAAGATTATAAACTCAGAATGGGAATGCTACAAGCAAGAGGACTGCCTAGCCTGCTGAGCAGCACAGGAAAATTAATCAGCAGAGATCAATTTACAAACAGGGTGGCCGCTTACATTGAAAATCAAATCGCTACATCCAGCAGTACTTCTGAGGAAACAGTTCCTCCAACAGGACAGAGCTTGTACACTAAGCTTGAAGGCTCATTTTTTGTTGAAAATGAGGTAAATCATTTATTTGAAACTCCTCCTAGTTTTTTCAGATATACAGAGCTTGACGAGACTCTAATTAAAATTCGGAGGCACCAAATGCCTAAGGAGGACTGGTGGCAGGCCATGCTCCAAATTTTGCCACGGTAGTTTCAAGACATTCGTCCACTGCCAGCTCAGCTCACCAGAAGACAAGTGTAAAAGGATTAATGTTTGAAAAGCATCCAAAAAGTGATTCATCACTAATGATGACAGCTCGCCACATTTTGAACAGCACGTCCCCAACCGACTCAGCAGCTCCCAAAGGCCAAAAGTATCTTCTGACAGAACATCAAGACGCCTTTATTTTGTATTCAATGCTGTAGTAAATTTCTGATAAAAATATCTCAAAGTTGGTGAGGATATTAAGTCTGAGATAACTAAGAACTCAGATATTTTTGTAAAAATCGAAGTATATATTCACCCCGCACATAAGCTTAAGGGGTTGTTGTTATTTTCATTTTGGAGATCTCACTTGCTGTAAAATTCTCAGAGAAATAATACAAAGGGTGAATGGAATTTCCAAAGCTTGGCGTACCTTGATGCATTGTGATGAATGGTGAATGTTGCAGGATTCTAGAGTGTTTCGTAAAACAATAAGTCTTTCTTAAATCTCTGTGTTACATGTTTTTCGAGTCTTTTGTTCTCTTTTATTGTTTAAATGTTTTACACTTAATAGCAAAGTAGAAGAATAGTTCCAGGATTTAATCACTGATTACCCTGAACTCAATCTGAGCTATTATCTATGTTTTCCTCAGATACAGTGAATGAAGTGTAATTCTTAATTGCTGCACTTTAAAACTATATCTTTTACAGTGATAGACATTCCCAGGGATTCAAGTTTGCTCCTGAGACATCTATCCGTTTCTCATATCTAGTTTGGTGGAAATACTTAAATACTTTAGTGAAAATTCTTAATTGCTTTCACTGGTTTTTTCACCTGTTTGTGTTATAAATCAAAAATTTTGTTGTATGAAGTATCCAAATGGCCCTGTAAGTTTCACCAATTCACCTCAAGGTTTCTAGACACCTACAGCCATAGACTCCATTGCCCAATGATATTTGACTCTTTGAACATTATATCACAAAACCTGAAAGAAAATCTTCAACCAAAACATAAACAAAACCTGTGCGTAATACCTAGCCTAAAACACTATCATAACAGATACAAATCATAAAGAGAGAGCCCTCTCTGATCACACTTTGGCCAGAAGCAGTGATCAAAAGATTGGTTAGTGGTTACCCCGGCCGTATTCCCTTGGGAGTCATAGGGAACAACCTGGGTGTTAACACTGGCTATCTTGTAAAACATGTTATGGAATGCTTTTAAATTTACTTGTTTGATTATTGCAAATGTATACTTAACATTCGAGAAGCAATTGCATCTGCTAATGTATTTAAATATCTTGGAATATGCTGATATTCAATATAGTCAAATTCACGTTCTAAGAGATGAACTCTCAAAAATAATCTCAATAACCCTAGATTTCTAATGGCATAAACTCTATTAAGCTGCAATACAACGAGTTCAGAATCTAACCTCACAATCAAACTCTGAATCCCAAATGAGATGGATTCAGATAATAAATCAATCACTGCACTATACTCTGCAATGTTGTTCGTTGTTTGACCGAGGCTTACCCAATGCATAGATACCAACTCATCAGAGGGCAAATAGATAACCCAAGCTGCGGAAGAAATGTTCCATGTATTACGACAAGCACCATCAACAAAACCAATGTATGTTTGGAGAGACGTCGACATCTGCAATATCAAGAGTAAAATCAAGATAAGCAAGAATAATGACAAAAACACTCTTTAAGCTAAGCACACTTTTTAATCTAAAACACACCAGCTAGAAAGAAAACTAACCTAACTAAAATCTCCATACCCAGATTTAAGCATAATATCTCTTCAGATAAAGACCATTTTTGGGCTTACCTAAAGAGACCCCGTCAAAGTCTACCAATTCATAGGCCCCTTTTGCTAGCTTTTGCTTAACAAAATAAGGACCATGCCACATGGGTACGAATTTTCTAGCGTCTAATTTATCATTTGCTAGATCATACAGTAAGACTAGGTCTCCTTCCGAAAAATTACGAGGTGTAACGTTTCGATCATACTGAGCTTTAATATGTTTGGCATGAGCTTCGATTGCTAGGGCAGCATCACGTCGATTCTCATCTAGCTGAGCCAAGTACAACAAACATTTCTCCTCTTCGGAAGTGGCTGGAAGTAATTCTATGGCCATTTGCAATGACGGGATTTCGCATTCAATGGGTAACACAGCTTCCAAACTGTAAACTAGTTGGAAAGGAGTGAAACCAGTTGATGTTTTTACTGAGGTTCGATACACCCAAAGCGCTGAAAATAGCATGTTATGCCAATTCGACCTATGAATCCCAATGATTCGTCAGATCATGATGACTAGAACTTTGTTGATGGCTTCAACCAGACCATTAGCCTGTGGATAATATGGAGTTGAACTATCGTGATGCAGGCCAAGTTGGTCTGTTAGTTCAGTCATCATAATATTTCGAAAATGACGCCCATGATCAGTGATAATCGCTTGTGGAACACCGAACCTAGCAATTATATGATTGAAAACGAAAATCGCAACAGTTTTTCCGTCTGCCGAAAATGTAGGCATCGCCTCGGCCCACTTGGTAAAATAATCTACCGTACGGATGATATACACATTCCCCCGGCCGAGTGAGGGTTACATGTAATAAAATCGATACCCCATTTTGCAAAAGGACTGACGGCAATTATAGGGTGGAGAGGAGCAGGTGGAGCGCGCATCTTTCGATAAAAAATTTGGTAGTTGTGGCATTTTCGGACCGCGTTAATACAATCTTTAAACAAAGACGACCAGAAATAGCCAGCGCGCAATATCTTTTGGGCTGTGGCAAACCTAGACATATGACTGCCACATGCTCCAGAGTGACAGTAATTTAGAACCCTTTCAGCTTCCTCATGAGTTAAACAATGTCGGAAAACAGATTCCGCCCCACGACGATAAAGTGTATCTCCAATAATTCTAAATTGTTGGGATTGGAATCGTATTTGCCAACGCTGAGTTCTTGAAATTTCAGGATGAAAGGATTGGGTTTGGAGATAAACTATGATATCTCCATACGAGGGATCTAAAGTGATGATTAGAAACAAGGATTCGTCCGCAATGGGCTCTTCCGCCACAGTTTCAGTATCAGCACGCAGGAAGTCACACATTAACTCCGCAAAAACTAAAGATTTCTTTGACTTATATTTTTCAAACTCCAAGTCGAATTCCTGCAGGATAACAATCCATTTGGAATACTTGCCCCCCTAGCAATTGTTTGGTCAAAATGTAGATCATAGGGTTGCAATTGGAAATTACAGTAGTTTTGCGTACTAAAATGTAATGACGAAAACGTTGGACAGCTTGAACAGCTACCAAGGCCAATTTCTCCACATGTGAATATTTTAGCTCAGTTGGATTCAAAGTTCGACTAAGGTAATATATCACATGTTCACTACCAAATTCATTTTCCTGAACTAACACCATTCCAATGGTGGAATGAGAGGTGGCGAGATATAAGAAGTAGTCCTGGTTGTAGTTGGGAGGATGCAATAATGGTGCATGGGTCAAAGCGTGTTTTAGTGCATCAAAAGATTTGTCAGCTATCTCATCCCAAGAGAATGGAGTATTTTTCTTCAACAACCGGGTAAAACCCTTTGTTATCTCGGCGTAGTTAGGAATGAATCGACGTAAAAAGTTTGCTTTCCTTTGCAAACTTTGGAGTTGGCGAAGACTCGAAGGAGGAGGCAATTTGAAAATAGCTTCAACCTTCGAGGGATCGACACGAATGCTGACTTTCGAAACAACAAATCCCAGTAACCGACCCGTTTATATACAGAAAACACACTTATGTGGATTCAACCTAATTTGATAATGCCTACACCTCATAAATATTGCTCGTAAATGGATGAGATGATCAGCTCGATGTAATGAATGAGCAGGTAAATCATCGAGATAGGGTTTCACAATGTGCTTGATGTCATGTAACGCGTAAGACATGGCTCTTTGAAAAGTTGCTCCGGCGTTCTTAAGCCCAAAAGGTAATTTGCAATAAGTAAATGTCCCCCATGGACAAATGAAAGCCGTTTTTGGTTGATCAGTAGGTAGAATATTTATTTGATTGTATCCAGAAAAACCATCCATGAAAGAGAATATTTCGCTGCCGGCATAATCATCAATGATTTGATCGATATAGGGAGTTGGGTAATTGTCTTTTGGATAGGCTCGATTAATATCCCTATAATCGATACATATTCTTATTGTTCCTTGCTTTTTGTTAACAGGAACAATATTCGATACCCAATCCGTTAATGGAATTGGATAAATGAAACCTGCTTTAAGTAATTTTTCAACTTCTGCTTTAATAGCAGCAGCTTTTCGCGGGTGGATCTGATGCAAACGTTGCCGGACGGGTTTAGCATCCGGTTAAGTTTTGATTTCATGAATAACAATTGCTGGGTCAATTCCTGGCATTTTCTCATATGACCAAGCAAACACGTTGCGGAATTCTTGAAATAGTGCCTTATATGAATGTTCCGTACAAGAGGCACCTATATGAATGTTTTCAACAATTCCAGGCTTAACCGAAATGTCAATTGGAATAGTTCGAGAAATATTTCCCAAATTTAACTCAGAATCAGGATTTTGCAATGGATTCTGAGGTTCCTTGACATAATCAGTCGTAAAAATGGATGAAAATTCATTTCCGAAGTGATCAATCTCAGGTAAAAACGAAGATCTATGATGAAGATATTCCCATGGTACATCATCAACAGACAAGATTTCACGAATTTGCTCATCAGTGTGAACAAGTTCAGAAAACGTTGTTGAATCTGAGTCTGATATTGAAAGTGATTCTTCATAGACTACATTCATTAAGTCAATTTGGGTTGAGGAAGGGTCGGAAAATGACTGTACGGCCTGATATGCAATTTCATATGGACTCAAAGGCATAACATCACCAAATGAATCTATCTTAGATTCGGAAGGTACGATCCAAGGATCATCATAAACAATAGTATTTTTAATTAATGGAAAAACCTGTGAGCAATTTTTGAAACCGACGTTTCGGACTAGCTAGGTGAGTCCATCATCAGGGTAATGAGATCTGTATTATTGAGAAGAGAGAGTCAAGAAAATGTGAACCTATTAATAGAAGGGCAGAGAGATAACTTAGGGTTGGAGAGGTCGTCTTGGTTTTCATATATTTATAAATTGATTAAGTTGATTTTAATTTAGTTTTAATATTTGTTTTACTTAATAAATTTTAATTAATAAATTTAAAACTAAATTAAAAATAAAATCAATTTTAACCTATATTAAAAATAAACTAATTTAAACTAAATTAAAAATAAAATTAATTGAACCTAAATTTCAAATAAAATTAATTTAAACTAAATTTAAAATAAAATTAATTTAATTAATTAGTTAATTAATTAATTAATTAAATTAACTTTAAATTTAGTTTTTTTTTTTTTTTTTTAATTAATAAATTTACAACTAAATTAAATTAATTTAACCTAAGTTAAAAATACAATTAATTTAAACTAAATAAAGTTAATTTAATTAATTAATTAATTAAATTAACTTTAAATTTAGTTTAAATTTTTATTTTAATTAATTAATTAATTGATTTAATTATAATTATAATTATAATTATATATATATATATATATATATATATATATATATATATATATATATATATATATATATATATATATATATATATATATATATATATATATATATATATATCTATGTATTTTTATTTTTATTTTATTTTAATTTTTAATTTTTGAGCTGTAAACGCTGTCTCAAGGAAGAGTTTGAATAAATTAAAGTTACTTTATTTTATTCAGCAAGGGTTTCCAGGTATTACTTAGTTTAAGACCATCATCCCTACTCATATTATTAGAAGATTTTTCAATTTCAATTGCTTCTTTAATTCTTCTTTTTAAATAGTGGTCTTCCTTGTGGATTAATTTTGCTTGTTCCATGCATATATAGTGAGAGGAGGAACAAGCGTGCTCTGCAAGACCTGATTTGTCAGACCTATTTCTAGTAATATCACTAATGTGCTCTTTTAATCTTACTCCAAAGGATCTCCTTGTTTCCCCTATATAAACTTTACCGCACGAACAGGGAATTGAATAAACGCCTTTGTGACTTTTTGGGTCAATTGCATCTTTTGCAGATTCAAGCATGTTTTTTATGGTGTTAGGGGGGGTGAAAGCTACCATAATGTTGTGCTGAGCGAGAACTTTGGCAATTTTATCAGTGATTCATTTGATATAGGGAAGGGATATTCTAGGGTTTTCCAACGATTTCTTTTTGTTTTGTTTATAGGTTAAGGAATCTTTAATAATTTTGCTAATGGTGTGATGTTGATAGCCATTGTTTACAAAAACTTCCTGGAGATGGACAAGCTCTTCATCTAAATGTTCTGGGTCGGAGATTCTAGAGGCTCTGGTGGCTAGGGTTTTGATGACACCCATTTTTTGTTTAGGATGGTGGTGGGAGTTTGCATGAAGATACTTGTCAGTGTGCGTTTGCTTCCTGAAGACCTGGTGGCTTAGCTTGCCATCTTTCTTGGTGAGGAGGACATCTAAGAAGGGGAGCTGGTTGTCTTGCTCAATTTCAATGGTGAATTTTATGTGTTGGGAGAGGCTATTTATATGGGATAAGAATTCCTTGAGTCTATCCAAGCCATGGCTCCATTTGGCAAAAATATCATCTACAAAACGCTTCCATTCTTCAGGTGTAAAGGGGAAAGACTTAAGGGCCATTTGCTCAAAGTGTTCCATGTAAAGATTGGCAATCAATGGAGATAATGGGGAGCCCATTGCAACACCATGAGTTTGCTCATAAATTTTACCTTTAAAACTGAAGTATGAAGATTTAAGGCAAATGCTTATAAGTTCTACAGTTTCTAAGTCTGTAATGTTCTTTAATACTTCTAAGGCTTCATCTACTGGAATCATGGTGTAGAGAGACACTACGTCAAAGCTAACCATTAGGTCATTGTCATTAAATTCTAGGTTTTTGATCCAATCTATGAAGGAAGAGGAATCTTTGATGTACGAGGGAGTGTTCCCAGCTAAAGGTCTGAGTTTGTTTGCTAGATATTTAGCTAACCAATAAGTGGGGGATCCTATAGTGTTCACTATAGGTCTTAATGGAACACCAGATTTATGGATTTTTGGTACTCCATAAATTCTAGGGATGATGGCATTATTAGGAATTAATTTTTTCTTAATGGAGGGATCAAGGGAGGAGTTTTTAATTTTGTCACTTAATTGGCGAAGAATTTTGCTGCTAGGGTCTTTATTTAAAACTCTATAACAGCCACTGTTTACTAAGTGTTCTTCCATTTTGTGTTCATAGTCAGTCCTATTCATGATGACAGTGGCATTACCTTTGTCGGCTTTTAAGATTATAATGTTTTTGTTATTTTTGATGTTTTTTAGGGCTATGGCTTCTTCTTTGGATATATTGTTGGGGGGAGGTCTGGCATTTCTAAGAATTCTGGAAACATCTTGCCTTATTTCCTCTGCTTTATTTTGGTCATTGTTTTTTATACTAACTTCAATGTTACTTATGATGTCATATATAGGAATTTTGGCTGGGGATATTGCAAAGTTTAAGCCTTTTTCAAGAAGCAGCTTTAGGTTGTCATCTAACACTAGCTGAGAGAGGTTTACTACTGTTGAATTTTTGCTGAGGAAGTGATGAGAATTAGAGGAGTTATTACTATGGTCACAGTCCACAGCGTGAAAGGCTTTCTTATTTAGCTGAGGTTTGCTGGAATTATAATGGTCGGCTACCTCTATTACTGTTTCAACAGACTCCAACGATTCTTTGCTGGGCTGATGATCAATTTTATGCTGCGTGGAGGCCACATTCCCTTGCGTGGAGGCTAGTTCACAAGTCACCTGCGCGGGAACAAGACTTTTTATCTGCGCAGGAACAAGACTTACCACCTGGTCAATCTGGGATAGATCTTCAGACTGTGAGGATAATTGACCTGCGTACTCTTGCGTAGGGGTCTGAATTTCTATCTGCGCAGGTACGTGGTCTATCTGGGAAAAATCTTTACCATGCTTCTGCGTGCTTGCTGCTTTAAATTGCGTTGAAGGTTGACCAGCGTAATCCTCATTAGGGTTCAGATCATCCATCTGCGTAGGTATGTTAAGAAACTTCTGCGTATTTCTGAAGGAAGGATTACTGCTCAGGTTCATGTTTATGCTGGGACCCAATACATTGCTGGATACGTTAATATACTGCGCGCTGCTGGATGAATTCATCTCCTGGTTTGATTTTAGGTGCAGAACTTTGTTTCTTTCATGGGTGCCAGGATTGGGAAGGGTGCAAGGCACTAGGTGATATGGGGAATGAACAGAATTGTAAATGGGGTTTAAGTTTCTCAGCGAATTTAGTTTTCTGGTCTTATTGGCTAGAGTAAAATTGAGAAATTTCTCAGCTTTGCCGTAAGTGAGGGCGTCTAGATTTCGCCAGAGATCAGAGCTAAGAGTTGAAGACAGTAAGAGGTGTAAACCCAGAAGATTTTTAGAGGTTTTAATTAACTGAAATCTAGCAAATTTAATTTCATGTTTTATGAGGGTTTTGCTAAGATTATTAAACAGAGAAATGTTACGACCACGATTAAGAGGATGGCTGCATTTAGCGAACTTAGGAGTGAGGTTTTCATCTCTGCATTGCTTTAGAAATATGAGATTGGATAGTGTCTGATGAAATCATATGAATGGTTGTAGTAGAAGGCGATACGTTGAGAGGAGGAAAGGAAAAAGTTCCTAGTAAACCAGAATATTTAACTAGTCCTACTCCAACATCCTTATAAGGGATAGTTGTTTTGCCGACATGCTGGATACTTTCAGAAGAGGCTGGGTCAGATGAAAAGTAAGTTAGCTGGTCTATAGTTACGATCTTTCCATTATGAGGAAACGTTTTAATCCGAAAGACCGATGAAACAACAACAGTCATAGCGTAAGACCAACTACGACCCAAGAGAAGGTTGTAATCTAGAGGGGCATCAACCACCTCCACATCTAGATTAACAATTTTGCCTTCAACCCCTATAGGTAAATCCTGTAGAATGCCAAAAGGATGAAACCCACGGCCATCAAAAGCCTTTAGAATCGTCGGGGATTGATTAAGTGTAGGAGAACCAAGCGATCTCCAACACTGGATCGACATAATACACGTTGAGGCTCCCTCATCAATCACAGTCCTATAGAAAGGTCTATTTTTTACTAACACTGGAATCTGGAAAGCCATTTGATGAGGTAAGCGAGGTGTACTATTTTCTTGATCGAAAATTATAAGGTTCGAGTCCTGAATATCAATAGCTCCTATAGCCGACAATAGCAATTTACGCTGTGCTAGACATGATTGCAGCACCTCCAAAGCCGACATTTCTGAAGGTGAAATAGACAAATCTTCAATAATGTTATAGTTCTGAGCAGCTCTCGCATGTGCATTGAAAGCTAACTTTTGAAGTATACCCTTGGCGAGCTGTTTGATTACTAAGTCTGGATTAGGTTTCTCGATCTGTAGTGGATCGGAACCAGGAGTTGAAGTTGATGGGTTTGAATTAGAAGATTTTGCTTCCTTACCACCAACAGGACTTTTACTTCCATAATCTTGCAATCGTGTCGCAATCCTAACATGGGACATCACCATTATGGGTTCTTCTGAGGCATTTGAGGAAGAACCTATCATCTTACTGTCTTGACTAGGAAAAGGATCCTTCAAAACAGCGGTCGTTTGAGAACCTTTGACACTTTTCGCAACCTCAGTGCGATGAGGGAAGTCTCTTCTAAAATGCTCTTTGTCACAAATGAGACAAGGATAACGAGGTTTGTGTTTCTCATCGGTAGATTCCGTTTTTTCTGGTTTCTCTTTCGAATTTTTATCTGTTTTATTTTTCTTCTTCCCTTTCTTTTTACCGCCGGATTTTGATTTGGATGTAGATGACTCTACAACATGAATATCGGCAAAAAATTCCGCGGAAGAATCTCCTGTCGGGGAATCTGGTAAAGTTATGATAGGAGATGAATTCTTGGAAGATTTCTTCTTACTTTTGGTATTAACTGTACCAATCATACCATCAGCGGCATGAGACCCTAAAGGAGCTGTAGTTATTTGATTTTGTTTAGGAAGATCATGGATTTTCTCATGTAACGTACCCGACTGCGTATAAACGAGGTCAAGGTACTGAGCTTGAGAAATTACTTTCTCTTCAGTAACGACTCCTGCCTTAGCTACATCCTTAGTGATTTTAGGTAATAAAGATTTGACAAACCATTCTGCTAAGATTTGATCCGGGATAAAAACTTTCACTAAACGCCGTCGACGTCTCCATTCATGAATGTGATCTGAAATGTAAGTGGACGTTGACTGTTTTAATGAAGTTAATAATTCCGTGCCATTGTCATATCTGACAGGCAACTGAAAATGAGTTAAAAATGAAGTAGCTAGCTGACTAAAATTATAAAAAGTGGCTCGCGGTAACTCAATGTACCACTTGGCCACAAGACCAATTAGAGTGCGTTGAAAAAGCCGTAAACGAATTGAATCATATGAAATGGAGTTAGATGCACACTAGAGGTGATAAGTCATCACATGGTTTGACGGATCCTCTCCTAATTTTCCTTCAAACTTAGGAATATCACTGGGCAACATATTCGGCATTGGCTGCCAAAACGGAAGATAATTAATCGGATCGTTCGTAAGGCACGACAAATCAGGCAAGTCCAAAGTTGCAATGAACGGTAACTGACGATTAGGGTCTCTGAAACCCTGGGTCATGAGACCAGCCCTAGGAGGAGGATATCCAGGATAACTAGGAATTGGAATTGAATTTGGGATATTATATCCTCCCGGAAAACTAGGATTAACCGGACCGTACTGGGGTTGTTGAGGTTGCTGATAAGTATATCCAGGGTATGGTTGATACTGATAGACTGGGTTCTGCATAGCAGGACTGAATTGGTACTGTCCCTAGTATGGTTGATAAGTAAATTGAGGTTGACTTGTGACAACTGTACTTGGACCAGGTTGTCCTACAGGCATTTGAACCGAAGTCTGAATTGTGGGTCCAGACTGAGGTAAAGATGCTTGAGGAATTGATGCAGGAACAGTAGAAACCGGAGTTGTCGATACTCCAGAAGTAGGTGGGGTAGATGGAACAGATGTTGCAGCAGTTGCAACAGTCGTTTGAGGTGGTGTTCGAGGCGAACTAGGCCTAGGCCGAGAAACTACAGAAGGTGTAGAAGTTTGAATAGTAGGCTGGACAGGTTGCTGGGTTGAACCAGAAACCAAGGGTTGTCCAAATTGAGATGACAACTGCACACTCGATTGCAAGATCTGTTGAGATTGAGATGGATCCCACACTAATTTCATTCCAGGGTATGGACCCATAGAAGGTTGAGCGTATTGAGAACCATAACCGGGTTGAGGGTAGGGTTGATAACTCAAAGGTAGATTTCCAGCTCCTTAGACAAATGATTGACCGGAAGGTGGTTGGAAACCTCGGGTTGGGTACTGACCTTGAGGTTGATAACCTTGAGGCATGTACTGATACTGGGGTTGACCTTGAGGTACATATTGATACTGGGGTTGACCTTGAGGTACATACTGAGTCCGGGGTTGACCTTGAGGAATGTACTGTCCCGTAGGTATGTACTGTCCTTGAGGTTGCCCCCCAGGCGGTAATTGGGTACCTTGCAGTTGCCCCCCAGGTGATAATTGAGGCCCTTGAGGTTGCCCCCCAGGCGGTAACTGGCCACCTTGAGGTTGCGGATTTGGAATGGTACCTGACATCATAAGAATATCTTCTACACTCAACGACTTAGTTTCGTTATTACCAGTTAATAACCCTTGTTCAACGGGTTGAGGAGATGCTCCCGAAAAAGTACTAGTAAGTGACTGATACCCAGAGGGAACAGAAGGACCGCCATATAAAAATGTTTCTGGAGATTGCGAAAACATGGATGACTGTCTCGACATATTCGAAGGAGGATAATAACCCCTAGGTGTTGGATGAAAAGGAATGCGAGGTGGTGAAAAACTTAGTCCCGAGTTTTACAAAAAATTGGTCAATGAAAGATATCAAGCGTCCCTCCTAGGTGGACTGTAAAAGATCGATTCACGCTCCCTAAGTTCTATAGCTCATTGATTTTCAGGGATAGGTATACCTTATTCCGGAGTAAAAAGTTCTTCAATAGCAATAAGTCCAGAAGGAAGATTTTGGGTAATGACTCTTTCTACCTTGGGTGAACCAGGACCACTGGAAGTTGGAGAGGCAAATCCTGATGTTGGAGTAGCAGTAGGTTCAGTTTCAGGTTCAGATATTTCAGGTTCCTCGGCTAATTCACTAGTAGAAGAAAAACTACCAGTAACTTCGGAAAATGAAACAGGTTCAATAATATACTCTGGTGCTTGAACTTGATAATCAGGATGTACAACTAAATAAGACTCTCCTTCTTCAGGTGACCCAACTCTACTGTCACTAGGAGTTACAAGGGCTCGTAGCCCTTCAAGCTAGCTTGGTGAAAACTCAGGAGGTTGGCCCCGAAGTCTACAGGACTTCCTCGGTAATTCAGCCACGATTAAAAATTTTAATTACTTCACACGCAAACAAAGAAAAATCTCAATGAAAACCACCTAAAGTCTCTAAAGAACCAAAGAATTTTGAATCACACACCTAAAGAATCTAGGAGGTCAAACCACACCCAAACAGTAACTTTCCGTACCGAAAACACTAGTTGGTGATGAAATCCAATGTCATAGAATTCAATACAGAAATGGCGGTTGGAACAGTTACCCCGGAAACCTGCTTAATGAATAGACTAGCACAAGTTTCTCCACTAAACCGTCTCAAGTGAAGAGAACCCCCCAGAAAATCCAAGTGAGTCTAGTTGACGTCTGCTCCTTGACAATGGTTAGTCCGAGGTTTACCATTTTTAATACGTGTATATCTTGTATCGTTCCCAATGAGGAAGGATTGATTACCCCACTGGTTCAGACATGATCTCGTGCTTGACTCCTTTAAGAGGAGCTTCCCAGAGCATAGATGTAACAATTGGAATTTATCTCCTACCGCAAGATACAACTACTTGTTTGTTTTACTATCTTGGGGAGTTAATTACTACCTACTCCAAGATACTAGCCTAAGCTATGTTGGTGATAAAGAACCCTAGAAATAAAAAGATTACTAGATAGATTTTACTTTAAGCGTTATTTTTATTGGTTTTTTCTTCAGTCAAAAGGTGCGGAGATGAAACTTTATGGTGTGAAGACTCGACTCCAAAGCACTAAAAATGCACTTAAGATGATAAACAATCCTTTTTTCTTCAATGAATTTCTAGCTAAAGAAAGAGTTGAGAATGAAAATTCTTGAAAAAACAAATCTTTCCTTAACAAACAAATAAAAAGAAGAACTTTTTGTCTTTTCCAATAAACTCAAAAACGAGACAACTAGTTATGCTCACGAAAATTTCCCTTTCTTTTCAAACACTCAAATACTACAAAAACAATTTTTTTCAAAAGAGATTTTTTTTTATAATTTTTATAAAACACTCAAAACTATTGAAAAATCTAATCTTGAGATCTATAAATTCTAAAAAGCTAATTGAAGTAAAAGCTTACAAGATTTCTTTTCAAGGATGTTTTACTTAGTTATGAGCAAACTAAGGACGAATTTGTCCAAAATCACAAATTAATAAAAAAACAACCAGCTTTTGTTTTCTTTTTTAAAAAATGAAATCCAAAAATTTCAAAACAAGTTCTTTCGAAGCTTCGCAAAAGAGAAAAACAAGATGTATTCCTCAACAAAGGCAGATTTTAGAAATCGGTCAGACTCATAAGAAGACCAAAAAAAACCAGGGTGATCTGAGGTTTCTAAGGCTTCTAAGCTCTGAGTTACTACAAAGACCAAACAAAAATCAAGCCAGGCACACAAAGCTTCTAGAATATTCACCTAAAACCTAAATGCCAATGGAACTAACCTATGAAAAGTTTTCGACAAGACACGTGCAGATCTGGGCAGAGGCTAAAACATATAAACAAATCCTAAGCTGACTGAATGAGAAAATTTTAAGTTTTTCAAAATTTTGACAGGGTTTGTAGGCCCCCAGGGTGCAGTACCGCTTTGTGTGTAAAGCAAAAGTGTGGGGATGTCCGCACTGTGTTACAAACAGAGGGTGCGGTCCTCTTCCAAAAGCGTGAAAAACAAAAATAATTCAAGATCTAAAGAACCTACCCAATCCCACACACATCAAGCAAAAAACCAAAAACAGAGAAATAGGTTCTCAAGTCAAAGTAAAAGCAAAGGCAAAAACGAAAAATTCAATTCCCCAGTGGAGTCGCCATTTTGTCAGGCGGATGAATCGTTCTTATGGACAAGACCGATCTCCCTAGTATCTAATGATATCTAACGACAAGCAAACCAAACAAATTCTATCTTTCTCTAAATATGCGATTTATAAATAAAGGTTATTAGGTGTTTTAGGCCTACCTCAGGTCTAGTGCTAGTTTGTGGAAGCCACGCTTCTTTGATCCAAATGAGCTCCTTTGTAAAGAATCTGCAAACACAAACAGCCACACATATCAAATAACACCTGAAAAGCCAATATAATAAACCATATTTATCATGATGATCAAGGAATTCATGAAATAAACCATAGAAGACAATTTATTGAGAAAAATGAATCTGATTGTATTAACTTTAATCTAAGAAGAACTTTACAACCTTGGTGCCTTGATGCTGTACAAGCTCCTCCCAGGGTCCAGCAAGAATCTCCTCTACTTTGACAAGTTTCACTCTCTTCCCAAAGAAGCCAAAGGTATGTAATCTCTCCTCTCAAGCTTAACTAGGAAGTCTCAATTCCAACAACATTTACCCTAAAAAATGTTCAGCTTTCAACCTCTCTAGAAACTAGCCCAATGCCTCAATTTATAGTGCAGAGAAGGGAAGTTACTAGGTCCACCTTCAAAGGGATAGAGCCCTCCTTCAAAGGGATAAGCTCCTCTCATCAAGGGTTAGCTCCTTTAGTTATGGGATGCATGAACCACCTAGGAGCGAACCAACCACATCAAGATTCCTTCTAGAAGTGTACAGAATTAACCCAAAGTGAGTTTTTAAGAATAAACTTGCACCTTTTTGACTTTCACAGGCGTCCGCACCCACTCCTTTAGAGACAGAGCGGGCAGGTCCGCAAGTAACATGACCAAGGGGTGCGGGACCGCATGTAATGGTAAGAGAAAGTGCGGAACCAGAGGTTTATAGATTTTCAAAGACTTTCTCTGATTCTTTAAAGATTTACATGAAGAGTTGAGGTTTGAGACTTGCAAAGGAGGACAGTATGAGTGGTGATAGACTCACACTGACTACAGAAAGTCATGGTGACAATATTTTGTGTAACAATCATCTTGAAATTCATCTTTGGATTGTAGAAAACTTTTAATCTATTTTTGATTTCCAAACACCTGCCAATACCTCATGTTAGCCGATGTTTCACCTCTAGCACATATTCTTGATTAGGATAAGGAATTTTACAAGAGTTGGCTAAAAAGCCAGATTGTTTGGAATAATGTTTTGTTTTCTAGGAATTGCAGAAAGGTCATATTCAAGAACATCTCTAGAAAGTCAAACACAACATGCCTGTATGCTCTCATTCTAGGATGTTTGGCTTAATATTCTCCTTTAATTTGTTTGATAATTAATTCAGCATCCCCTTGAATGGAGATTCTTTTGGCACCTAAACTTTTTAACAACTGCAATCCTAAATTAAGGGCTTCATACTCTGCTACGTTATTGGTACATTGAAAATTAAGACTATATGAGTGACCCTCAACATGATTATTTCATGTGTTCACTACCAAAATTCTTGCTCCAGAACCATCTTTGCTTCAAGAGACATCAAAACTCATGTTCTAAAGAGGTTCAAGAGGAGTATTCAGTTTTGTTATTTGTGATTGGGTTGGGTCTGTTTTAGAAATTTCAGTTTCAACATTGATCACTTGAGCATTGATATCCCCATCATTGTAAAGAATGAAAGAATCCAAATCTGAGTGAACAGAATAAAGAGGATAATTGTGAGGTTTCTCTTGACTACTCACCATGAACTTCATCAAGGTTTCCCTATATAATCTCCTTTTCTGCCCAAAAACTGGTATGGTGGAAAAGGTCATATCCATTTGTAGGGTTCCTTGTACTTTTTCTCTCCATGAGCATGACAACAACATGTCATACTTAGGGGGAATATTTGCAACCACAATATCCATTACCAGACTCTTAGCTGGGATTTGTCCTAAAGTAACACACAGGTCTTTGATGAGACCTAGACATCTTACTTTACTGGAATCAAAAGAGTATAAGTCTTTATAAGGTCTGGTAATTTCAAGTCCTAATTTCTCCATAACAACTTTAGGCATTAAGTTGTGGGAAGCTCCTGAATCTAACATAACATTATGGAGGATTTTATCAAGAATATTTAGGCTAACATAGAATGGAGGAACACCCCATTCCTGTGGTTTTCCTTCAACTTCTAGTCCAAATAAGAGTTTAGGCTGGTCATCATTCAAATTTACAGAGTCAGTGTTTTCCCCGATATTTAAATCTTTCATTACTTGGGGTCTGTACATGTTTTTGCTCATTAAATCTATGAGAGGAATAGGGATTTTCAATTTCGCTAGTTCATTCTCAATGTTGAATGACATTTTAATCTTAATCAAGTTGGGAAGTTCAGATTGATTTCTGATTTTTTTAGTAAATGCTAGCCCAACTACGCATTGTGATGTCATAAGGCTCAGTCTTGCCAGCTTGGCCACTGATACTGCACAATGCATAGTATCTCCCTATCATCGCCTAGGTTGAACTGTGCATTTCGTAGTCTGAAGCCTTAGGCCACATCATTGGTGACTGAGACTACAAAATGTGCAGTTCCCTCAGCTAGTGTCCCTCCCTTTCCCATGATAATTGCACAACATTTCTCATTAGTTCACTGGTTTTTTGCCTGGTATTTCTTTGAAAGTGGAGTTGCAAAAGCTAATTTATTCTTGCCATGAGTTCCTTTAATTCCCATGGGTATCACAGTTGTTGAGCAATTCTCTCCAACAGTCATTGTTACGATGGCACCCAAGAGAATTTCTTCAAAAGATACCATAGAAATTAGTACCAGGGAAGCATTTGAGAGCATGCCAGTGAACTTTCCAGTATATTTAAACACTCAATTGTATGTGGAAAAGGAATCAGATATGACATGGCAGAAAGTGAACGAAGCTTTTTCAGCAAAGAGCTTCGAAGAAGATCTAGAGGACTGGCATGTATACCTTAATGTCTAGAAATTAGGGCTACACCGGGTTGCATGCAAATATCCAACCTTCCCATGTTCAGGTGTCATCAGCTAGAGTGTTTCACATATTGATGTGAAGACCATGACTTTGAGCAGTGCTAGCAGACTAAATCTTGCTAATTTTCTGGCAACATATTACTGTCGTATGTACCATTTTCCCGAGCTAGAAACACTCATGGATTCATACTTCAATGCCACCAACAACTATGTGGGACTGAAATATGTTGTTAAAGGTTGGGTGAAATATCCATCAAAGTTTCGATAGAGACCCACCAACACATATAAGACAAGGTCTCTCAGGAGGGCTATCAGTTGTTGATCATATTAGCTTGCAAAATCTATGGTTAGCAGAGCATAAAGACCTTTCCTGAAGGGTGGGAAATCTTACTGAACAAGGTTGTGAACGAGGGAAATTTGTTCAACTAGTCAAACTTGTTGGATCGACAGTTAAATATCCATGTAGGTAACGCCCTGAATCCTCCCAAAGGTGGGAAATAAATATTTATATTTTTGCATATTTATTGCATGCAATCTATGCACACAATGCATTCCATGGCATGAAATGGGCTTGGACACCTCGTGATCCTGCCATGCACATCCACTACAAAATTCTCTCGGATTGCAGCCTTCGAGGAGTAATGGAGAAGCTAACTAATCACTTCGTCATTTCTCTATAAAAGATGATATTTGAGTAAAAAACACCTCATGTGTCACGTGGGGAATTGGAAGCAATATCAAAGAACACATATTGGTTTGCTTCATCAGATGGAACCTTCCTTAGAGTGTTTGACGGTCAGAGGTCGCTGCATATTTTGCTAAGGTATGCCACTGACAAGATTGTCATGCAAGAATTGTCATATTATCTCTCCATAGAGTTGTCAACAACTTTGTACAGGAAGAAGAAATCACCTTGGCCAACTCTTCCTATGCAAATTGGATTGTTTGGGATAAAGAACGTGAAGGTCATGGATACCGAAGGGAAGGCTATAGAGAAGTTTGAGTTTGGTACTCGAGACTTTAATCCATACGAACCCTGTGGTATTTTCAAAGACCACTGTGCGAGAATTCACTTTTAGTGGCTCAATGGGACATTTCACTGGTAGGAGGAGGATCCTTGGAAGAATTTCTATAATGCTGTTAAGAAATTTACTGCATAACATAAATAATTACTGAGAGGAATATATATAAGAAAAATAACCAGCAACAACCATAAACACATAAACACAAATGTTTATTTGGGAAAACCCCAAATCCGGAGAAAAACCCAACCTAATAAGATCTCATTAGCATTGGCCAAAACCCTGGCCAATCCAACCAAGTGAGACTTCACCGCTCACCTCCAGGTCTTACATTACAATGAATTCCTTCTAGCCTTTTATAAGCTCCATTACATATAATACCACGGGCAGAATACTATGGGTGCACAATACCATGTGCCCCAAAACCATCACTGTTTAACCTAGTCAACTTTGACTCTATCTTGTGTCAAGTTTACCTAACAATTCCCCCCTTAAACTTGACTTGGGGTTCCTTGACTAACTCCATCCAAACCTGCTAAGTGAGACAATCCCACTCACTCTAGCTCTTACCCCCCTCAGAGTTTTTACCCGGGGTATTGTTAACCCGACATCCCCCCTATCACCTAGGTCTAACCCAGAATTTATCGGTGATCACCGAGGGGTACACATGCCTTACTAGGTCTTCTAGTGGTACACCCGTTTACATGAAATAATTTTGAATTCATTAATTTTTTTTTTTTATTTTTTTTATTTTTTTTAATTTTTTTTTTTTTTATCGCGGTTGCGATTCTGATCCATCCTTTCTCAATTTGATTTGCTCAAAAACTTCTATCAAACCGCTCCAACTGCAAGCCCGAGAACCTCATAGATTCTAGCACCGATGGCCTCACGTAGCAGAAAACGAACAATTTTCAAAGCTGCATGAACAATTTTTTTTTGCTAACCTTCTTTAAATAGCCACATGAATCCCGAACAATTCATCAGCATGTTCCAAACTGGTAAATATCGCAAATGCAATGTGATCCCTGGCAGTTATGGCACTATCTTCCGCACATTCTTGTTATCGGGAAATCTAGTGTCTATGCAGAGCTGCTAGTCCCACTAAGACGGGTAGCTATCTTAGAAACAAACAGATTAAAGTTACTTTCGTTTTCCTTTATGAGAAGTGGATAGGAGAGGATCAAAGAATACCAACCTCGATCTTTCGCTCAGTTCTTTGCTTGTTCCTTCTCCTCACCGCCAGGTCTTTGCCACTTCTCCCTTGACCACTCTGCTTCAAAGAGTTCCTGTAAGGTCAAAGAAGCATAACACCTTCAAAGTGCAGAGATCTACAATCATAAGCAATATAGGACCAGATATATATTGACTACACAAATGCATATACTATCAGACATACAAGAATGTGGAGGAAAACTTGAATAGCTTTATTGATATAAAGATTAGAAGAGAGGATTACAACCCATTGATTTGACCCAGTGTCATCCTCCTAGCATGAAAGCCCTTCTTCACCTCATGAAAATCTTAGATCACCCAACACTATGATATTCAACCAGGAAACCAACATCACTTCCTTACAAGATACAAATTCCAGCCTCTGGATCTTTGGGATGAGGGATCCATATATAGATGATTGCAGGGAGGTGAGTTAGCTTCTGGGATTTTGATTAGTGTCTTCTCTCTGATAGTTCTTGATTCCACTTGGAGATTGATGATCTCTTACTCATCCCTGGGCGAATTCAGAGAGGAAAGTGTCACAGGAGAAGTTTCTGGAAGATTCCGTGATCATCCACCTCGCAAATTGTCTCTGCCATTTGTCCATTATTTCCCATCGCACCCTACAGAAGGGATTTCCAGTATGCATCGCACCTTTTACACTGGGCAGGTGAGATGCATCGCACCCTTAGTACTGAGCAACCTGTATGGTCTAGTTTTGACCAGTTCTGAGCAGTTTTCTGTGGAGAACTTCTGGGAGATGATGTAATCAACTGACCTTGTTCCTTTAGGGCATGTAACAACACTTTTAGGGACTCATAAACCCTTGGTTTATGGACATATATGATTGGGGTTGCAGTGCCCAAAAATGTCTATAACAGTTGCCCCCTAAAGCATGAGGTCGTTAATCTTTTGATGTCGGGTGAAATGCTTTATCATGAGGATCCAAGGTTTTTCGAACTGGAAGGCGACCTGTAATAAGATACAATACAATACATTATCTTCATAATATTTTCATGATCTAGTTGAGGTGGGCATTCCCATGCTCAGCTTTATAAATTCATTTTCATGTACATAGGACAGACAACTGTCTGTGTGGCAGACTGGTGATTCTGATAGAGCCATCATCCTTTGATTCGGATGATCATCTGTGAAGCAATGATGTACATTTGATGTCTTTATTTTCCTGAATATATCGCAACCCAGATGGATGAAACTAGATTCAGGGTCTTCAAACTCATCCAATCTTTGCCCAAAGTACAAGTCGATCCATGTGAACAATGTTCTGGAGTCAAACATGGAAAGACATCGTCTAATTACCAGCCAATGATGTAAGCTATTAACAGGTGTGAGAGGAATCACTGATGATGATGATGACCCTCAAGGTACGACAGTACAATTCGCGTGGTGTGAAAATGGGACTTGGCGTCAAACACCATGCAAAATCTCTCGGTCGGAGGCCATTGATGTAAACCTGTCGCCGAAAGTGAGAAACTTGCCATTGAGGCATGCAAGCCTCAAAGTACTGAAAGGGTTGTTCCTAGGTCGGTTTCTTGGATAATGAGCTAATGTCGACAGGAAGTGACCCGTCATAGGAGGGCCTTAATGAATCCCACATTTATAACATGGAATGGAGCAAATGATTTTCGGAGGTGAAAACGATCTGATGATATAGGGTTCAGGGTGGCGGTCATGAAAGAATGAAGTGTAAACGTATTGCAGCGGATGAGACACAAGATGGGTTGGTGAATTCTTTGATCGAATTCCCTTGAACATATCGGCGACATTGAATGGATTGGTAGTGTTAACCCCAAAGATGGATGGTACGGAGGACCAATGGTAATATGACCAGTGAACGGAATAACCCAACCCAACTCAATCATGGTGATGGAGTTAAAGTGTCATGTTCAAGAGTAACTCGCTACCAATAAAGTTTCTTCAAGTTTTCTTCCCAAAATCTCCCCAGTCATTGCTGACCAGTACCTCTTTATTTTTATCAAGCTTGAGGAGGATAACATATGCTTGTTCTATAATTTTCCCTTCGGGCAAACCCGTCGCTATGTTTTAACGAGCCTAGCAATAATGAAACTCGTTCTTGTCTGCATGGACAAATTTGTCGCTATTGGTTTTAACGAGTTTAACGAGAAAGACAACTCGTTCCTTTTTCAATTTTAGAGATTTTGAAAAGGGACGGAAAGGAAACTCGAGTGATCCTTTTTTTTCATGTAACCCCTTAAGTTTGAAAAAGTATAAAATAATACGAAAGGGATGAATTTTTTATAGTTTTAACAAGCCGAACAAGACAAACGCTCGATCTTTTTGTGTAATAATCCCTCAGGTCTAAAAAGATTAAAATATAGAGGAGGGATAGCACTCCTGGTAGCTTTAACGAGCTGGAGAGGCCAACTACTAAGCAATATTTTCATATTTTACGAGTCAGACGAAAAGAGCTTAAAGGAGACTTGTTTTCTGAGGAACGAGTGATAATTTCAGGTAGCAGTTGATTCCAGGTAAGGTTTGGAATTTTCCAATCACGACAGTGTCACAAGGATGGCTAACAGAATCAATCTTCGCGGCTATTCCTCAAAAGGGGTAAACAATCAAATGGAGGCGAATGATAGGCTAAAACAGAGTGGAGGTGATGATGAGAACACGACCAAGGCTTAAGAGATGATGATAATGCATTCACAATGGTTATTTAGCAGAGATTGGTTCATTTTTTAATGAGCTTAGACTCTGGGGTAACATTTGCTCATTGCCAGGTTTAATTTTTAACGATCTTGAACTTTGCGTAAAACTGCTTGTGGCGGGTTTATTTTTTAACGAGCTTGAACCCTGTTGTAACACTGCTTGTGATAAGTTTGCATGCCCCCAGCGTAATAATGCAAATCTAGGTGCATGCCCCCCAAGCTTCATTGCGTTCAACACGTTGGCTGGAATGAAGGTTTACCTTCGAGATCTTTGAAAGACTCGACTTTGATTTTATGAGATCGTAATCAAAGACTTGATTTGGAAAGGGAGTCGTTTCATTTTTTAATGAGGTTGACACAGTAAAAGAACTATCCTCATAATCCACCGTATTTACAGTATTTGATAGAAAATAAAAAACTGAAGGATGATTAAGGTTGTTGGAATAATCTTCGTGGTAATCCGGAAGATGGGAATGATGGTGGTAATCTTCCCATGGTGCCTCTCCTATCATCATTGATGGATTGATTCCTTCGTCTGTAGAATCTACATGCGACCAAGGATCTGAAGAGGTGCCATATTCCTTAGACCTATCTATCCAAAGACTCGATGAGCGTTGATTTGGGTTTTCCCCCCAGGCCAAGAAAATTGATTGCTACAATATTTCTAAAATGGCGATGATCCATGCTGTCAAAATGTTCAGGAATCTTCTGAATCTTTTAGATATAGAAGGTATCATATTACAGGTTTCCACTGTGGCCACTTCCGCCAGATTACTCGGAGGCGGTAGGGTGAAATTACCCATTAAGGCAGGGTCTTTTAGGAGGCCTACTCCGATATTTTGAAACGGATGATTGCTTCCGTGGATCATTGTAATGCTTCCCGTAACTTATGAATTGTTGGGGAGAAATGTTTGTTGGTCGACGATTGTAATTCCTCCTTGGAAGGGAAATGCAATCTTCCTGAAGTAGGTCGACACAACGGTAGCCATGGCGTATATCCAGGGCCTTCCCAGTAGGATGTTGTAGTCAAGGTTTTCGTTGATAACTTCAACATCAATTTCTACTGTTTTTGCCCCCCAGTTTGACTTGTAAGTTACTTAATATCCCGTATGGGGTGTATGTTCATCCATCAAATGCTTTTAATGTCATCGACGATTGCGACAAGGGTGGAGAGCCTAAAATTTTCTAGCAACTCATTGACATAATACATGTAGATGACCCCTCATCAATAATTGTTCGATGAACAATTTTGTTGAGGGCTTTCACTTGAATAAGGAAAGCTAGTTGAGCTGGTAGCTGAAGGTCATATCCTTTGTGATTAAAGGCTACAAGATTGGAATCTGTTGGGTCAATCCCACCTATCACAGATAATAAAGCCTGCTTTTGGGAGAGGCAATTTTGCAGTACCTCAAGTGTCGACATAGCGGACGACGATTGGGCCAGTTCCTCCACTATATTATAATGTTGTGCTGCTCTGGCACGAGGATTAAATGTCGATTTGTGTACTACTCCCTTTGTCGGTTTTATCATTAGCTCAGGAGTGATGGGTAGCACAATTTCGGTCGAAGTTGTTGTCGAACTACTAGGTTGATCATTATCCTTGCTGTTCGACATCTGTGGATTCCCGCAATCTTTATTCCTTGTCGATATCAAAGCATCATTTTGCTGCTTCGAAATAGACAACATTAGCACTTGGGACGAGGAGGCATTGTTGCTAGCAACCATATTTGTTCCTGGATTTGGAAACGGATCAGTCAATACTGCTAAGGTTTTTGGACTCTTTAAGAATTTTCTAAGCTCGGCTTTGTATGGACAATCTTTCGTCCAATGATCCTCATCACATATAAAGCATGGATGACTTGGTTTCTTATCTCCAGGAGGGTTTGCAGAAGATTTTTCAGGAGACAACTCCTCATGTTTCTTCTTCTTCCCTTTCTTTTTCTTCTTGCCTCCTGGTTGCTTTGGTTCTTTGCCTTTGTCAGTCGACACAGCATTCACCTCTGAGGCGAGAAGTTCTTCATTTTCATTTTGACATGAAACCGTACGGGCCTTATTTGATGTAGCCTTTATGGTTTTTGTGCTAGTCGTACCTATCATGCCATCGCTGGCATGAGAGTCTTTGTTTGATTTAGGAGGGGGAGGAACGGAAAAATCCAGTCTGGGAGCATCAGGGATTTTATCGTAGAGCATGATAGACTGAGTATAGATCAAGTCTAGATATTGTGCACGAGCAATAACTTTCTCTTCAGTGACGACTCCTCCCTTTGCCACATCTTCCATAATAGAAGGTAATAATGACTTAATAAACCATTCAGCTAGCAGTTGATTAGGAACATATGTTTTTACCATTCTACGATGACGTCGCCACTCATGAATATGATCATATATGTGAGTGGCTGTTTTTTGTTTGAAATTGGTAAGAAGCTCTGTTCCTATTTCATACCTTATGGGTAACTGAAAATGGGTTAAAACGGTTGTGGCTAGGGTGATGAAGTTATCGAATGAAGCTCTAGGCAATTCGATATACCATTTTGCTACCGGACCAGTTAACGTTCGTTGAAAAAGGCGAAGCCTAATCAAATCATCATTTAGAGTGTTAGATGAACACCACAAATGAAAGGTCATCACATGATTCGATGGGTCTTCACCCGGATTTCCATTAAATTTAGGAATATCCGACGGAAGTTTATGTGGAATCACTAGCCACCAAGGGGCATAAGCAATTGGATCGTTTGTCAGCCGATTTAGATCTGGTAACTCTAAAGTTGCCACGAAGGGCAACTATTGATTCAGGTTCGGCAAAGCATACCCAGGATAAGATGGGATTGCCTGAGCAGTGGGTCTTTGCATACCAGCATAGTGCATTTGATGCTGATAACTTTGGTAAGGTTGATGAGCATAACCATAATGAAATGGTTGATGTTGACCGTTTTAAATATACGGCTGCCCATTGCTTGCAAAGATTTGGTGCTCAGATCCTTCGTAAACTTGTTGGAATTGCAGTTGTTGATATTGCACCAGCCATGGTTGTGAAACCATTTGCTATTGTCCAATACTGGCTATTTGACCAAGATGAGAGGTGATGGTACCTGTTTGAGCCTGGGTCACTCCAGTTAAGGAGCCACTGATCGACGATTATGGTGGCATCATAGAGACAAGAGGTTGTTGTATTACGACTTGAGAAGATTGAGGTTAGGATACAATAGGAAACGCTTGTACTTGCGACACAGTCACAATAGCCAGCGTAGTGAGGATATTTGACATAGGTAGACTTTGTTGCATTGAGTATACAACTCTTGGTTGTTGAGGCAGTATCGGCACCCAACCACTAGATGTAATTCCAGCATAACCTGAATTTTGTTGTGAACTCTCGTATGTTTGTTCTCCCGGAGGAGACAATGAAAGGGTATATTGCCCCCCATACAGTGGTAATCCAGTGCTCAAAGGAATGATTTGCCTTTGAGGACCGGACTGCCCAAATTGACACTGTGAAGGATCAATTTGCTGAGACTCAACATAAGAGATTCCAGATATTATTCCGGACGAACAAACGGGAACAGACCATACTGTTGAAACAGCCCCTAGATGGATTTCATCCAATGATTGAGAGCTAGTTGGGACAGACGGTATGCTTATGAACATTATTGGAGTAACAACAGGAAGTTCTGCTGCTGCTGTGTCAGATGACACAGTCCTAGATGTCGATGGTTGTTCAGACATATCTAGTCTATCCAAAATATTTCATAGCGATTCTACAGGAACTTCCGATGACGGGAGACTAATTTTTGACGAAGAAGGATATAGGGTGATCCCAACTCCAAAATAGGATACCTTCCGATGACGGGAGATCTAACAATACGATCCCAACTCCAATAGAGCGATGGAGGATCTAGATGGAGGATCCTCCACAATCTCTTCTATAGCAATCAATCCAGGTGGAAGAGGTAGACCGTCAGGTCTGTAAAATATTTCCATGTCGAAGAAGGTATAGATTCTGCAGCGACAGATGTTTGGGGAATAACACCTTCCGAATCAGCTGTAGATGGAGCCGGTTCAAGAATAGAAGTGTTTACCATCACACTAGGATCAGTTCTACTGTCCTCTTGTGGCTGTGGAACTTCTTCTGTAGAGGCAGGGATACCAGAAATGTTTGGAGTAATCGGAGTCTCTGAGGGTGTCGGAACACTTGTTCCAACCAAACCAGGGGACTTTGATCCAGTTAAATGAGTTTGCTTTGTCCGGAACAGTTTTGTTTCCGGAGACAAAGACGGTTGACTCGTAAGTCTTCGCGAACGACAGGGTTTCGATTGAATTTCCTCCATGATTGTGGATTACTCGATCAACTAAAAATAAAGGGGAAAATGATTCTGAATTAAATGAATTTTAGATGCTTTGAGACAACTTGTTTTTTCAGTTTTTAAGAGTCGAGAAAAAAACAAAAGATGACTCTAGTCGCCTTCGATTTTTAATGAGCCTGAAGTGACAAGTGCTCAGATGGACCTTTTCCTTTAAGGAGTCTGAAAAGGAACGAAAGAGACTACTCTGGAAATCTAGACAGAGGGATTACCAAACCAATCGCAAAACTATAAATACTTTTTACGGTACGACAGTCAATCTTCCCGAATGCTATGTTCAGTGCATTGCGATCGATAGGGCGACAGACACGGCTTCCTACGGATAAAGGATATATCCTATTGTGGTCTCCCAATATATACTCGAAGGTATGTGGGAGCACAAGTCCGTACTAGCACTTGTCATCTCAAAGAGGAGGAATCACCCAACCTATGATGAAAGCGATAGTTACCAGGCTTTACGACGCTGGAATATGTCTCTAGCCTAGACTTCTAGATGTTGTGTGTTAGGTTCCAAAGCGTTTTTATGTTCATTGAATTTATTACAGTTGATCTTTCTTAAGAAATTTGCTTTTCAGGTTCACTGCGTGATGTAGATATACAATTCCTAAAATGCAATCTAAGATGATAAACAATCGTTTAATATTCTTTTTGCAATGAAAATCCTAGCTACTAAAGAAAGAGAGATGATATTCTTTCAACATAGAGTAGAGAGCACACACTAGATGCACTATCCTAAATCAAACCAACAAGCAGTCTAAATGCAAATGCACATGCATGTATTTGTTTTCCACTTTCTTAATGTGTGAATGACATAAAGAATGTTGAGTACAAATTTGAATTATCTATTCAAAGTGACAGTACTAACAAATTTATTTTCAAAAATGAAAGGAAGATAACGACGACACTTTGCGACTTTGAATTGAAAATTGCTTTCGACACTTGAAAAACTACTAATTCAAATCAAATACAAGAGTAACTGTGTAATCAACCATCAAGAATGATAGGATTATTTTCTTTCACTGAAAACGACACTTGCGACACTTCCAAATCAAAAGACGACAGTTTGATTACGCTAATTTTTGTAAAAGAGAACTGTAAATGGCGCACAATACATAAAAGCATTCACCATTCTTCGTACTATGGAGGCATAATCATGCAAAGGAAGGGAGTTTCCACAGTGGTATACTGATCACATACAACAAAAATCCTGAATAAAGCTGAAGAGAGTGAACAAAGAAACCAAAATCTGGAAGCAGAAGAGGTCTTATCTGATCAGCGCACCTGCAACACAGGGAAAGTGCGATGCAGCGCACCTACTGCACATGGGAGGTGCGATGCATCCAGATTCCCAAGAGGAGAAAGTGCGATGGTCCAGGGACGAGACTTCAACTTGGTTCTTGGTCACAGTTTGCAGCTTAGTTCAGGGATTTAGGCTGAGCTAATGATAGTCAGTAAATAGAAATCACAGGGGTTGATCTAATGAGGTTACTAGAGCCACCACTAGAGCAATTAGGATGTTTGCAAATCGATTGTTCAATTTATAAACAAAACCTGGAGATAAACTGAAGCAACATTGATCTACTTTGCACTTGCATAGCAAATGCACTTCGAAGGCTAGCTGGCTTGACTTCAGGCTCCGTCTGTAAGTTTATAAAACAAACAAATATAGACAAGCAAACAATCTATTCACTCCCCAGCAGAGTCGCCATTTTGTTATTGGGAAATCTAGTGTCTATGCAGAGCTCCTAGTCCCACTAAGACGGGTAGCTATCTTAGAAACAAACAGATTAAAGTTACTTTCGTTTTCCTTTATGAGAAGTAAATAGGAGAGGATCAAAGAATACCAACCTCGATCTTTCGCTTGGTTCTTTGCTTGTTCCTTCTCCTCACCGGCAGGTCTTTGCCGCTTCTCCCTTGACCACTCCGCTTCAAAGAGTACCTTCAAGGTCAAAGCAGCATAACACCTTCAAAGTGCAGAGATCTACAATCATAAGCAATATAGGACCAGATATATATTGACCTCACAAATGCATATACTATCAAACATACACGAATGTGGAGGAAAACTTGAATAGCTTTATTGATATAAAGATTAGAAGAGAGGATTACAACCCATTGATTTGACCCAGCGTCATCCTCCCAGCATGAAAGCCCTTCTTCACCTCATGAAAAGCTTAGATCACCGAACACTATGATATTCCACCAGGAAACCAACAACAATTTTTTACAAGATACAAAATTCCAGCCTCTGGATC
Source organism: Pinus tabuliformis (assembly GCA_031772625.1). Taxonomy (NCBI): domain Eukaryota; kingdom Viridiplantae; phylum Streptophyta; class Pinopsida; order Pinales; family Pinaceae; genus Pinus; species Pinus tabuliformis. Next base: position 932,229,765 of record CM062817.1, read on the forward strand.
TCTGGGATGAGGGATCCATATATAGATGATTGCAGGGAGCTGAGTCAGCTTTTGGGATTTTGATTAGTGTCTTCTCTCTGATAGTTCTTGATTCCACTTGGAGATTGATGATCTCTTACTCATCCCTGGGCGAATTCAGAGAGGCAAGTTTCACAGGAGAAGTTTCTGGAAGATTCCATCATCATTCACCTCACAAATTGTTTCTGCCATTTGTCCATTCTCACCCATCGCACCCTATAGAAGGGCTTTCCAGTATGCATCGCACCTTTTACACTGGACAGGTGAGATGCATCGCACCCTTAGTACTGAGCAACCTGTATGGTCCAGTTTTGACCAGTTCTGAGTAGTTTTCTGTGGAGAACTTCTGGGAGATGATGTAATCAGCTGACCTTGTTCCTTTAGGGCATGAAACAACACTTATAGGGAATTAGAATCCCTTGGTTTATGGACATATATGATTGTGGTTGTAGTGCCCAAAAATGTCTATAATAATTCTCCTCAAGGTTCTTCCACGTACGATTGTTCCACCATTATTTTCCAGACCCAGATCTGTAAAAAAGGCTAATTGATCTCATCAGGCACTATAAACCCCTGGCATCAAAGAATCCCTTTGAAGCCAATATCTGGCTCTGATACCAGTTGTTAAGAAATTTACTGCATAACATAAATAATTACCGAGAGGAATATATATAAGAAAATAACCAGCAACAACCATAAACACATAAACACAAATGTTTATCTGGGAAAACCCCAAATCCAGGGAAAAACCCAACCTAATAAGATCTCATTAGCATTGGCAAAAACCCTGGCCAATCCGACCGAGTGAGCCTTCACCGCTCACCTCCAGGTCTTACATTACAATGAAGTCCTTCCAACCTTTTATAAGATCCATTATATATAATACCACTGGCAGAATACTATGGGTGCACAATACCATGTGCCCCAAAACCATCACTGTTTAACCTGGTCAACTTTGACTCTATCCTCAGTCAAGTTTACCTAATAAATGCCTCCAAGTCCCACGAGCCATTCAGTTTTACAGGAACTTCAAAGGTGACTCCACAGAAGGTGTGGAAATATGGCAACAAGAATATTCCAATTTAATTTGTCCTTAAGTTAAATTGTGAATTAAAATCGAATTTAGTCTTAACAGCTACTTGGAAATAATTAATTAATTCATTTTGAATTAATTAGTTGGAGAAATTCAAGTTAGAAGTATTTCTGAAGTCGTGCAAGAGTTATCCCTTAAATTAAGGAGATAAGATTGAGTTATATTTGAGTTGTAACTAGTTAACTAAGTTTACTGAGTTAAGTTCAGTTAAATTAGTTCCAAACTGTTTGAGGAACTAATGTTGAGTTAGCAGTTAGTTGATGCATGAATGCACTCAACTAGTGTACTCCAGTTAACTGAATATTCCCTCATCAGAAACTCATGCATGTTTATTCTGAGAAAGACCCAATTGAGATTAAAGAAAAGGACAATGTACTATCAGTTGCATGTGTTTTCTTATAAAGAAAACTCATGCATGTAGTCAAGGCATCATTCCTTGAGGATTGCATAGTTTTGACAGTGTGTGAGATAGTGTTCCACTTGGTAACAGGAGAATCATCCCAGAGGAACAACACAAGGAAATAGGAGCTTGGAGGACAGAGAGAAAGGTTGGAGAGAAGCCAAGATTTCCTATGAGCATCTGTGAGGATTGCACTGAGAGCTGGCTAGCTGTGAGAGCTAAGGCTTTGCATAATTCCTATATATTTCCACTTGTATGATAATACAATAGTATGGGGTTTTTAGCTGAGGATTTCCCAAAATTATTTTCAAGTGTATTGTGCATTGATTCTTCTTCTTCTGGTTATAATTCTCAGCTTGATATTTAAGCTTCCATAAATTGATAGTAGAAGTAGGTTATAGTATTCTTCTTTGGTTTATATTTCATTATCAGGTTAACCTACCAACAAATTTTCTACATGGTATTAGAGTTGGATTTGTAGAAAATTTATACATGGTATCAGAGTTGGATTTGTAGAAATTATCTACATGGTATCGGAGCTGTGAACAATATACTGAGAAGAGAATTCGAAGTTTGAAGTTCAGGGTTGTAGGTGCAAATTGAATTCATATCATACTTCAAGGTTGGACAATGGCGTTCTGTGGCTTGAGACTCGAGTATGCCTTGGAAGGTAGCTAGAATTACATAGCATGGAAAGATAGAATGGAGGCTGTATTAGAAGACAATGGCTTGAAGGAATTCATTGATCAAGAAATCCCAAAGCCAGCTTCAACTAATGCACAAGAGTTGGTTGAGTGGAAGAAGTGTGTGGCAAAGGCGAGATAGATCATCCTCGAGGGAGTTTGAGACCATATTGTCTCGAGTCTCCATGCGAAGGATACTCCATTTTCAATGTGGAAGACATTGAAGGACCTCTTCCAGAACAATAGTGTCTAGAGGAAATTGGCGCTCAAGGATAAGCTTTGAAGAATCAAGATGAAGAAGGGCGATAGTATTTCCAGATATCTGAACAAGCTCACCACTTGCCGAGATGAGCTTGGAAGTGTCAGAATAACTACTGCAGATGATGATATGGTGAGCCTCTCTCTCCTTGGCCTTCCAAAGAGTTGTAATAGCTACCATGACTTTGTGAATGGAAGGGAGAAACTGCCAGATTGGGAACGACTGCAGTTAGATCTTATGCAAGAGGAGATCAGGAGGAGCACACGAGATGGTTCTTCATCCAAGAATGATGATGAAGAAAATATGGCCTTAGCAAGTAAGGCAAGGAAAGGGAAGGGGAAGGCTTCCCATTTCAAATCGAATTCTTCTCATGGAGGGAAGAAGGGTGACATGTCTAAAGTAAGATGCTTTAATTTTCACAAGATGGGACATTATGTGACTAATTGCCCATCGAAGAAGTCCAAGAAGGGATCCTCAGAAGGATTGGAGGGTGAGGCATTAGCGTCTCAGTTTGAAATGGACTTTACCCTCATCGCATGCATGGTGTCATCGATGATAGGTTGTGTCTGGTATCTTGACAGTGGAGCCTCTTTCCACATGATAAGTGATAAAAATTTATTAAATTAGTGCCTTGGAGGACAAAGACCTCAAGATGCGCATAGATATGGGTGACGACGGAAGGTAGTGTTTCAGGAGTGGGCACGGTTGCTTTTCAAGGGAGCATGGAGCTCCTCTCACCTTGAAAGATGTGATGTATTTGCTTGGACTGAAGAAGAACTTGGTATCAGTCACGATGTTAGAGGACAAAGGCTATGATGTTGTCTTCAGTAAAGGAAAGGCGTTCCTAAGACACATAGCCACGGGTCAGACCAAGAGGATAGGGATTCAGGTGAAGAATCTCTATAAACTAGAGGTACATGATTGTGCAACATTGAGTACGAAAGTAGAATTGGTGAAAGCCAAGACATTGGCGAGTTATGGCACAGGCAGTTGGGCCATTTGCATCATGGGGCTTTGAAGATAATGCAGTAGATATCTATAGGACTTCCCAAATGTAAACTTGAGCAAGTTGACACATGCAAAGGTTGTACATTGGGAAAGTAAACCAAGTCTTACTTGCATGATCGAGATAGTCGAGCAGAGGCTATCTTAGAGTGAGTTCATATTGATTTGTGTGGACCATTCTCGACGGCATCCATAGCAAAGCAAAGGTATTATGTGATTTTCATTGATGACTATTCTCATAAATGTTGGATTTATTTCATGCAAAATAAGGACCAAACTTTCAAAAAGTTTTGTGAGTTCAAAGCTTTGGTCGAGAAAGATTTAGGGAAGAAGATCAAGGCCTTGAGAAGCGAAAACAGTGGAGAATATGCCTCTCAAGAGTTTAAGGACTTTTGTGCAATGGAAGGAATTAAATGAGATTTGACGGCACCTCATAACCCACAACAAAATGGTGTGGCCGAGAGGAAGAACAGAACTATTGTATGGGCAACACGGACAATGTTGCATGACCAAGGCCTACCACTTCACTTGTGGGCTGAGGCATGCAACACAATGGTCTATTTGCAGAATAGAAGCCCGCATCGCATACTTGGGATGAAGACACCAGAGGAAGCTTTCTCCCGTAAGAGAACAGATGTGGGTCACTTTAGGATCTTTGGCTCATCGGTATATTTCCATGTGACAAAGGATGCACGGAAGAAGCTTGAGCTAACAGCAGAGTTGTGGATACTTGTGGGGCACACTGATACACCTCACAACTATCGGGTGTACTTGCCTACCAGTTGGAGGACAGTAGTTTGCAGAGATCTCAAGTTTGATGAGCAGAAGGCCATGCAAGTTTCACTTGAGAGGGAGCTTCAACTATAGGCTATGGAGGAACTATTGGTTCCTAACGAGGAGAAGCCTCAGACTGATGTGGAGTAGCCACATGCAGAGGTTCCAGGAGTGGAGACATCCACTCAAGTAGAATCTTCCAGAGATGGATGGAAGCGCACAAGAGAAGTTGAGAGATTATTGGAGGATGCGAGAGAGAATGTGGGAGCACCATCTTCTCAGCACAGACAGAGGAGGTCACCTGAGAGGTACACTAGATACATGGCCTTTGCCAAAGAATGTGTTGAGATCGAGCCATCTTCCTTTGAGGAAGTAGTGCAACAGCCGATTTGGGTTGATGTTATGATGGAGGAGTACGACTCCATAGTTCGTAACAATGTTTGGGACGTGGTTCTGGGACTATAGAACAAGTCAGTGGTGAGTTCCTGTTGGCTTTAAAAGGTAAAGCAAGCTGCTAATGGTAGTATGGAGAAGCATAAGGAAATATTTGTTGCCTGTGTCTTTTCATAGGTCGAGGGGCTTGACTATGATGAGAATTTTGCTCCTGTCGCAAGGTACTCATCTATCAAATCTATGTTGGCACTATTAGCACAGATGGGTTGGAATATCCATCAGATGGATGTGACGACTACACTCTTCAATGGCTAGATTGAGGAAGAGGTGTACATAGAGCAGTCAGAAGGTTTTGAGACCTTCGATCATGAGTCGCATGTGTGCTGACTCAAGAAAGCGTTGGACGGGCTGAAGCAAGAATCTCGTGCTTGGTACACTAGGATAGACAACTACTTCACTTGGTTGGGCTTCACAAAGAGTGAAGCAAATGTGAACTTGTACCACATCATAGTGGAAGGTAAGTTGTTGATCATAATACTTTATGTTGATGATATCATATTGACTAGTGATGATCATTTGATCATGTCTTGCAAGAGAATTCGAGATGAAATACATGGGTCTCATGCATTACTTCCTTGGCATGGAAGTGTGGAAGAAGGATGGGGAGTTGTTTGTGTCTTAGGGAAAGTATGCCAACGAGATACTCAGGAGATTCCACATGGAGAAGTGCAAGACCATGTAGACTCCTCTAGCAGGTAACTAGAGGATGGAGGATGCTACTTCAAGAGAAGTTGTAGAGGCTACTGTGTACAGGAAACTTGTGGGTTCACTGATGTACTTAGTGAACACACGACCAAATTTGTGCTATGTAGTGAATCGAATAAGTCAAGTGATGGTTCAAGCTACCAAGATGTTTTGGAAGGCGACAGAGCATGTATTGAGATACCTCAGAGGCACATCTCAGTATAGATTATGGTACAAAGGGACAGAGGGAGTGAAGATACAGGGCTTCACTGATGTAGATTGGGCAGGGAGTCCATCAGATCGAAAGAGCACATCGGGAGGGATTTTCAACCTTAGGTTAGCGACAGTTTCTTGGTACAATAGGAAACAGAGGTCAGATGCACTAGCTTGGCAGAGGCAGAATACATGGCTACAAGTCAGGCAACATGTGAGGCCATCTAGATGCGAAAAATCCTAGTTGGTTTGTTTGATCAGAGGATGGATCCAACTGTGATCTATTGTGATAATTAGAGTTGTATCAAACTCTCTGAGAATCCAGTATTTCATGATAGGTCCAAGCACATCGACATCCGGTATCATCATCTCAGAGACTATGTAGAGAAGAGGATCATGTTGTTGCAGTGTATTTCAACAAAGGAGCAAGATGCTGACATTTTGACAAAGGCATTGTCAAAGTGTAAATTTGAGTTCCCTAGAGATAGGATCGGGGTGGCAGATAATCCCTTTCTTATTGAGAGGGAGTGTTGTAATATGGCAACAAGAATATTCCAATTTAATTTGTCCTTGAATTAAATTGTGAATTAAAATCTAATTTATTCTTAATAGCTACTTGGAAATAATTAATTAATTCATTTTGAATTAATTATTTGGAGAAATTCAAGTTAGAAGTCTTTCTAAAGTCGTGCAAGATTTATCCCTTAAATTAAGGAGATAATATTGATTTATATTTGAGTTGTAATTAGTTAACTCAGTTTACTGAGTTAAGTCCAGTTAAATTAGTTCCAAACTGTTTGAGGAACTAATGGTGAGTTAGCAGTCAATTGATGCATGCATGCACTCAACTAGTGTACTCCAGTTAACTGAAGATTCCCTCATCAGAAACTCATGCATGTCTATTATGAGAAAGACCCAATTGAGATTAAATACAAGGACAATGTACTATCGTTTTCATGTGTTTTCTTATAAAGAAAACTCATGCATGCAATTAAGGCATCATTCCTTGAGAATTGCACAATTCTAACAATGTGTGAGAGAGTGTTCCACTTGGTAACAAGAGAATCATCCTAGAGGAACAGCACAAGGAATTAGGAGCTTGGAGGGCAGAGAGGAAGGATGGAGAGAAGCCAAGATTTCCTGTGAGCATCTGTGAGGATTGTACTGAGAGCTGGCTAGCTATGAGAGCTAAGGCTTTGTATAATTCATATGTATTTCCACCTGTATGATAATACAATAGTGTGGGGTTTTTAGCTGAGGCTTTACCCAAAGTATTTTCATGTGTATTGTGCATTGATTCTTCTTCTTCTGTTTATATTATTCTGCTCGATCTATAAGCTTCCACAAAATTGATAGTAGAAGTAGGTTATAGTATTCTGCTTTGGTTTATATTGCATTATTAGGTTAACCTACCAGCAGATTTTCTACAAAAGGCAACTACTCCGGAAGTAGTGCCAACAGAAGGGAGCAACCCCATGCAGGATAACGGAAAGAAAAATAATTCTTACAGTCTAGGGGGAGAATGAAGCCGCAAGATGAAAGCAGATCCAACTATTATGAAATTGGCTTTACCAGCAGAGGCGAAGAGGAAACATAGTATGCTGAGAGAAGAACAGAGGAATAGGGAAGAGCAAAGGAGATTGGAGGAATAAAAACAGAAGCAAGAACATGAATAAAAGTAGTAGTAGGAAGAAGGAGAAAGGTGGAGCACAATCTCAGAAGAAACAATGCGGAAACATGTTCAGGAACAAGAACATAATTGAAAACCAACAGAGGAGGAGAGTTGACAAATGCAGGAGAAGGTGCTTACTCAGCAGGTTGAAGAATTGATAGAGATCATAAACATGAAGGATGAATTGTAACAACAAAATCAAGATGTCAACTTGATGCCTAGTACAAAACAAGTCAGCGTTTAGTCTCCACCACCTCTATCAGCAGAGTCAGCTCCAGGCGTGGAAGGGGAAGTTGTTCCTCTTGATTATGATCTAGTTATGGACACATAAAATATTTTATACGATTAACTCCAAAATAAGATTGTATAAGCACATATGTATAATTTTCCAAATGATCTCCCATCTCCTGATTTTATGAGAGAAAGGGTTATTGTGGCTAACACCAAGAGGAATCATGAAGCCATTTCCTCAGCCAACTTGGCCTTCGTAGGTACAGTAAAGTCAAACACTCAGTATTTGAAGGCCAAGAATAAGCAATTGGAAAATAACTTAGAGGATTCCAGGAAAGAGGTTGAACAGATTTGCGCAATAGATAAGGACACAAATTCCGCACAGGTCCATCTGGAGGAAATGAAGGTAGCGATAATTAGTGAAGTATCGATAATTGGAGGGACCATGTGGAATCTATATGAGGACCTTGTTAGCATTCATAAGGAATTTTTCCACGTGCATGGATTGCAGCAATAGTATAAATAATTTGTCAAAAATATTGCAAGCTACAATTTTTTCCATGCATGAATGGTCAATGTGATACAAAAGGGCACCGCTTGACATGGGAAATAAAATGAAGCAACAGGAAGATCTGGAGAAAGAAAGAGCGTGGATGTTGATCCAGAACAATAAGTAACTTACCTCATTCATTGGTAACATTCAAGCCTCGTATGCACAGTTATACAACAGTCTAGATTTCTTGGTGAAGTCCCACAGGATCCCATCAGTTGACTCACTCACTAAAGCCAAACCCAAGAATCAGGTTAGGAAGGATATATAATAATACTTGGAGAATCTTAGATAGATTTCCACCAAGGAATATTTGGAGGTGAATAGATAGAACATGCAGAACTACATCGGTGGCCCTGTCCAAGTGAGAACAATGTTTCTCATGCTTCAAAAGGAAGCTTAAATAGGTTCCAGATAATTGTACATAGATTCCATGGAGGCTAGAAGTTGCTTCCAGCTAGAGATCATCACACAATTTGAGGATGTCATCACACAATACTAAGCTTGGCTTCGATATGTAACTGAGAGACATCAATTAGAAGTTATCGAGCTAGAGTTTCCCCAAATTCAAGCATGAGAGTGTTTTGTCTTGTTATGCTGTCTAGTTGTCTATACCCTATTTTTTCTTATATGGGTACAAATGTAAATTGTAATATTATGTGTAAATAATTTGTAAGTGAAATTCCAAGTGGAATGTGAAGAGTCATGATGTAATGTAATGATTCATTTGTAAATAAGTTGAACAGTCATAAGGGAAGTCCAATTGTCACAAAGAGGAGTTGAAGAGTCACCCCATCTTATTATAAATGTAGCCTAATAACTAATGTAAAGGGATTTTCAGTGCCAATATTTTGGCTAGGCTTAGGCTTAGAATCAGAGGCTTGGGAGTTTTGTGAGAGCCTTGGTTTCTCTGTAGTGTAGAGGAAGTATATTTCTTTGGAGGAGCAGGTGATGTTCACTTCATGTTCCACTACTGGGCTAGTGTTTTGTCAATGGTGTATGTATGATTAGAACATTCACTTAATAAAAGTTCAGAGCCGACACATTTTCATGCATATGTTGTAAATATAGCAGGAGTATTCTTGTTATGTTTGCAATGTATGTTTTTGAACTTAGGCTTATGCTTATGAACTATTTCGTTTTCATTAGTACAAATCTTGTTGAATGTGTTTTGTTGTATTAATTCATCACTTTTAACTTATGAACTATTTTGCATATTATCTTGTGATGCCATTTATACTTTTGTGTTCCTTTCAAGCTACATACTATTACAGAATTTTAAGGGGCTCACTTATTTTCCCTTCCGCATGGTATAACCTTCATGAATCAAACTTGAATATTCATAGGGTCACACGCTTATTCTCGCCAAAGTCATTATGCATCACTCTATGTGTTATTGCAGCCAAGGCATATCATTAAAACCCATTGCAGTGGAAACTGGGTTGTATCCCAGATGGGGCTCCTATACCAAACGATGTGAGGTATAGTTGGGACTTCATATCGGGGAGATCCCTTGAATGTTGGCGGGTCCAACACTGTCAACAAATACATAGCCTGTATTTCATCATCCATCTCCCATGTAGCTTCATCGGACCCAAAGTGCTTCCATTGCACTTTGACTTGCTCGATTACTTGGTTTTGAAGCATGAGTTGTTTCCACTTTAATATGCACTAATGTTCTGGCTATAATTCTCCTTTTGGCTCCACCTACAATACATAACAATCAATTACATTACCAAAATCCTTTGCATACCTTCTAAGCAATGAAACATGGAAAACATCATCGAATTTCACTGTTATAGGAAGTGCAAAATTGTAGGCTACTGGTCCAACTCGAGGTGTCAACTTGGAACATGACCCAATCCTCAAGGATCTCTTCTTGGGCTTGATGCACAAGTACACATGCTCCACAATCTGAAACTCATTAAATTACATATGTTGATATGCATAAATCTTCTCTATATCCTGTGTTTCCTATATGTTCTTCTTCATAGCTTGCATTTCTTGTTCCATCTCAGCCAACATGTCCGCCCTAATCAGTACCCTATTTGTCAGATCACTCCAACTGATGGGAGTATTACAAATATGCCCATAAAGTGCCTCAAAAAGACTCAGCCTTAATGACTCTTGATAACCATTGTTATAAGAAAACTCCACTAGTGGAAGATACTCCTCCCACCTCCTCTACTAATGCATGCCATACACCCTCGACATATCCTCCAGTATCCTGAAGACCCTCTCTTTTTTCCCATATGTAAGCAGATGTTAAGTTGTACTGATGTCAAACTCCATACCCAAACCTTAAAATAACTCCTTCCAAAAATTTGAAGTGAACTTAGCATCTCTATCTAACACAATCTTCTTTGGAACACCGTGCAACTGCACTATATCTATGATGAAGACTTGTGCTAATTCACTAGCTAAATAAGTAGACTTAATGGCTATGAAGTGAGCTACCTTGGTCAACCTGTCAACCACAACCATGATGGTATCATGCTACTTTGATGTCCTTAGAAAACTTGTAATTAAATCCATGGAAATGACCTCCCATTTCCAGTCTGGTAGTTGGGTGCTTACACTTAGTTTTCACCCGTTGATAGTCCAGAAATCTAGCAAAATCCTCTGCCACTTCCTTCTTCAAATTCAACCTATAGTATAACTTCTTCACATTTGTCAAGGTCTTATGATATCTTGGGTGACCTGAATATGTCTTGGCATGAAACTCCCTCAAGTTAATATTCTTGAGCTCATTGTCATCTGACACATAGATCTTGTCCCTAAATGTCACCAAGTCATCTGTTGTGAGACAATAATCCACATCCTATTCATGTGTACCTAATTATAACATGTCCCTAAGATACTGATACCTGTCATCATGTTGTCCTACCTGTAAGATCTGAACTTGTAAATTTATCCCACAAGAGCTCATAGTTGCAACATGGTTTACCTGCACTTTCATGCTGAGAGCATATGCAACCATGTTCTCCTTTCCTTTAATGTATCTGATCTCAAATTCAAAATCACTAAGGGTATCTAATCATCTAACTTTCCTGGCATTCAGATTTGGTTGGTAAAACAAGTACCTCAGACTACTATGCTCGCTCATCAACACAAACCTCCTGCCAAGGAGATAGTTCCTCCACATATTCAATGCATGAACAATCGTTTCCAACTCAAGATAATGTGTCACATAGTTTTTCTCATGCTGATTCAGTTTCCTTGATTCGTATCACACCACTTGCCCCTCCTGCATCAGGACTCCACCAAGTCCTCTCTTGCAAGCATCTGTACACACCATGCACTCTTTATATGCATCTGCAATCCTAAGAACTGGAGCATTTGTAAGAAACTGCTTCAACTGCTCAAAACTGTCTACACAATACTCTCTCCATTCAATTTTATTTCCTTTCCTTTGCATTGATGTAATAAAATAGGAAATAGGTGAGAATTTCATGATGGATCTCCTATAGTAACCTGATAACCCCATGAATGATCTAACTTCATCCAAATTTCTAGGAGTTGTCCATTCCATGATGGCACTTATCTTTTCCGGATCCACTACTATGCGTTCCTTGGAGACAACATGTCTCAAGTAATGTCCCTTCATCTGAAAGAAACTGCATTTTCTAAGCTTGACATACAACTTATGCTCTCTTAGAAAACTCAATAATACTTCTAAGTGTTTTCCATGCTCTTCTTCACCATGGAATATATCAATATATTATCAATGAATACAGTCACAAACCTTTCTAGATAAGGAAATTACACACTATTCATCAAACACATGGAAGTAGTTCAAGAAATAGTTAAACCAAAAGGAACCAAAATAAACTCATAATGCCCATATCTGGTTCAGAAAGAATTCTTGTAGATGTCCTCTTCTTTGATGTGTACCTGTTGATATACCGATCTCAAATCAATCATTGAGAACATTGTTTCTCCCTTCAACTGGTTAAAAAAATCATCAACCCTCGAAAACGGATATTTGTTGTTAATCGTCACCTTGTTCAGTTTCCTATATTAAATGCACAATCTAAGATTACCATCCTTATTCTTCACGAACAATACCGATGCACCACAAGGTGATACACTTGGCCTAATGTATCCCTTATCAATCATTTCCTTGAACTGCAACTTCAATTCCACTAACTCTGGAGTGCTCATCCTGTAGGCTTCATTTGATGTTGGTGCCAATCCTGGTACCAACTAAATAGAAAACTCCACTTCCTTGTGGGGAGGAAACTTTGGAATCTTTTTAGAAAATACATCCTGAAACTGCTGCAAGACATGGTACCTCTTGAATATTTATGCATCCTCAACATCCTTACATCCTTACTCTTACTGCTAGAAATGTGAACTATGAACAATACACACCCTTTCTTGCAACTACGCTTTTCCTGCATAGTTGTGACCATCCTCATCAATGTAGGCTTCTTCTTTCCCTGCAAGGTTATTTTTTCCCATTATCATCCAGGCACTCAATAGCCTTGTACTTTGGTTCTGTGGAGCTACAGGAAATCCATACCCAAAAACATACTATATGATCCCAATAGAAGCACATTTAGATGTGCAGATGTAGGCATGCCATTCAAATCAAATGCACAAGCTCTTACCCAGTTATGAACTCTCTTCTTAGTAATTGTATCCAATTGCACCAACCAAGACTTTTTATGCACTTTTTTTCTCAAACCACACTTATCCACCAGGTTGGGATTAACATAACTATAATTAGATCCAGGTTCAATCAAAATAGAAACAACTTGACCACATAGCCTACCTTCCATCTCAATAATGAATTCATGGTGATCTGCATGCTTGTTGTCTACAACTGTATAAATCCAAATAATGCTATGACTCACATCCCCAACTGTTTGCACCTCTTAAGCACTGTAGATATGAAGCCTACCACCCTGGTACAATGGAAAATCCTTCTTGTGATGATATTTTCCACATATCAGACACTGCAACGGTCCCCTACATCAACTATATGCTGCTGCACTCTAGGATGTGACCCATGTCCCTTATCAACTGCATTAAACTTCTTGTAAGGAGCAACATTTTCTTTCTCACCTGCATCTTGAGGTCTTCCCCGCCTTGATGGCCACTTCCCTTTAGTTTTCTCATTTCCCTTCAAATCGTGTTTAGGCTCAACTTTACGCTTTGACTACTCATAACAATGCTTCAATTTCCAGATGGATTCTTCCAGTGACGGAGGCTCATCAAATTCAATCCAATCTCTATATGTTGTTGGAAACCCACTGATAAACTATTGAATCTTTGCTTTGTCATCTTTGAGGTAAGGCAAATGCCTCAACAACTCCATGAACCCGCTAGTCTACTCATCATCTTTCATAGAACCCATATGTGGCTCATAAAACTCCTTAGCTTTTTCATTGTAATATCTCTCATATAGGCACTTCTTCTTGAAGAGTCTCTCGAACTCATCCCAAATCAACTCTTCTTCTCGAATTCCCTTGAAATTCTTCACATCTTCCCACCAAATATATGATTTCCCTTTAAGATTAAAGGTAGTTGTGTTTGCTTTCATGTTCTCTAAATAGTTATGCAATCTGAAGAATTTATTCATCCCAAGCAACTATGTCTTTGCGTCTTATGACTTCATCATCTCTCCATCAAATGTAGGAGGCTTGACTTTCTTGATGTCTTCAGGCAAGTACTCACTCCTCCTATAAGGATGATAGCGGTGATGATGGTGATGATGTCTCCTAGATGAGGAACTAGAGTGATACCAATACATACCAGTCCTTTTTCCAGGTGTATCCAATGATCTTCCGCCTTTGACAGTGTCCCCTCTATCCAACTTGTATCCTAACCGAGACCTGCTACCATAAGCTCCATTAGTCTTATATTCTTTCCCTTGACTAATACTCAATTATCCCTATCTTTGTAAGTGTGACAAGATCTAAAGGATCACTGCATTAACCTCTGCCTACTTTTCCTAAGCCGTTGCAAGTCTTTCCTGAGCCTCAACCAACCTATCATTGTCTTCCTTGCAACTTTTGATATCTACCCACAAACTCCTCAACATATTTTCCATATCACAAAAATACTCATATCCTTGTTGCCCAACTAATATGTGGGGAGAGTCACGTGAACTATAGTTCACCATTTCTCTCATCATCTTTGTTTCTCTTCTTCCTATAAGTATACCATGTTAGATAAGCCAAATAGATACCATAATCAAAATCATATCTCAATGACGTTCAGGGTAGGCATATCACATCTGCAAAATTATTCCAAATTAACACAATACATGTACAATCATAATAATATCAATATATTGACATCATGCATGATAATACCAACTAAATATAGTGACTTCATGCATGAAAATCATAACCATGACAATGCATGCTTAACAACATGCATCTAATCCATTTGGTCCAAATGTTTGAACCATGCTCTGATACCAATCTATAACGTCACCTCCCATATCTACCCACTTTCATCAGATTACCCAGTGTAAACATGAGATGAGGGCTACTATGACATGACTCAATCTTCTATATCACCTTAAGGAAATGGAGTTGATAAACTAAGACTTTACTGACTTCCCTCGGGTGCTATAAGACCTCGAAGAGCTAAACCACTCTTCTAGGTGCCCAAACCCCGAGTTAAATTTCTTTTTCACTGATCTAGACTCCTAGACGTTGGCATAACACTACTAAAATTCAATTGTAACCCTCTAGTCACATGCATAATCCTATAAGGGATCGACTGTAGTCTTTTTTTACCCAGTTCTACACCAGAAATCGCAAGATCTAAGCCACTTTTTGAGGGTTCGTCTTGAGATAATTTCTCAGAACTTGATGAAACTTTCCATAATAGTAAATAACACAAAAAAAAATCCTCTAACAAAAAAATTAATCAAGGACTTGGCCTAACCTAGTCTAACCATGACAATCATTTTATCAAACACATGGCGAACATGAAATCTACAGGTCATGAATGCATATTTGAACATAGAGATCTGGAACTTATCTGAGAATCATCAAGAAGGTCTAACGCCCTCTCACAATAGCTATAATAACATTTATTAGGTCATTCATTCAAAGACCATTCATTTACAAATGAAAAGATGATAAGAGTTATAACATGAATCTTCCATAAAACCATGCTTATAATAAGCTTATAACCAAATAAATAATAATGATAGAGCAATCATTAAATCCACATAATAACAAGTATAATTACTCATGAGTTACAAGGGGAAATAGCTCTTATCAATCATATGCAAAAGTCAACCAAGTCAGGGACTTCCACGTACCACCTGACCATAGATTGGGTTGAACCAAATCTCTCTCCAACCAATCACCCCCGTGCCATATTCCAAGCATGAATGTGGGATCTCATGGGATAAACTAATGCATAAATAACCATGGAAATCCAAAGGTTAAAACACCTCCACCCTCACACTATCGTGATCTCACCTAAACTGGTCCCGGGATCACAAAACCAAACCAAGCTTGGATGCCTTAGAATTCCTTTACTATAGTTTGAGGAATTTTCTTGTCTCCACCCACTTATTGAGGGCTTCCTAAAGAAAACCATCTCCACCCCCAAACCTTGGGTTTTTCCTAAGTCCACCTCACCCAGATCCAAAAACATTCCGACAATCCAAATCTCAACCAAGAATGAATCCTATCACACCATGGCTATCCAAAAATGACAAGGCAAGGCTGAAACCATTGTCAAACACGAAAAATCCCATGCCAATGATAGAAAATGAACTAAATACACACATGCATATAATATGCATGCCAAAGCTAGCCATAAAATCATACATGCTTCATGTTACTTGTAAGTATTCTCACTGAAGTTGCTTGATCCAACCTTTCCTTACTTGATCCTTGCTTTCCTTTGCTTCTTTTACTTTCCTTGCCCTTCCTTTTCTTGCTTGCTTACTTTGTCCTCTTCATGCTGTTCTGCTCTCTGAAAACCAATTCCAAAACTCAACTTGTAAAGGGCTCCAAATTGATGCTCTTATGCATTTTTATTATTGATGCCTCTAATTTCTTCATTTTCCTCACCACATGCAACTTGTGACGTGTCGCTTTCCTTTTCTCATAATTTCCTTTATTTTCATAAATAAAATGTTAATAATGCTTTTTTTTCATTTTAAAATCCTTTTCCAATGCCTTTGCCAGTTTCCTTAGCCAGGAGTAAAGAACAAGTGATGCCCAATAGGATATGTTTCCCAAAATTAAGCTTGGAATATGTGTCCCATAGAATTGGTCTCATTTTTCCTTTATTAACGTTATTACATAAACTCTTAACTTGGAGTTGTTACAAAAACTTTGTACAATTTCATATATGTTTTAAATTTAAACTCATAATTTTGCTTGATTTTACCAATGTTTAAATGTTATATGAGTCATGAATGTTTAAGAATGACCTTCACATTTGACAATCAAGTTTTGCAGTAATTTGCATTCATGAGAAACAATTTCTCTTTCGAAGTTCAAACCTGAACCATTTTTTCATAAATTGCAATTTCAGGAAAAAATATATATTTGGTGTTCATTCTCAGTTTGATGATGGTTCACCAGAATATATATATATATATATATATATATATATATATATATATATATATTCTAATAATGATATGAAAAAAGTTCTACTCCTAATGCATCATTTGAGACACCCAACTGATATTCTCAGTGCAACATCATAAATTGTCAAGAGCAAAATCCTTGATTTCATATAAAAAATAAATTAAGAAATGTTTGGGTCATTGAGGAAATAAGTTTTGGGTTCTACGAAATTGAATTCATGCCCATGATACATATATTTTGGGTGCTTCCTCCTTTAAGAAGAGGCAAACAAGTTCATTTTGAGAAAATTAACAATCATTAAATTAATATGGCATGAAAAGTTGTATAATTCACATGTAATATTATGTACTTTGATGAAATGAAACAAGTGATCACTTATGAGTTAGCAGAATCCTTTTTTGTTGGAGTAGGTATTTTCAAATTTACAGTTGAATATAAAATGCTATGGGAGAAAATGATTATAATTACCTTAGTCTTATATAAATTAAATGTTCAGTGAAATAGTTATAATTAGCTTAATGGTATGGTTAAGATGTAGTTGCATTAAATAAGGTGCATCCATAATTTGACATTTTATTGATGTTTTATGTACAAAATTATAAATGCACACAATTTACCTATACAAAGAAGCAGTGACATGCAACACGTGGCTCTTGTTATATGTTATCTTTTTCTTTCCATTTTTTTCGTAAGTTATCTACAACCTGAGCTTTTTAGCATGTAACTTAGTTGGCATGATTGTGCTTAAGATTTTCCTAAATGTTAAATACTAAGTTCCTAAAGTGTTCTTTTCTATGGTAACATTTTTTTATATTTTTTTTATACAGGTCATCTAGCCACATAGTGGCCACTATCGCCCAACTAAAGAAAACTTGTTCAAGTTTCTTTCTTTTATGGGGAAAAATGGCATTGACATTGTTCATGTTGAGGTATATGTCATATCCTTTATATTCTACTTTAGTTTATATTCCAATGTACATCGTTTTTCACGTCTTATACTTTGGATTATATCTCTTTCATTTTCAGAAGATGAACTCAATATTGATGGTAAGAAGAAGGAATTGAAGAGAGAGGAGAACAATAATACTATAGCAACAAATGCATAAAAAGGGAGCGAATAAAATTGGTCTAGCGATACTTTTAAAGCCAATATCTCGTAGGAGACACGCATGTATAGATTAATGGTCAAGTCTTTAGAGTTGGTGAATTCACCTACAACACTTTGGCAACACAATGATAATGTTTTGAAGTGATGAAACAATATTTCATGTGTAAATTGTAGTCCAACCAATATTAAGTTGCAAACATA
Organism: Pinus tabuliformis; assembly: GCA_031772625.1. Lineage (NCBI taxonomy): Eukaryota > Viridiplantae > Streptophyta > Pinopsida > Pinales > Pinaceae > Pinus > Pinus tabuliformis. The sequence continues at coordinate 932,247,688 of CM062817.1, forward strand.
TAATTTATGTAGTTGAAATTATTTATAATTATACTTGATATTATTTAGTATTGTAATTAACATATGTAGTTTTTTGATTTCGTATTAGATGAATATGCACATTGTATGGCATTTTTCAATTTAGTCATGAAATGATATTAGCTAATTTATGTTGATTAATAATGAACACATAAAACCAATCTAAAACTACTAAATTAGTAGTTTATATTGATTAATGATGAACACAAATAAAATGAATATACAACGATTAAATTATTCGTTTATAATGATTATTAATGAAGGTAAATGAAATGAATATAAACTACTAAATTATCCATTTATATAATGAATATGAAACTACCAAAAAAAGATAAATGACTATTGTAAATGATAAATTTTTTATTACAAATGATGACTAAATTTGCATATATATGACTATTGGTAGTTAATTTACAGTGTCCTAGAACACGACCAAAATTTAGTCATATTGTTTTGGTCATTAATTGGTTTCAAACGATGACTAAAATTTGCATATATATGACTATTAGTAGCTAATTTATAGTATTTTATAACACGACCAACATTTTGGTCATATTTCTTTGGCTATTAATTGGTTTTCTTGGGTGATCATGTAGTAGTACATTTTGTTGTGTATTTGGTCATTAATTGTGTCAATCAATGACTAAATTAATGACCAAATTTGTGATTAAATATACTACTAGACGATAAAGTTGAGACAAACAATTAATGATTAAGCTAAATATGACTAAAATTTGGTTGCGTTATAAGATACTGTAAATTAATGATTATTGGTCATTGACTAAAAAAAAAGTGGTTTATTTGCAAATTTTGGTCGTTTTTTGTTAACTAATTAGCAATTTTCTACTAATGCCTCTTTGTCCATTAAATAGAACAAATGGTTCCAAAATAGAAAGGGATTGGAAATATCTTCGTATGCACACAATCCATGTGTCAACATGCCACTTTTATTTCTTTGTTTTAAGTTTTACTTAATTAATTACTTTTCTTAATTTAACTCTTTCTTATTTTATTCCTTTTTACTTTTTGTTAACTTTACTTATTCTTACTGTTTTTATAATTTATTTATATGTATATTTATTTAGAGCTTCAGTTTGTTATTTACTATTTTATTTAATTACTATTATTATAGTTTATTTATTATTTATTATTTATTTACTTATATATTAATATCATTTTAATTATTATTATTACTATACTTACAGGGCATTACATACTCCCCCTCTTTAAGGAACTTTGTCCCAAAGTTAAGTTTACTCTTTTAACTTTTTCTTATTTTATTTATTTATTTATTACTTTATGTTTTCCCTACACCATCTGTTGAACTAGTATACCAATAGGAATCCAAAGTTTACACAACACTAGGTAAATCATAAGGAATATCTGTCATTTTTCCCAACTTTTGAAACCAGGCATAAAGCCTCATCAGTCTATACCATAGCCCAAGGTTGGACCCAAGGCTCGTGGAAAGGCTTAAACTTCATCTGCCCCAAGGAAGATACTTAACTCAGTACTCCATGCAATAGTACTATAGGCATCTCGAAATGTTGAACCACTCCCTCCACACTCACTATGGTGCGCAACCCCGAGCATTGAAGTCCTTACACCCCCACTAGAATTCGAGATCCAAATCCAATATCAGGCATCAACCTCCTTAAGATGGTCCCATAGCCCTTTAAGAGCTTTTCGTCAAGAGCTATACAAGACAAAGGAACCAATGACATATGTAGTGTTGATTGAGTTTTTCCCCAACCCATATGGCATATTATTGTTCATAGGTATGGGCTCCCATGAGATCGTCAAATAAACCAACCATCTCGGCCCATTCATCTATGATACTATGATGTTATAACTAATGCATTGGTTGCATGTCGAGATGTGGTGGGTGACAGGAAATCCAAATAATCTACATACCAATTATTGCATGTCATCATGAGAACATAACATCATTATTAATCACAACAATATGAATGATAACAAACTACATGCTCATGCATGTCATAAAATTTGCATGCAGTAACTAGATGCTTCACATCCTGAAATGTCATCATAAGTTATAACATCAACATATTTTCATCAATAAATCCACATGTTAATATAACCTCATATCATAACATCATAATACATATACCACATTATACATATCATATCCATCATGAGCATACGACATCATTATCATAACAAAATAAGTAAATAAACACCGCTTATGCATATCATCATTAACCTCTCATCAAAACTATGTCCAATTACCACAAATCACCACATCATAAAACATCAATACAATATTATACTTCTACATTCCATGCTCATATTACAAATAACTAAAATCATAACCTCATAATTTTTATTTATTTATTTAAATCATCTTTATACTATTTTTATCATTTATTTTCCCCAAAAATAAACATCACAAATAAAAATATGTTCAAACTCAACAACTATATGTAATATTACACATACCCATATAAAAAATCTAGTTCATTATTCTCTATCATAATTTTAAACTAGCATTTGCACCTTATGTTGCAAAGGAAACGCCGTAAGGCATAGAGTGGTGAAGAATAGCATAGAGTGGTGAAGAATAGGGACATGTATAGAGTGGGGAAGAATAGCATAGAGTGGGGAATAATAGGGACATGGGAATGGACATTGTTGAAAGCAAGGGTGGATGATAATGAGTTACAATTGCAATAGTTAGTTATGTGTATTCTGGAAATGGATATTTTGTAAATAATAATTGTTTGTGAAAGAATAGCGACATGTGAATGGACATTGTTGAAAGAAAGGGTGGATGATAATGAGTTAGAGTTGAAAGTATTAGTTATGTGTATTTTGGATATGGATATTTTGTAAATAATAGTAGTGTGTGGAAATATAGCAACATGTGAATGGACATTGTTGAAAGCTAGGGTGGATGTCTCTGGCATTCCGACATTGGTGGTTTGAAGCTCTGCAACACCACAGCCCTGGGCCTGCTCCCATTGACCTTAGGCCGCTAGCGCCACATTGCTCTGAGCTCCTTTCGCTGCGATTCTCTCCTTGTGAGCATTCTAGTGTCGTCATTTTTCATCGCCATAACCTCCATGAAGAATTCAAACGAACTCTACCTGGAACTCCTACGTAAAAAGCGCACAGATGTGGAGCGGAGAGCATTTTTCATTGCCATAAACTCCACTAAGAATTCAAATGGACTCTACCTGTAACTCCTCTGTAAAAAGGGCACAGATGTCGAGCGGAGTTTTTTTAAGGGTATTTTAATGTTTTAAAACATTTTTTATTAAATTAGACGGATGATTTTTGTTCAATCGTCTAACAAAAAATCTAATGGCTATGATTAGGATAGAAGGGCATTTGTGGGAGTTCATTTCAGATGGAAACGCCTTACGGCGTATGTATATATATATATATATATATATATATATATATATATATAATAAGTTTTTATTTAATATAATAATAAAAATTTTATAAAATAAAAAATATTAAACATAAATTTTAAGAATGATTTATCAACTCCTTCGCACTATGTCCCTCTGTTTTGTGCATATGACTGATAATTCGAGTTGTATTCAAATATATTTGCATCCACATTCAAATATATTCAGTATTATATATTATATATTCAGCTTACATAATATGTCCCTCGGTTTTGTGCAAATAACTGATAATTCAAATATATTTGCATCCACATTCAAATATATTCAGTATTATATATTTTGTATTATGCTTACATATTTTTTTGTTTGTTATTTTTAGAGTAAATTTATTTATATTTTATCTATTTTACAAATCAGAAAATTATAATTTTATGATATAAATTTACAAAAAAGACACTAAATTCATTTTAGGATTAAAACATACAATTTAAATAAAAGCCCATCACTGTCTCATGAAAAAAATCATATCGCCAAATTACAAAGGAAAAAGAAAAACAAAATGTTTCTGCGTCCATCTTCTATCTATCAAAACATCAATTACCTACCAATGTGGAAAGGTCAAACACACAATTCATGTTTTTACTCAGATAAACCCTGACATCTTGTAGATGAGGGTTGGTGTGGACCTCTTAAGCAACGAAAAGACTGTCCCACAAAATGAAAGTTCCACCAAATGTAATGTAATGATGTACTCAACGACAATGAACATCTCATCTTTTTGGGTTTCCTGTGAACTAATGTACTTGATGATGTTCAATGAAACCAACCACTCAAATCAATAGAAATTACAAGTATATCAAGGTAAAATCGTTTATTAATCTCACCTATCGGGCTCCATAGACAACTTGTAGTTGGCCTTTCAGAGGGATGACATGGATTTACCATGGTGTACTGGTAGTCTGGTAAAGGTGCCCTCTAAGCAACAGAGTACTGCAATGATGTAATATTAATCTCCAACTCAGTTTGTGGAGGTTATCTCTGGAGCTAATCAAGTTATCGACAACAACTCATCTTTTTGGATCCCATCAACTAATATAATTGATGAGATCTAACGAAGCCAACACCTCATCAATAGAAATTACAAATTTTCCTGGGAGGGTCACAGGCAAAATTGTTTACTAATCTCGCCTATCGATTTCTATATACAACTTGTACATGGCCTCTGTGGCCTCTCATAGGTGCTAGCGAAATGGTGCACGGGTTGGATTAATCCATGATGTATCGCTAAATGCTTGTAAATGATTAAGAGAGGTTAAAAGTACTCAGGGGTTGATATTTCACATTTGCATAAACAAGCCCATACTCTAAAAGAATACTCAATATTTATTACAAGTACACTACAATGAAGTCGTACCAATTTTAGAGATTTTAATTCATATTGATTCATTTACAACAATTATTGAAGATAAATCTCATCTTGGTTGCAAATTTTCATTCTTCTCCAAGGGCTTCACTCTGAAGTTACAAAAGGAAAAAGTATTTAGATTCTTCTGAATAGCGCATCATTTATAATGCCATCTAATAGGAGTTATAAGAGGGAAAAAAATGCCTAGATTCTAGCGAATAGCACATCACTTAAAGTACATACATGGCAAACATTTCCTAGCCTTTTGATTACTGCTTGTTATTTTGAATGCCCTTTAGTTCAAAAAGATATCATCCATGCTAAAAATGGTGGCCATCTTTTGCACGCAATGAACAATTTCATCTGTAGTGCAAATAAGGGAGCTCTCTTCCTTATTAGATCCCCAACATCCTGTCCCCAAGTGTTGTTAGTTAAAACCCAGATATGCTTAAATCTCGCTGCAAAAAGAATTTGTTGATTCAGCTCCTCGAGGATTGAATTTGAAGACTTCAATAACCTCCAACTATCATTTCGCTCTTCATAGATCAATCATGAATATTCCCCCTCCATTATAAAAGCTGCATTTGAATTTTACTCCAATTGGTAGGAGATATTGGTTTGATTTTCACTTTTTGGACCGTGAGTATTATTATTGATTTTTGGAGTTAACAGGTTAACTTCTTCCCAATGGCAAAGCCTTTTCCATAAAAAGGAATACCCTGCCCTTTAAACTTCATCTCTGATTCTCCACAGCATGCTGGACAAATCATGCTGCAATGATCTGCTTAAAATTATTTTGTGACCATGGATTAGTTCCAGCTTTTTATGTTATAGTGGGTGCAACCCATTTCGTGCAAGGAAAGCATGCACCTGCTTGTTGACTTCAATCCAACTACATCTAGCCGTTGGTTTAATCTCCCTATCTTTCATGGTTTTTCTCAGCTTTTCAATACCATCCCATCGGCCCACTGAAGCATAGATATTTGAGAGCACAACATAAGTTGCTGCATTTTTCCAATCCAACTCAAAAAGGTGTTCTGCAGCGTATTCTCCTAACTCTGTATTGTTATGTATGATATAGCACCAAGAAAACACCCCCAGACTGTAGCATCAGGGGTTATTGGAATTTTGCTTATCAAGTCTTTTAACCTCTTCCAGGTGCCCAGCACGGCCAACAAGGTCAGCCATGCAGCCATAGTGTTCTATCACATGTGTGATCTGGTAAAATTGACTCATAGAATTAAAGTACTTTCGGCCCTCATCCACTAGGCCTGCATGACAGCATGTCGACAACACATTGACGAAGGTAACACTGTCCGATTTCATACCAGATTGTTGCATTTCTTGAAATAGTTTCAGGGCCTCCTTGCAACATCCATGCATTGCATATCCTGCAATCATTGAATTCCATAAAACCACATCTTTTCCATGTATTTTGTCGAAAACTTCATTTGCCTTGTCTATGCTTCCACATTTTTCATACATGTCTAGAAGCGCGTTACACAGAAATACATTGCACTGAAAACGACTTCTAATTATTTCTTCACACTATATCCCTCGGTTTTGTGCATATGACTGATAATTCGAGTTGTATTCAAATATATTTGCATCCACATTCAAATATATTCAATATTATATATTATATATTCAGCTTACATAATATGTCCCTCGGTTTTGTGCAAATGACTGATAATTCAAATATATTTGCATCCACATTCAAATATATTCAGTATTATATATTTTGTATTCTACTTACATATTTTTTTTGTTTGTTATTTTTAGAGTAAATTTATTTATATTTTATCTATTTTACAAATCAGAAAATTATAGTTTTATGATATAAATTTACAAAAAAGACACTAAATTCATTTTAGGATTAAAACATACAATTTAAATAAAAGCCCATCACTGTCTCATGAAAAAAATCATATCGCCAAATTACAAAGCGAAAAAAAAACAAAATGTTTCTGCGTCCATCTTCTATCTATCAAAACATCAATTACCTACCAATGTGGAAAGGTCAAACACACAATTCATGTTTTTACTCAGACAAACCTTGACATCTTGTAGATGAGGGTTGGTGTGGGCCTCTTAAGCAACGAAAAGACTGTCCCACAAAATGAAAGTTCCACCAAATATATTGTAATGATGTACTCAACGACAATGAACATCTCATCTTTTTGGGTTTCCTGTGAACTAATGTACTTGATGATGTTCAATGAAACCAACCACTCAAATCAATAGAAATTGCAAGTATATCAAGGTAAAATCGTTTATTAATCTCACCTATCAGGTTCCATAGACAAGTTGTAGTTGGCCTTTCAGAGGGATGACATGGATTTACCATGGTGTACTGGTAGTCTGGTAAAGGTGCCCTCTAAGCAACAGAGTACTGCAATGATGTAATATTAATCTCCAACTCAGTTTGTGGAGGTTATCTCTGGAGCTAATCAAGTTATCGACAACAACTCATCTTTTTGGATCCCATCAACTAATATAATTGATGAGATCTAACGAAGCCAACACCTCATCAATAGAAATTACAAATTTTCCTGGGAGGGTCACAGGGAAAATTGTTTACTAATCTTGCCTATCAATTTCTATATACAACTTGTACATGGCCTCTGTGGCCTCTCATAGGTGCTAGCAAAATGGTGCACGGGTTGGATTAATCCATGGTGTATCGTTAAATGCTTGTAAATGATTAAGAGAGGTTAAAAGTACTCGGGTTGATATTTCACATTTGCATAAACAAGCCCATACTCTGAAAGAATACTCAATATTTATTACAAGTACACTACAATGAAGTCGTACAAATTTTAGAGATTTTAATTCATATTGATTCATTTACAGCAATTGTTGAAGATAAATTTCATCTTGTTTGCAACTTTTCATTCTTCTCCAAGGGCTTCACCCTGAAGTTACAAAAGGAAAAAGTATTTAGATTCTTCTGAATAGCGCATCATTTATAATGCCATCTAATAGGAGTTAGAAAAGGGAAAATAATGCTTAGATTCTAGTGAATAGCACATCACTTAAAGTACATACATGACAAACATTTCCTAGCCTTTTGATTACTGCTTGTTATTTTGAATGTCCTTTAGTTCAAAAAGATATCATCCATGCTAAAAATGGTGGCCATCTTTTGCACGCAATGAAAAATTTCATCTGTAGTGCAAATAAGGGAACTCTCTTCCTTATTAGATCCCCAACATCCTGTCCCCAAACCACTTCTAATTATTTCTTCATGGATTTCCATGCCCTGTTCCAGAGCTGCCAAATTAGCGCATGCTGGGAGAACACTGGCAAAGGTTTTTGAATCTGGCTGCACTGCTGCTTGTTGCATCTGTCGAAAAATCTCCAGAGCTTCCATGTTGTGCCCATTCTGTGCATAACCTGCAATAATGGCAGTCCAGGATGCAACATTTCGTTGAGGCATTTTGTCAAACACTTTGCGTGCAATGTGTATTATCTCACATTTTCCATACATGTCTACAAGGGCAGTTCCCACAAAGACATTAGATTCCAACACACTTCTGATTACTTCTCCATGTATCTCTATACCCTGCTGCATAGTTCCCAAGTTCGCACACACTGGGAGAACACTGGCAAAATTTTTTGAGAGCACAAGCATAGATATTTGAGAGCACAACATAAGTTGCTGCATTTTTCCAATCCATCTCAAAAAGGTGTTCTGCAGCGTATTCTCCTAACTCTGTATTGTTATGTATGATACAGGCACCAAGCAAACACCCCCAGACTGTAGCATCAGGGGTTATTGGCATTTTGCTTATCAAGTCTTTAACCTCTTCTAGGTGCCCAGCACGGCCAACAAGGTCAGCCATGCAGCCATAGTGTTCTGTCACAGGTGTGATCTGGTAACACTGACTCATAGAATTAAAGTACTTTCGGCCCTCATCCACTAGGCCTGCATGACAGCATGCCGACAACACATTGACGAAGGTAACACTGTCCGGTTTCATACCAGATTGTTGCATTTCTTGAAATAGTTTCAGGGCCTCCTTGCCACATCCATGCATTACATATCCTGCAATCATTGAATTCCATAAAACCACATCTTTTCCATGTATTTTATCGAAAACTTCATTTGCCTTGTCTATGCTTCCACATTTTGCATACATGTCCAGAAGCGCGTTACACAGAAATACATTGCACTGAAAACTACTTCTAATTATTTCTTCATGGATTTCCATGCCCTGTTCCAGAGCTGCCAAATTAGCGCATACTGGGAGAACACTGGCAAAGTTTTTCGAATCTGGCTGCACTGCTGCTTGTTGCATCTGTCGAAAAATCTCCAGAGCTTCCATGTTGTGCCCATTATGTGCATAACCTGCAATAATGGCGGTCCAGGATGCAGCATTTCGTTGAGGCATTTTGTTAAACACTTTGCGTGCAATGCGTATTCTCTCACATTTTCCATACATGTCTACAAGGGAAGTTCCCACAAAGACATTAGATTCCAACCCACTTCTGATTACTTCTCCATGTATCTCTATACCCTGATGAATAGTTCCCAAGTTCGCACACACTGGGAGAACACTGGAAAATTTTTTTGCGTCCCGCTCAACGCTTGCCATATGCATTTGCCTAAACATCTCCATGGCTTCCAAACTGAGTCCATTCTGCACATACCCAACAATCATCACAGTCCAGGAGACTACATTACGTTGGGGTATTTCTCTGAAAAGCTTCAATACCTCATCTATGTATCCATTGTGCAGGTATCTCGTAATCATGGCGTTCCAGGAAACAATATTTCGTTCGGGCATTTATCACGTGCTTTCTCAATAATACCACATTTTGCATACATGTCCAAGAGGGCAGTGCCTACAAAAACATCATACTGAAACCCTTGTCTACTTATGGCCTCATGAACTTCCTCGAGGGTTTCCAAGGTGTTACATGCAGGAAGAACACCGGTAAAGGTGAATTGATCAGGTTGAATTTCACTCTGTTTTTTCATCTGACGAAACAGAACCAAAGCTTCCTGGGAAAATCCATGTCTAGCATATGCTGAAATCATGGCATTCCATGAAAAGGCATCTCGTGTTGTCATCTAGTCGAACACTCGATGAGAATCCTCCGGTCTCCCGCACGTAGCATACATAGTGATAAGAGTGTTAAGTAAGAATCTATCTCTGACAAAACCCCTCTGATGCATTTGGGCGTGGAATATTTTACCGCTCGATAAGGCCTTAAGCTTAACGCAGCCCTGCCGGAGAGAAACACATGCACTTCTATCTACAATGTTGTTAGTAGCATGCAAGAAGCCGAGGGCGTCTTTTAGCAGGCCCACTTCATGCAGTGTTACCCCATTCTGTACAGATGAAGTGTTTGTGTTAGCTCCTGTTTCAAGTACAGCAATGGCAGACTTCCTAACTTGAAGATTAAGCACGAACCCAACAAGCATTACAGTCTTCTTCTTTTTGAGGGACGATATGCACGACGTACTGTCTGTGTCTTCACACCCTACCAACAACAAGATTGACAGCAAAACCAGAGGTCGAGTCTAGGCAGAGCCCTAGTTGGCAGTGCGAGCCAAGCACATATCAGCGGTGAAGCTGGCTGTGCGTCCGTCCCCCTTCCGCTTTCTCATTAACCGTTCAGTTGAACAGTTTTGGATCAATGATCACAGTTCATTCAATTGTCTAACAGCACAAATCGACGATCAACAATAGAACACGGTGGCGGCCGGGGCAATTCATTTCAAATGGGAACGGCGTAATTATTTTTAACTTAATCACCAAAATTAAAATTTAATTATATCTATAATATGCTTTAAATATTCTATATATTAATAAATAAATATTATATTTATTATTAATACAAAAACTCTATTATTAATATATTCATATAATTTTTATTTTTTTTCCGAAGAAAAAAGCAAAACTTTTTATTAAGCATATAAAAAGTTTACATTCTGTTTGAGACTTTGAGCAGACCTGATGGCTCACATGATTGCTGTTTTGTTCTTCTTATAAGTAAGACAAGCAAAAATCTCAGTCCTTTTTTACTGATTGTGGATGATATGATATGTCCTGATACTGCTGAAAATAAAACTGACTAGACTTCCTCCCTTCAGGAGGCTTAAGTACAAGTTATACTATGCATACTCCGGGGTCTCCTTCAGAGAAAGAAAACAACCCCTTACAAGATTGTATATAAAACTGTGAGACAGCTGAAAACTGTACAAAAAGATTTTGGGTTTTCTGTTTGAAGTGCTCATGATAAAAATAACAAAAATATAGAGAAAGCTGTAACAGAAAAACATTGTGCCCATGAAACTGCTGACAAAAAGAAAAGACGAGCCTCGTTCACTGAGGAGGAGCAAAAGGGGGTTGTTGTGAAGTGGATGACTGCCCCTGACTGATTTCTACTATTGACCAGCTACCCATATCTTGCTGTAAACCAGTCTTAGAAAGCTGGTCTGCTTCCTCGTTTTTGTCCCTGTAGATGTGGAAAATGGTAAAATTGTTAAAAGATGGCTTTAAAAACATAATTTCTTCTACAAGAGTCTTCAGAATCTGGTTTTGACATGATGCATTCCCATTAACCCATTTTATGACATTCAGAGAGTCTCCGAAGATTTGAATTGTGAAGATGTTTCTTTGAAGTAACCAGCAAAGGAGAAGGCGCAAGGCGGACAGCTCAGCATAATTGTTTGTACCAGGTCCTAGCCCTATAGATGCTTTTAAAGAGTGATCAGGATTCAAGTGAATGCATAGTCCTGCTCCAGCCTTGTTATTCTGGGATGCTCCGTCAAAATAGGCCCAAGGAATGCCCTCCAAGATAGTAACAGGCTTTTGATTCTTTTGAGGATTTTTAGCTTCAGGGATCGGGATGGCAGAGTATATGGCAGCACAATTGATAGCTATGGCGGATGTGGGAGTGTCCTTGTCTTGAAACAAGCTTTTGTTTCTTGCTAACCATACACCCCAAAAGAATATAAGAGGCAGATTTCTCATGTTTCCCTCTGGATAGTTTTGCCACCATTTCCTCCAAGCTTCTTCCAAAGGATCTAGTCCCCATTGTACCTTTACATTAACCAAGCAGGTTAACTCCTCCCAAATTTTTAGAGAGACTACACAAGCTGTAAAGAGATGGCTTATTGATTCCTCTTCAGACTTGCATAAGGGCGCCTCCCAGGCCCAACTAAGTATCTGGCTTGTAAAATGTCCCAAGTTGGGACTTTTCTTTTTAGCATGCACCATAGGAAACTCCTGGCCTTAGCTGGGCATTTTAATTTCCATATGTTTTTCGCCCACCAATCTGGTATTCCCCAACCTTTCTTTTTCATTAAGAAGGTATATCCATCTTTTGGGGAATATTCACCTATTTTTCCTTGCGCCCAAATCAACAGATCAGGTTCGTTTTTAAGCCTGACATTTGAACGATGCAGTTCTTGGATGTAAGAAACCCATTCGTTCTTCCATCTGATATTTATTCCTAAGTCTTCATCATTCTTCCAAGCCTGACCCCATATGGTAGAGTGGCCTACTTTCTCCACTTGATTTAGAGTTGAAATTCCTTTACTATCAAGGTGTCTGAGAAAGCCAGGTGACAAGGCAAAAGCTTCATTACAACCTACCTAGGGGTCCCTGCCAATTCTAATATGTCTTCCATCTCCCACTTTCCATGCCAAACCTTGTTCAATCACAGAGAAAGCCTCCACCGTGGCCTTCCAGATGACTGAGATATTCTTCTTTTTCTTATCTTGGCTCCGAATCCAATCTTCCAAAGGAACTGGATCAATGTACTTCCTTTTAACCACCCTTGTCCAAAGATTCTCCATCGAGATTAATCTCCAGCCTGATTTAGCTGCCAGGGAAAGACTGAACTCAGGGAGCCTTTTTATTCCCCATCCTCCCCAATCTTTTGGTCTGGCCACCTTATCCCATGCCACCCAGGGTAAGACGGAGGATTCTTTTGATCCTGCCCATAGAAATCTGCAGCAGATTCTTCTGATTTTCTCCATCACTCCTTTGGGGACCCAGGTTAAAGCTGCCCAGTATACTGGAATGGCTAACAATACAGATTTGATGAGGGTCAATCTGCCAGCTCTGGAGAGCCACTTGAAACTCCAATGAGAAATTCTGGCTTCTAGCTTTGCTATGAGCCAGTTCCAATCCTCTTTCTTATAAGCTGCCGGCTTTAGCCAAAACCCCAGATATTTGAAAGGGGAGTCCAGTGGCTGATGGTGGAAGGGAAAAAGATTAGCCATCATGGATCTTTCTCTTCTGTCAAAATCTGCCACACAAACTTGAGATTTCCTAGAGTTTATCTGCATTCCAGTAGCTTTCAGAAATAGATCGAAAATGCATTTTAACTCCTTAAGTTCATTATAAGATCCATTAGTGAAAATCAAAATATCATCGACAAAAAGCAGGTGAGTGATAAAAAGATTAATTGCTACCTCTATACCTTTTACCTTCTCCTCTCTTCTAGCTTGGTGAATCAATCTGCTTAGCCCTTCTGCCACTAGAAGAAACAGGAGAGGAGATAAAGGACAGCCTTGCCTGAGGCCTCTTTGGCTATTGAAAAAAGGGGAGGCTGCTCCATTGATCAGAACAACAAAACTGACATTTGTGATACAGCCCATTATCCAGCTGATAAAAGAATAGTTGAAGCCCAAATGTGTAAGCAGCATCCGGAGATAGAGCCAGTTAATTCGGTCATATGCTTTGGAGAGATCTATTTTAAGTACCGCACCCTTCTTTTTCTTTTGTCTGACACTGTGAATTACCTCCTGGGCTACTCCAATGGCTTCATGAATTTGTCTTCCATCCAAAAAACCAAATTGTTCCATTGAGATGTTTCTTGACAGGATAGGAACAATTCTGATAGCTATCACCTTAGCAATGATTTTATAAATACAATTACACAAGGAGATCGGTCTGAAGTCTTCAAAGCTCTCCGGATCATCCTTCTTTGGTATGAGAGCAATAAAAGTTGAATTAAAAGGCCTGTAGACTTCTCCTTTCTGTCTTGATTCTTCTACTACATCAGTAATTTCAGAGCCTATTTGGTCAAAGAAGGAGAGAAAGAGTTCAATAGTCCAGCCATCAGGTCCTGGACTTTTGTCTTTGGCCATATGTTTCATAGCAGCTTCAACCTCCTCCTTGGAAACAGGGATTGATAGCTCTTCTGCTTCTTCCTCCTCAACGAATCTTGGGAAACATTGAGCTGTTCTAATGACTTCTGCTATGGTGGCCTCTCCCGGATCTGAGAAAATTTTCTGGAAGTGTCTCTGTCCTAAACCAGAGAGATCTGAGAAAGAACTGGCCTCCCTTCCTTCTTCATCTTTAAGGCTCCAAGTGGTATTTACATATTTTCTTCCTTTTGCATAGTTGTGAAAAAAAACTAGTATTTTCATCTCCTGATTTTAGCCATATTGCCCTACTCTTAAGTCTCCATTGTTCTCCCTTGTCCAAAAGGATTTGGTTTTGAAGCTTCTCCAGATGAAGGATTCTGTCCTTTGAAGCCTGCGAGATATATCCATCTTCCTTAATGCTCTCCAAATTCTTCAACTCCTCCCTGATTCTAAACAGCTCTTCATTCTGTTTGAAATTCCTGTCCTTTGCCCAGGATATTGTCGCTTTCTTCAATCTTTTGAGATTCTCCATGAACAGGAAGCTTTTGTCCTCTCTTGCATTTCTATCCGGATGGATCCATGTTTCCTTAAAGAGATTATTGAAAGATGGATTTTGAAGCCATGAGGAATTGAATTTAAAGGGGGCAGGAGGCTTAGGGGGAGGGAAAGAGAGATCCAAAAAAATAGGGAAGTGATCTGAGTTGCCTATCTCCTCAACCCACTGCCTGAGTATAGGAGCTTTAGAGATTAGGTCCTCAGAAAGCAAAAAACGATCTAATCTTTTGGCGATCTGATCCTCCCCTGCTCTTTTGTTCCTCCAGGTTGGATTTAGTTTGATCGGGGAAGGATCTATGAGGTTGTTTTCCAAGAGGAGATTGAGGAAGAAATCCGACAGAGGGTCTTCCCTTGCTGATGGACCCCATGCCTCTGCTCTGCCTATAGAGAAGTTTAGATCACCCCCCACAATCGACAGAGAAGACTTCATCAAAGATTTTGTCATCAAATCATCCCAGAAAATCTCCCTTCCTTGACAAGGGCCATAAATGTTTACAATTGAAATGGGGTGGGAGAAATCAGGAGAAATAACCTCCATGCCCATAACTTGCTTCATCCCCCATTGATTAATGACCTTAATTCGTCCTTCTTTAAACCCAATTGCTAGACCCCCCGAGTGGCCTGATGAATCTATTGCGGAAAAGGTCCATCCTGGCAGGAGAGCCTTTAGCATTGTTTCTACCTCAGTAGCTTTCCCCAACGTTTCTTGCAGAAAAAGAATGTCAGCTTTTGAATTAAGGATCCAATCTCTCAGGGCCAATTTTTTAGGTTTACTGGCCAAACCTCTACAGTTCCAGGATGACATAATCATTTGATAACAAAATCAGGGGTCTGCACTGCTCTAAGAACCCCGGGGATAGAGTATTGTTTTCCATCAGCTACGTCCAACTTGGCTTTAAGTTTTGCCTTAGAAAGGTCTGATTTTCTACCTCTCTTGTTTTTGGCATAACCCTGAGAGGTCGACTGTCCTAAGCCTCCAACTACATCCGACAGCCCAGACTTTCCTCCCATAGATCTAAGGTTATAGGGGCACGGGGTGTGAGGAACTGGGGGAGCAAGAGGGGGCCACATATCTTCACAATTCAAATCAAGAGACGACATGGCAGCCGAAATAGAGTCTACATCAGGAGAGGTCTTTGCAGGTTCCATGATCTCGTTTATGCCTATGTTATGAGAGGGATTGTTTGAAGGCAAAACATGCAAAGAAACTGAATCATGCTCAGGAATTTTAAGAGAAGAAAGAGGGGGACCTGAGCACATACCCTTTTCAGGATCGCTGAGAGGATTTTGTTCTGCGGATGCGACCTTTGCATTCTCCTCTTCTGCTTCCGCCGTATGCGATTCAGGGATCTGTGCCACCTCTTGGATATGGGGGTCTTCAGACACTGGCTCTTTCAGGGTCTCCTCAATCTCCATTTCTTCTGTTGCCTACTTCACCATGTCTTCTTTCTCCTGAGGGGCTTGAGTGTGATTGAAAATTGGTTCTTTGAAAACTGAGGTCCTCCGAAAACGTCTCCTTCTCCTGAACAACGGACAATCCTTTGCAAGGTGCCCATACTCATGACAGCGGTGGCACCTAAAGGGCAAGTGCTCGTAATCCAAAATCTGTTCGAACACATAATCTTTGTATTGTAAATTGATTTTTTGGGCCAGACCTCTGCTCGGATTGAGGCTTACCAGAATGCGGGCCATCGCTCTGTTCTTCGTCTCCAGAAATGACATATCTGCTTCCAAGAAGGACCCCAGTCTGTTCCCGATGGCTTTGAACACAACTTTTGTCCATAGAAACGAGGGGAGACTCGGGGCTCTCACCCATACCGGAAACACATTAGTTTTCTCTTTGATAGCATCAAAAAGGGGGCTCCATTTTTTCAACAGAACCGGAATGTTCCCTATATTCCAGTTTCGTTCAAGCACCCACTCTGCCGCCTCCTTATCCTCGAACCGAAACTTGAACCACCCTTTCGCTAAGCATTGAGCCTCGAACCGAAGAGGTATGTTAGAGACGAAACAATGTTCACCCCAAGCTTGAAGAAATTCCGACGAAAATTTCTTACCTCTCGCCCTTCCGACTAGGGTGCATTCTGCAACTGCTAGGGTTTCTTCTATAGAGACCTCCATACCTAAGACTAAGTTCCCTTCAAGCTCCTGAGATCCAATTGGCCTTTGGGGTTTTCTTTTCTCCCCTTTTTTCCTTAACTCTTCCGCAGAGGCCCTAGTTTCCCCGCGACCATCGATCCATTCTGGTTCCTCTTGTGTCGTATCCGCAGGGAAATCTACCTCCGGCTGTGTCTGAACATGAGCAGAGAAAACGGGATCGGGGGTTCCTGAAAAAAGATGACCAACCGTCGCACCATCGAGACCTCCCCGCTCTCCCACTAGGCTGTCAGATTGGCCTACGAAACCTCCTGCAGAGCTTTCTTTTGGAAAAGGGGATTCTCTTTGCAGAGAAACCCTAGAAAGCGGAGGAAACCCTCCAGAACCCCTTGTTATGCCGAAGCCTGAAGAGAGCCCCAAATTTGCAATGTCTTCAAAACCCTTTGATGGAAAATTCCGGCTTGTTACTGATTTGCCCTTTGTATCAGAAGAAAGAGCACCTACTGTCGACCCATCCGCCGCATTCTCCCTAACCACCTGCTTGTAAGAAGCCAGGTTTCGAAATCTAGAGGCTTCTCTGCCGGAATCCTTGCTTTGATGCTGAAGGGATGGTTTTACCTCCTGTGAAAAAGACTCCAGCCTCGACAACTCGAATGCTCCAAAATACTGCTCCACGTTTTGAACTGTGGGTTCCTTCCCCCACATTGAGAGAATATCTTCCAATTCCGGGTCCAGATCCACCAATTCATTGGGATTAACCATGGTTAGGGGAGCCGTTCCGAGAAAAGCGACAGCAAACAGTCAAAGTGACAGGCGCCCTTACCCTAATCTCTTGAAAACGAAATAAACGGAAGTTCTGCAGCTTCTGTGATGGTATTTTCTCCTAACTAGTCGCTTAAGCCAAACAACGCCAACCTCCAGCTGCCAGTCATCCGGGATATGCTTTCCTGCGCCTTCACCTGTTCACGGAAACTGACTGCAAACTTCCTACCCGTGACTTGAACGTGGTTCCGCCCGAAACCCTCACCTCCAAACCCTAGCCATCGTGGGCTCATAGCTTTTGAGTATTACCCTCATATTCATATAATTTTTATATTTCAATTTCATTTTATATATTATTAAAAATATAGTTAATATATTTATCTTTAAAATCCCCTTTCATAATCTCACATTCTAATTTCATAATCTCGCGATAGATTATATTAATAATACATATAGCTAATACTCAATATATTGTTATAACATTTATTAAAATTAAAATATATAATCCTTATGCCTTATATTTATCTATTTATATCTCTTTATATTATTATGTGCCCCTCATTCGTAATAAAGAAAAAACATAATTAAATGTATTAACAGAACACCTATTCAGTGCCAATAAACGATGATAGAATGTATCACTGCTACATTTGACAAATGATTTAAATTGGCTTCCAGAGCTCCGAACTATAAATATAAGAATCTTAAGGGAATTGGAGAAACACCATGATTGCAGTAGTTTATGTAGACATCTGGAAAATGAAACATTCATAGAAATTGCATTTTCGTGAACATGTGACCAAACGTGTTTTTATCAAGTATAACAAGCTTTAACCTTGCAACAAATTTTCCAATTCTGTGGAATTTGGTGCCAGAAGGAAGTCTGGCCTACCGAAATGTGATCCCAAACTAATTACCTAAAAAAAATACCATGGGAGTCTTGTTCTCAAAACCCCCATTGGAAAAATCGAGTGTCTTTGCATAATTGGATCATTGCATAATTACACCAAAACAAATTTGGTGTTTATCGCAAAAATAATTGGATTTGGTGTTTATTATAAAATTAATTTATGGAAGTAAAATCATATTACTACAATTAGTTGAGGATGGATCTTGTCAGCAAGGTGATCTAGGATCAAACCTTACGGGAGTGGTTGTGCCTTGCGCTAGGGGGAGGAGACATGCTAAAAACATCTAGTCAGCGAAGGGTTGGTGTGGCCCAAGCCGGTTGCGATCCACATGTGACTTTTGGGGAGGAGACATGCTAAGGAATCCAGTGAGCTAAGCGATGGTGTGGCCCAGGCCAATCCCTGTGTGACTTTGATGACTTAGATGCCCCTAGATCACAACTCCTCAAACCTAGAAAATCACAAACAACTTGACAAAAAAAATTAATTCATAAAAACCAAAAATTACAATTAAAATCCCCGGGTGTAGATCATCTAGTAGAGACATCGATGCAAATAAAAAATTGAAAATATGATTATTGATATTTTGAATAAAAAATGAACGCCGAATCTAGCTACCTATTTCAACTTTCTAGAAAAAGAGACGACTCTTGTCATGTGCTCACAAGCCCTAACTCTTCTCCGTTACTTTTCATTATTATAACTATTCAATAGCTTGTACTTCTAATTCGGTTAATGTCTTTGTCATATGGCTAGAGTCGTTTAAGAGTGTAACTTCTCTTCACTGCTAAACGCGCATGTAATGTTTTGGATTTGGGATTTTAAAATAGGCATAAACAAAAATTTATTAATTTACCACTTTGTGTCATTTAAAATACATTTTTTTTTCTAAAAGCTTTGAGAATGATAATAGATTCCTAGCATTATATTTTTAGTTTTTTTAAAAGGATCACTATTTTTTTTATAAGATACATTGTGTTTTTTTTAACAATAATATGAAGGAAGATTTGCTTTCGATTTCCACACGCTGAATGTTCATTTCAGATTATAAAACTATGTTATTAAAATACCCAAACCCAGAATTATATTGTAATAACAAAAGAAATATAATTTATAATTATCTAAGTTATAAAAAACCAGAATTATATTGGAATAACAAAAGAAATATAATTTATAATTATTATTAGGTAAGAATATACAAATCTAACGGTCTAACAAAGTTGAAATTTCACTTTGACAATATATGTAACAACTTTGAAATTAAAAGATACATTTTATGTGATTAATAATCAATACACAACTATTTAATTATTTAACATAGAATTTTTGAAAACAGCAAGAAAAGAAAATTTACTTGTAGTAATGATATACTTTATTTGTGATTATGGAGTTGCAACGCTACTCAGATCATGTTGACTACAACAAATTTTTGAGGACGATTCTCTAACCAACTGTAGGCTCAGTTGCACATAATATTTATACAACTGGCCACCCCCGAACCTTTAATTAACTACTATTGTCATAGAATCCTTTGTCTCACAACACTTTTTTTCCAAAAGAATGAATTGAATCTCATCCCCCTCTTCGTCCATTAAATAGAACAAACAATTCCAAAAATGGACAAGGGTTGGAAAGGGATCCACACGCACGCAATCCACGTGTCAACATGTTACTTTTATTTCTTTGTTTTTTGTTTTACTTAATTCAATATTTTTCTTAATTTAACTCTTTCTTATTTTATTCATTTTTACTTTTTTTTTGGTTAATTTTACTTATTTTTACTATTTTTATAGTTTACTTTTATATATATTTAGAGATTCGGTTTATTATTTACTATTATTATATTTTCTTCATTATTTATTATTTATTTACTTATATATTAATATCATTTTATTATTATTATTATTATTATTATTATGGGGCATTACACATATCTAGAAACGAAAGCTATAATCCCACATTATGAACTAATAACATTAAGATACAATTAATGCACCATCACTGAGTAGTATGGAGACAATACACTCAAGTTTGACTTTCCACCATATCTGAGGATGCATATAATTTTCATGTTAAGTTTTGATGGCCTTTATAATATTCCAATACTTGCACATAATACAATGTAGTGAGAAACCTGAGTTGAATTAGACCATAAATACATTTTTTTTTTTGTCTCATTTTCATCTTTATATGATGCCCCATGTGTGCCATATGGATAAAATCACTCTTTAGTTCCCAACACAAGGTAACTATTTCACACTTCAAAAAAGAGGTGTAATTGAAGTTTCCTCACTTCTTGGCACACCAAACTTTTCTTCTTCGACCTCAAATTTTGATGCAATCGGGACTTTACATATACCTTTGATGTAATTGGGACTAATGACCATTACTCCCATGAGGTGGTATTTATCTATATCATTAACCATTACTCCCATGAGGTGGTATTTATCTATATCATTAACCATTACTCCCATTGGATACTCTTGATCCATATCAATATCCTCTCACCCATGACTGCATTCAAAGTATTCTATAATTGAGTACCTTTATGGTTCACCATTGCACTTATGGTCGCTTGTCGTTTATGTTCAATGTTTGACATATAACGCATTATTGACCCGACATCAACATTTGACACATATAGTGGTAGATCTAGTGAGATATCAACATCTAGTGACACATGCTGATTCAACTCTAAATTAGTAGTCCATCCTAAAAAAATATTACACTTCGAAGGATTGGCAAGTCCACCTAAATAAGTGGTCAAATTTGATCATATCCATGCTAATCATTAATTTAGTGCAACAATGATCAACTTAGAGTAACCCACAACATGTTTAGTTAGCCTATCTCTAGTATTTAAGGGATGTAGTATCTTAATTTTTGCACTTAAGACTAACAGATTATAACTATCTTATTTAATGAATTTAATCACTCAAACATGTGTAAATATGCAATGGTCCACCTATATATATTTCCACAATTTTGATCAATAAGTGCCTCTTGTAATGATTAATAAGAATTGGCCTTATACAATCATTTTCCTGATATAAGTCAAGATAACATCACCTTTATCCTCACCTCTCTTTGTAGCTTAATTATTTTGTACCAATAATAAATGTACACTTTGACAACTATATAATATTTGAGTCTTGATTTTCTTAAAAGGTATTATTTATGTATCATTACGTTGTTTATGTGTTGGCACCTTTTTTGGGCATTGGGTACTACCTAGGGAAGAAAGTCAGCCTCCCTCTCTGCCCAAAAGAAAGAGAAAGGTTGTTAGTACCAGGTCAACCCTTAGTATAGACTCACAAAAGAGCACAATAAGTTATTGTATTCCCTAGTGTAAACATGTCAACATACAAAACTTGAACCTAGGTAGAGAGGATAACAACTATTCTGCCCAACCACAGAAACCAAACTCAGTTGACTAATGTATTGACACTTCTATAATTAATCAATTAATTCAAAAACTTCACTAGATAATATTTTTGAATTTACAACTTAATCATCACAATATTTGTATTACTTTCATGCTTTGATTATTCACTACATTAAACTTATATTAAGTGATATTTTAATATCACAACGTTCACTTATTTATCACATGGACACATTACAAATAACAAATATGATTTTAAAAAATTATTCAATAATTCAATAATAATTCATAATTAAAAAATCCCATAATCCTAATTTCAAATAAGGGAAATTTAATTTTCTTTATACTCTTACTTATATCATAATTTAAAAATGTTTCTCTGTAATACCACAACTACAATAATCTTAATAATATCCTTAACATTATTACAATTTAATTTTATAAATTAAAAATTTAACATATATAATAATGTAATATTATTGGGAATTGAATTCATTTTGTGTAATGGGAAGAAATAGTTAGAATCCTTTTTCTAAATTTCAATTTCTACAAAATAACAAGAAAAAATAGATAAAACATATATATTTCTTATATATAATATATAAATATTTTTTATTGAAAAATAATACCATTAATTATATCTATATCTATATCTATATATATATATATATATATATATATATATAAAATTTATAAATAATAAGAAATATATATAATATATAAATATTTCTCTATTGAAAAATAATAGATATTATATATATTTCTTATTTTATATATATATATATATATATATATAATTTATAAATAATAAAATATTTTAACTAAAAGCTCATTATTCACCACCATTTTTCCAAGCGAATATCAAAACTAACCCTCATTACATTAATATACTAATAGATTTAAGTTAACTCGAATGATCCATTGCCATAAGGTGATCGTACTTGTGAGCGTAGTTGCATGTATTTTTCAAAAGTGGAAAACAAATTGAAAATATTTTTATTATTTTCGATCTAGTAGAAATTGGTAAATTTTAGTCCAATTTTATTCAAATTCAATAAAAATTTATCAAATTTCACTAAATATGTTATATGGAGAGAGGAAAGGGAGTTTTGAGAGTCAGTCCCATTTTGTGAGAAATTTGTGTTGGAAATCATGATTGTTGTTAAACCAAAACCACATGTGTTAGTCAACGATCACATCGCTAGAGATAAGGATCCATGAGAGGCGGTTAGTCCATGTCGCAAAACACACGAGGAGCGTTGGTTTATCCAATGTCCAACAATCTCCCCCCCAACGCGAGTCAGGTGTGTATTGAACTTGTGACCTACACTCTGATACCACTTGTTGAGAATCACGATTGTCATTAGACCAAAACCCACAGGTGTTAGTCAACAATTACATCGCTAGAGATAAGGATCCATGAGAGGCAGTTAGCCCATGTCGGCTTGATGGGACTTGACCTAGGTTCAACTTTAGTCAGCCAAGCAAATCCCTACACTACTGGCCCTTTCGGCATCAACCCACAAAGCGCGGACCGAAGTCTCATTGGAAGCAAGATGGGGGGATGTAGGAACCAAGTTTTCGCACCCTGAGATGGTCGTGATGTCGATCTATACTTCCTAATCCTGCCTTCGTGCAGATTGATAAGATTTTAGGGCTTATCGATGTTCCTTCTCTTCCGTCCTTCAATACGTCCGTGAAGGTACCCAACTGATCTTCGCGTAGCCCTAATCCGAGGTCCAGGCACTAACGCACCTCTGTGGTTACGTTATTGTATAATTTCCCAAGTTATCTTAAGTGCTACCTAATCTACCATGCATTTACAGTTATCTTCATGTAATCCTTTATTTTTGCTTGCATTCAATTAACAGATATAATCAAATACATTCGCGCATTAAATAAGCATTATAATGTAAACCTAGATTGTATCATGATATAATCATATGCATTAAACAGAGAGAAAATACACAGTGATTTGTAGAATACTTCTTTTTATTGATATCTCAAGTTCAGTACAGACTCTATCCACCTTGCGCACACAGCTGCAGGGGTTGACACACTCAGCTGTGGACTTCCACCCTAGGACTCCGCGCACTCAGCTACAGACCCTCTACCTACGCTAAGACCTGAGAACACTTAGAACTTCTTACCCAAAACTCTTCTTACCACTACTATTTTTTCCCTTAGACTCTTCTAAGACTCCCTTTTTATAGAATCCCATGGTCCGCGGACCATGGGTAGATCTTTACAGCCGACATGAGACTTTACAAAACAAGGGCAGACAACCCTTTGACATCTTCGCACTCCATGACCACAAAATAGCGAGAATTTACATCTTTATTACAAAATTTGGGCCTTTTCCCCCAAAACATGGGCTTTTAGCCCCAAAATTGCCTCTTGGGGGAACCCGTTCCCAATAGGCCCCCAACAAAAACATGGTGACTCACCCTTGAGTCAATCTCCGGGTGTGGAGATCTTGGCGCAAAGATCCCCAAGATCGACCTATATGACTACTACCTCGGCGGTGCATTGCCCAACCACCTGCTTTATTTCCTCAACCAACTACTCCGTTGTTGGCCCTGCATTGTCATCCTAAAGCTTATGCTAAGTCTCCTATAGACTAGCCACCTTGCCTTCAATGGAGACTGTGATCAAGTTGGTCTCATCCAACCACAGTTTCAAGCGCGCCTTCAGCACTGCCTCTTTGTGCTGAGCTGCATCTACTTTCTCCTTCAATGCCTTGGCCTCCTGTAGCTTCGCGACTCCCTATGTGAGGGAAAAAGTACGTGCTATCCCTTTTACCTCATCGTAGTGCTACTGTAGCTCTCATGCCTCTATTTCCAGCATCTGCACAGTAGGGTCTTCTTGTAGGCTAGTTAGTACTTTGAATGACTATTCGAAAAGTGTTGTGTAGTCCCCCACTACACTTTCTACTGCCGCTATTGCCTTGGTTATAACAGTCGCGCGCTTCTCCTTGACTTCAGATGGAGTTGAAGGTTGGGCCCTCAACTGCAATTTGGAGGTTCAACTCCAGCTAAACCTTTGCCAATTTTGTCTGGGCATTGCGCACCCCTATAGCGAGTTTACAAATGCGCACATATACCAACTCATCCACAGGAATGGCCAACTCTGGGACCATTCGACATGCTTCCTCCATGACTTGGACTATGCGTTTGTTCTTATCGGTCACGTCGTTTGTAGTGGCGATGGAAAAATCTCGTTGTATGACCATCTGAGCATTGTTAATGTTCTACTCCCTGATCACCAGCAAAGCGCGCTGTTTGTAGGCCCTCAGTTCTACAATCACCCCATACTCTAGTAGGTGGAGTGCTTTTCTAGGAAGTGCGGCCAAGTTCAACCCTACTCCCTTGAGTGCACTGACAACGGGCTTGTCAGCTTCGGTCTCTATCGTTAGGGCTCCATTTGGCAGCACTATGGCTCAGGAGTCCTTTGCAAGCAGCATCCCGACAGCTTCTGAAGTACCAATGGCCAAACTAGTGGATGTCACGCCGGTCTGTGATGCCCAAATCTATAGCTCTCGTAGATTCTCTTGAATGGCCCCCAATGCCTACTGTTGTTGCTGCTCAAACTGCTGCAATAGTTCCATAGTGGCATCCCGCACTGTATCTAAAATGTTGTTCAGATCCCCCTCTATTAGGGTGATTAGGTCCATGGACGTCTGGTTGGCCTTGAACTTCTTCTGTGGCCCTACTTTTTCTTGTCCCCTTGGATGCTTGATACAGAACGGAGGCATCTGTGGGTCCGCTCCTCCCTGCTATGTATGATCGTCCTCTTCTTCCTCTTCTTCTGAGGAGGGCGACTTCTCTTTGTCAGAACCGTGCTCCTCTCCACCTGCATATCTCCCTGCCTCCTCTTTCGAAACGCGGTCTGCTTTAGCCTTATCCTCAGTCTCATTTCTCCTTCTCTCAGCCAGTTGCTCCATCTTGAGCTTGACTTCATCCTTCTTCCATTGCACGGCTGTCTTGCTGGATCCCACCGTTAAGTCCAAGGCAGTGTGCCATTCTGCTAGGCAACTCTCAATAACCGCTTGAAATGCATCATTCATCGCCAAGTACTAATGGCCAAACTGGTGGATGTCGCACCGGTTTGTGATGCCCAATTCTGCAGCTCTCGCAAATTCGCCTAAATGGCCCCCAATGCCTGCTATTGTTGCTGCTACTCAAACTGTTGCTGCTGCTGCTCAAACTGTTGCAGCAGTTCCATGGTGGCATCCTGCATTGTATCTCCAATGTCATTTAGATCCCCCTCTGTTAGGGTGATCGGGTCCATGGATGTTTTGCCGGCCTTGGACTTCTTCCGCGGCCCTACTTTTTCTTGTCCCCTTTGATGCTTGATACGGAATGGAGGTATCTGCGGGTCCGCTCCTCCCTGTTATGTATGATCATCCTCTTCTTCCTCTTCTTCTAGGGAGGGCAACTTCTCTTTGTCAGAAGCACGCTCCTCTCCTCCTGTCTATTTGCTTGTCTCTTGTTCAGCAATGCGGTCTGCCTTAGCGTTATCCTCAACCTCATTTCTCCTTCTCTTAGCCAGCTGCTCGATCCTGAGCTTGACTTCATCCTTCTTCCACTGCGTGGCTATCTTGCTGAATCCCGTCGTTAAGTTCGAGGTAGTGTGCCATTCTTCTAGCCAGCTGTCAATAACTGCTTGAATCGCATAATGCGTCGCCAAGTAGGGAAAATCATGCCACTTCTACTCAGGGTCCTTCCGTGCCCTTATAGATACATGGTGGAAATTAGCCTTAAATTTTGCGTATGGTTGTAATTTATCAAAGATAGTAGACAACAACCGCGTCTTGTGGTTGATGGCCATGTGCACATTCACCTCCATTATGATCCACAAAATATTGATGTCCTTGATCCACTGAGGATCCTTAGTCACCCATAGCGAAGCTTACTTCGCTGCATCAGGCACATCTGGTGCGACTGAGGGAAATTGGCTGTCTTTGGGTAGCTCCCAGGCTACTAGCACGATGGACAGCAAGAGCCACGCATAGTGGAAGGTCTTGCTGAGATCTTGCGCCTTGTGAAAGTTCTCGAGGAACTCACTGTAGAGGTAGCACACCCAATTAAACTGAACCCCCTCAGTGCATTAGGCCGCCAGAGCTACGACGGGTGCTGGTACTTCATCAGAGCGACACTTCTGCATGACCTTCCCTGCCAATATTAGTGTGGGAAATTTGATCGCAGGGTCGGAAATACTTGTAATCACATAGCCACGTGGATTCTTTACTAATCCAAGCTTCTTCTTGATGGCCTACACGAAGGCCAGTTCACTCGCCTTTCCACCAAACATCATAGCTGGATTCTCCCCTGAATATGGCAGCCTCGTGATCCTATGGATCAGTCTATCAATGATGGGTATTGGCTCCTCTAGCCATAGTGATGAGCTTCATCATTGAGTAATTATATGGGCCTTAATTGGCCTTAATTCACCTCTTAGATTAGTCAAACCAACTATTCTCACACCTTATTGCATACTTTTGTTTATATTTTGTTTATGAGATGAGTTAGAGTTGGATATTTTTCTTTATGGTCTAATGTGCATATAATGCAGGAATAAAGGATACAAGCAAGGAAAAATGCAGGCATAAAGGATAAAAGCAAGGAACTATGGCAAAGACCTTGGTCAAAACTTGAATGGGACAAGGGAGAGTAATTATAGGAGGTAAATCCTCCTCATTTACTACCCCTCCATTCGAATATTCCTCCATCAGCTCAGAGTGCAAACAACCATCACTTTGAGGACTAGAAGGCAGCCGAGCAAAGAAAAGGATAGAAACCAGTTTATCAGATGTATAAGTAGAGAGGCTTAGGACCTCTTTAGGATTCAATCTTCTATTATAAAAGTCTACTTTGTTTTTGAGCTGCAAGAGACTTGTGATAGTTGTTTTGTAATCCATGGTTTTCATAATGAGAATGAGTTCTGTTTAAGCCAGCTCTGAGTTAACTCAGAGGGCTGAAGCTCTTGGGTTAGAGCTCAACTCGAGCAACCAAAGCTCCTCTTTCCTGTACATTTATTCTAGCATAGATTTTTGGTTTTGTTCATTTGCTTAAGTAGCTTCCTGGTTCTATTCATTTGCTTAAGTAGGATTCATGGTTTTTCTGGTTATTTTCTTAGGTAGCTGCATTTTCATTACAGTAGCATAGAGTAGATCGGTCGTGCTGTAGTTTACTTCCATTTGTGCCTTCTTTCAGTTTACAGGTTAGCTAGGCGAAAAATATCACTATCAGGTTGTGCATAGGTGTCTCGGCCTCATCTCCTCCCTCTGGGACCATGACTTGAGGAAGAGACCCTTCAGCAACCCCAAAATCACAAGTTTTTGGTTCTCACATGAGTTATGGAGTTCGTTGTTTGATGCAGTTATTTGTTCACTTACACTAGTTTTTTTGTCGTTTTCATTTAAAAACCTCCTTCAGCATGTTCTTCTTGCATTGCTTCCTCGCTGTGCGATCCCCAACAAACCTTCACAATCACCATCTGATTCATTATTTTCTCTAACTGCTGCCTCACATGAAGTCTTCCACTTACTTTATGCACTTTAAGTCCCCACCATCAATCTGCCTCGCCTGATATGATGGCTATCATGTCACCTCAACACTTCATGTGCTTTAAAACCCCCACAGTCGATCTGCCTCACGTGATCTGACGACTATCGCATCACCCGATCGCCAACTAGCTTGGCCGATCTCCACCATTGATCAGCCCCACGTGATCCAACGGCTATTGCGCAATCTCACGCGGATTAGTGCACGACCATTATCTGCCCGAGAGCATGTGAGAAAAGCAGTTTTCTCATGCTACGTGTCACGCAGTTAGGCTAATCGCGTGAAATTTTAAAATACAGCTTATAGCCTTGAGGGCGTGCAAGAAACTACTTATCGCCTTAGAAACCCGCTCCATCATTTCCACACGTTTCGGTTTCCTGCGATATGATCTTCGCTATCCATCTCTTGACTTCATCCATGCAATAAGATCTCAGTCATTCATCGCTTCATTACCCTGTCCATCCATCTGTTGACTTAATCTCTGTGATTAGATCTCGGCCATTCATCTCCTGTTAACCTTGTTCGTCCATCCATTCACTTAATCCCTTATGATACAATCTCTGTTGTTCATCTGCTTCGTTACCTTGTTCGTCCATCCATTCACTTAATTCTTCACGATACGATCTCCGCCATTCATCCTATTCATTAACCCCATTCATCCATTTATTTGCTAAATCCCCCTGATAAGATCTTCACCATCCATCTTCTATTCATTGATCAATCTAACAGTCCCTATGCGCTATTGCGTCCTTACGTCCTCCTTTCACCAATTTCGATCTCTGACCACTCCTTCCGCTTGAAACCTGATTTAGTCTAAGTTTCTTTTCTTACACCTTAGTATAGTTTAATTTTTTTTACTTATGCAACTTAGATAGCAACCTTAGGTTAGTGATTGTTTTAGCAATTCTGCTTAGCATAGTTGTTTAATTGGTTAGTTAGGTTATGGTGTGAGTTTAGCATTTCATGTTGTTTTCTTCATTACTGTAGTATAGTAGCTCTCCCTAGAATAGGTGTGCTCTTCTTCCACCAAAGAATTAAGCTTCTTTTGACTCTTTAGAAGTCTGGCTTGGAACCCCTGGGGTCTCTTGCCAGACAAAGAGTGACAACAGGAAAGACCTTCACTTCTACTTGTGCATATAGCACTATCACCTCCAAGTTTGTACGAACCCCGGGTTGATAAGTAAAGCTGGTAGCCCTGGGAGTTGTAGCATTCTTGTTGCAATACCTAGGCTCATCATTTTTTGGCGCCATTGTCAGGGAGGTGTCTAAGTAGAAGTAATCACTCCTTTCTTTTAGTTTCTAGTCTCTAACTTTCTTTTC
This sequence comes from Pinus tabuliformis, assembly GCA_031772625.1. Lineage (NCBI taxonomy): Eukaryota > Viridiplantae > Streptophyta > Pinopsida > Pinales > Pinaceae > Pinus > Pinus tabuliformis. The sequence continues at coordinate 932,277,193 of CM062817.1, forward strand.
TTCTACTTCTAGTCTTCAATTTTCTTCCATTAGTTTATTTCTGCAAAAGTAATCTAGTAGCTTCCTTTCTTTCATTTTTCATTAGCCGCTTTCCTTTCCATTCTGCAAGTACTTTCTAGCTTTAAAGGAAATCTTACGCAAACCAACCCAAAAACATTTCCTTTCATGCCTCATAGGAATAGGGACAATTTAGGGAAATTCATGATAAATACCCCCACTGCATCCAACAGTCAACCTTCTCTCTTCTTCAGTGACTGTGGAGTGGAAGAACCTTTAGGTGAGCAACCTTACATATTTGAAGAACCTAAAAGGGAAGAAGAAGAGGAAGAACCCATTCCTACTAAACCAATGGCTGGAAACCAAAATGACAAGGGAGATAGAGAGAGAATTGAGAGTGGCTTCCCCACCAAGGAAACCAATGGGGACACTAAGATGAAGAATATAAGTCCCTTTGCTCTACCTCATTTCCATGGCCTGACCACAGAGGACCCTGACACTTTCCTATTTGAGTTTTCTATTATATGCCGAACCTATGACTATACAGATGATGAGAAAAAGTTAAAACTATTTCCATCTACCCTCAACGATGCAGCATTGTGTTGCTTCATGGGTTTACCTGGGGATAGCATCACAACTTGGGCTCAGATGCAACATACTTTTAACAAAAAATATAGGGACTACTGTAGGTCAAAGGATACTAAAGAAGATATTTTCAGGATGACCATAGGCCAGGATGAATCCTTAGAAGAGTATGAAGAAATATTCCAGATCAGTTACAAAAGGGCTAGGTGCACACTTGACCCTGAGTCACTAAAGCTGGTCCTGCTTAGAGGAGTAAGGGAGGATCTTCTGGATACCTTACATATGATAGTAGGAGGAGATGTCTACCAATTACACTATGAGGATATTAAGACTGTCTTTAGAAACCATTCTAGGGCAGCTAGGAAAAAGGGTAGGAGTAGTTAACCTATGGCCAATAGATCATCCTCCAGCTTATCCATCAAGGGTGAAATTGGAAATATGCTGGAAGATTTCAAAAGTGATATGTTGCAAATCCTTGCGTTGCAATTAGAAAATTAGACACCATGAACATCAAAAGGAAGCAAGAGGAAGCAGAGAAAGCCTTGGCCATCTTTTGTCCTAGATGCACCAGGAGGCATCCTAGGAATGAATGTCCATTGAGTTGTATTAAGATTTGCTCAGTCTGTGAAGAAACCCACTCCACAGACAAGTGCCCTTTTTTACCTAGACTCAAAGTTGTATATCAAGGAGCTAAAGGTGTCACTGAGCAGCTTTGCTACATCAACCAAAGGAGTCCTCCTGGGCCTAGACCATACCAGCAGGGTATGCAAGGGTCATCCCATGCATATTACAACCCCAAAAAAACCACAAACATACCTTCTTAGGGACCCCCTACTCATCCTTCCTGGTCTACACCCGCTGCTTGGTCCTATGCATCTCAGTATCAATCCCAGTCAGCCAGCCAGTGATTTCAACCTTATGTTCAGCCACAACATCAGTGGAATACCCCACACTAGGGGTGGAGGCCCCAATTCAACAATGTTCCAGCCCTATTACCTCCACCACCTACCTAACCACAACTCTTGCACTCTGCTCCACCTAAGCAACCCCAGATTCCTGCCCAACCAAATCCGAACCCGAACAATAGGTAGGCTCAACAAGTCTATAGTGGAGAGACATCATACCTAGCTTATGCTGTAGAAATCCAAGAGATCAACCGAAGATCTCAGAGAATTCTCCCTGATAACCAACCTCCTTCTCCACATAGGGAGGTTGAGGAAGAAAGAAAGGAACGCAACCTTAAACTAAATCCACCTTTTCCTGAGATATTAGCCCAACCACTCAAGCCTACCCCAAAGGAAATTGAACTTCTAGGAGAATTGAAAAATCTCTATGTAAAGATCCCCCTTCTCCTAGCAATCAAGGATGTTCCCATTTGATTAAGGAGAAGTGCTTCAAGCAAACAAGAAGAAGAAAAAGGGATGACCCTACCATTAATGCCATTGGGCAGTTGTCTGAATTAATGCTGGGGCAGGTAATATGTCCAAAATATTTGGACCCTGGAAGCCCTGTAGTAGATGTGCACATCAATGGCACCATTGTCCCACACACTCTGATTGACATTGGGGCTGCCATTAATGTGATGACCAAGGACACCATGCTGAAGCTCAACCTCTAAGGGTCATTGAGGAAGACCACAACAATTTTTCAACTTGTAGATCATTCCACAGTCACCCCTGAGGGAATTGTGGAGGATGTGATGGTCTCCATTGACTCTTGGGAGTACCCTACAGATTTCATCTCTGGTCTCACCTAGGTGACATGCACACCAGTGGTGTCACAGCTTGCTTTCCTTTCTTGCCTTTCGTGCCTTCCTGGGTTTGGGTAGGCCTTGGTGTAGGCGATTGAGGCGACTTGGGTATCTCTGCAACCTCTGGAGTAGTTCCCTCTACTTCCATAACAACCTCTGGCACAACCCCTTTGGTTGTCACTGCTTCCCCAATATCTATGGCTTTTGTCATTGTTGACATGACGCTATTCAACAGTTCTTGTGTCTCCTTTGGCAATTGCTCAAACATCGAACTTGCTATCAGAGCTTCAAATAATTCATGGTTCATACTCGTTTGAGAGCTTAACAACTCAATGCTCAAAATCCCAAGTAACCACATGTAATTTATAGGCCATTTTGAATTCAAATCGGACCATTTCCCCCAAAATTGATTCATTAATGCTAGATTGGTGGCAGATTTTCAAGGATCTTGCCCATAAATTTCGTCTTAAATGCTACCCCCTCGCTCCATTTGGCCATTTTTTCATCATCAAATCATGAAAAGTGACTTTAACGGTCACTTTTTGGCAGACCTGTGTGATTTTATCCCAAGTAGCCCAACCTTCTTCATGTTTGTGTGGTCTCTGTGACATATCCTCGTTGCACGCAGTTTCTTCATCGCGCAATTCCCCAACCCGCGCAGTGTATTTATAGTCCCACGCCTCCTTTCAGTTGCTTGGAGTGCTAAGACTGTGCTACATTCATATAGTCATCTAGGCGAATCACCAGTGTATGGCTTCAATAGGCTACCATTCACCTTTCCTAGGTAGGGCTCCCCATTTAACTTAACCAACTGAACTGCTCCACCGTCAGTAATCTCTTTGATGACATACGGCCCCAGTTAGTGCATCCTAAATTTCCATGGAAATTTATCAAACTTGCTGTCATATAGCGAAACCAGGTCATTTAACTTGAAGGAGTGCAGTTTAATGTGCCAATCATGCCATGCCTTTTCGCTCTCCTTTTGATCTTGTTGATGAAATCCAACTAGAAATTGGTCTTCCTCAAGCTCTACTAGTTATGTGAGCCTCTCTTCCAAGGCTTTGCCGTCCACCATTCTTGTGAGTGCCGCTATGCGTAGACTAGGTACAATGTATTCCATTGGTATCACAGCTTCTACGCCATACACAAGTCTGAAAGGCGTTTTCCAAGTCAACTTCTTGTAAGTCGTTCTGTAGGCCCATAGCACCGCTGGTATGTGCAAATCCCAGTCACTTCTTTGAGCATTGCAGAACTTTGTCAGTGCATTCTATAGTATCTTATTTAATTCTTCCACCATCCCATTGGCCTGCAAGTGATAAGGCGTGCTCTTCTGATGATACACCTGAAATTCTTCTGTCAATGCACTGATTTTTTCCTTAAGGAAGTGCGTACCGTGATCACTCATCAAGATCTTTGGATAACCAAATCTCGTCAATACATATTCGAAAAGAAACTTCACTGTTGTCACGCTGGTAGAGTCCTTCACAGGCTACACCTCTACCCACCTGGTCAAGTACTCTGTCGCGGTGATGATGTACCACACACCTATTTTCTTTCCTGGAGGCTGAATTGGTCCCACAAAGTTAATCGCCCATTTTTCGAACGTTTGTAATGTCACCTGTGGTATCAACAGTAGTTAAATCTCTCCATGATGGCTTGCCAATCCTTTAACATGCATCACAAGCCGTACAATATGCTTTCACGTCCTTATGCACAGTTGGCCACCACAATGCGGCACGCAAAACTTTCTGTGCTGTCACTTTTCCTGCATAATGTCCTCCTGCAGCTCCTCCATGAGCCTCCGCGAGGATGTTGCTTCACTCAAAGTCATGTACATAGCGTCACAATATTTCGTCCGACCCCATTTTGTACAAATGTCTTGCAATGACGGAGAAGTCTGCAGTGCGCACTACTAACTCCTTCTTCTGCTGGCTTGTATATCCTTCTGGAGCAGTCCCCATTGTCAGAAATTGTATGATATCTTCAAGGTGGCTATCTGTGACACGTACTACAGAGAGCTGTGTGTCAGGTAGTCCTTCATCCAAATTAGTTGGCTCCTCTCCCGTTTCTATGCGCGACAGATGATTTGGTCCCACATTCAATCGTCTAGGCTTCATAATAAATTCAAAATCATACTCCTGGAATAATAACAACCACCTGCAGATCTTCCCCCCCAACACAGGCTTATTAACCAGGTATTTTTACACAGAATGATCTATATACATCTTAAAATGTACACCCAACAAATAGTGCCTTTTGGAGCATGTATACCATGACTAGTCCTTCGTGCTCTGTAGTGAAATAGTTCTTCTCAGCCTTGGACAACTTACTGCTTGTGAATGCTATAGGATGGTCCAATTCCCCCTCACCCACCTGTGTTAGCATGACCCCCAACGAAATACATGAGGGGTCCACTTGCACATGAAATTCCTTCTTCCAGTCCGAAAAGACTAAGCGCGATGACCATTTTCTCTTTCAGCACATCCAAGCTCTTATGGCATTCATCACTCCAACAGAATGTAGCATCCTTTTTCAACAACTTCTCCATGGGCACGGTGATCTGGGCATAGCTCTTGATGAAATTCCTATAGTATACAGTATGCCCCAGGGTTGCGTGCAGCTGTTTCACATTCCTTGGCACCTCTAAGTTGATTATCATCACGATCTTTGTGGGGTCTACCATCAATCCCTGTTTGCGCACCACATGCCTAGCAAGATCCCAAAAGGGACAAAAAACATACACTTCTTCATATTGAGCACGATCTAGTATCTTTAACACGTATCTAACATTAAGTGCAGAATTTCCACATGACGCTTGACTAATCCAAACACTATCCAATTGTCAAAGTACACCTCCAGGAACTTATGAATGAAGTCTTTGAATGTCGTAATGACTATGCGCGAAATGATTGCTGGTGCATTCTTCAGTGCAAAAGGCATTACATTATATTGAAAACATCCCCATTCCATCGCAAAGGTTGTCTTGCTTCTATCTTCAGGCATGATTTTGATCTGATGATACCCAAAGAACCCATCAGTGAAAGAGTATGCTTCTTGTCTGCCTACATTATCTAGGACTTCATTAGTGAACGGGGTCGAGAAGGGGTCATGCACGTAAGCATCATTCAGCTTCCATAGATCCACGCAAATCCATATTTCTTCTTTCTGTTTCTTTTCCTGAACCACTATCAGGCTTACCCAATCAGATTCTTCTATTGGTTCAATAATTCTTGCCACGAGCATCTTATCGAACTCAGCGTGAACCCTTTCCTTATACTTAGGATTAAGGCGGTAACATATTTGTTTTACAGGTTTTGCATCCAGTTTTAGGGTGATCTTCATGACACCCAGGTCTCCTATTATCCCTTTTAGATCATAAAACTTTGTGGGGAAAAATCCTGATATTCGCGGAGGAGCTCAGTGACCTTGTCTATTGCCGCATCATCCTAATAATCCCCAATCTTGCAAATTTTGGTTCTTCCTTTGTGCCAATGTTGACCTACCTGGTTTTCAGCGGTGTGGTTATGTCAGGATCCTCTATATGTGGACCTTAAACCTCGCGGGTTCCGGAATATTAACTTTCCAGGGATCCTCGTCTTCTTCTTCAACGGTCACATTATAGCATTCCAGTGCATGGCTCTGCTGGATAGTCTAATCAGGTTGGATCAGGTCCAAAGGAACTTGCAATATTTTAAAGATCGTTGCTTTAACCTCCTGTAGCACCGCGTCAATATAGTAAAACCCATCCTCAAAGCTGAACATCATTAAAAATCCTTGGCACAAGATGTCCCATTCTTTAGTGCCATGGCAGAGCTTGGTTTCCAAATACCAATTCATTGGTATGATGCCCAGGGTATGAAAAAACAGATGCACCCATTCAGGCTGGGGCTCCATGCTATAAGCCTTATTCCATTTAGCTAGGTGATCCCACGGGTCATCTCTTCCATCATACTTATCTATCATCCACACTTTTGGCTACCCAAAACATATTCTCATCATTCTCCTATAGTCATGCCAATCACTGAAACTATCCTTGTGTGTACCCCATCATCTTTCAGGCATAGCATGCAGTACCCAGTCCAAGGCCTAGAAGCGATGTTTCTCTGGTACTTCTATTTCAAATGCATCCAAAAAGAAATCAACATCAGTTACTCCATCATAATGAGGTAGCTCCCTGAATTTGGATGACACACAGTGCAACGACTTGGTCATCATATTACAACACAACATTGAAACTTCACGCAGCTGGTTCTGCCAATGATCTAATTCTTCATCCAAATTTGACGTGCATGAGCTTTCGCGATCCCATGGAATGCGTCCGTTTGCTATCAGATTCACCCAATCCTGGTCTCACGCTGTTATCTTGTAAATCTAGTCCAGATTGTCATCGCTTTCATAATATTGGATTGGTTCTTCATAGTGCGGTCCCTTTGTGGGATCCAGTGGCACCACTACGTGGAGCGACTTGTTTTCAAATATTATTTTCTGCTTCTTTAGGTTAATTACCCCATTCATGTCAGTGGCCCAATCGATTCCAAGGAGCATAGGGTAGGGATTGCTATCATCCACAATCTCTATTACCTCAAAATCTTCCAATGCGCTTGCACCCTCGATGTTAACTGTGACCCCTCACAGCCTCCCCATTAGGATAATTTTCTGTTGATTCGCCATTCTTAACTGTTTTAAAGACCATTGGAGCGCAGGTCTCTCCATTCTTTCCTAGGTCTGTTTTGGAAAAACATTCGCATCGGACGCCAGATCCGGGATAACTTGGTCCATCTCGTATTCCCCTAACTGTGCAGTGAGTCTCATCTCCAGCCTGGTCCTTGGCTTGTGCTTGCCAAGCTTCCTGACTACGTGTGGTTCACCAGTAGCACTATCCTTACCAGCACACCAATTGATCAATTCTTGCAGGCCCTTTACAACCCTATTGTCATGGAGCAGCTTCATGTAGGTCTCCAAGAACACAGTAATCATGGATGGGTCCATTTCTTCAATTGGTTTCTCCTGACTTCCGGAGGTAGAGGCCTTGGTGAAGCTTTTCTTTTCTTCCATAAATGTTTCTTTGCACTCTCCAAATTAAACCCATTCTCCTTTTTTGGTGCTTTGCAGACCCATTCACCTTCTGTAGGCTGCTTCCCTTTATCCTCCTCAGTCGTGGTTTCACTCCGCAAAATAATATTTACCTTAGGGTCTTCCTCAAGGGGCTTTGTCCTTATCATTTGGAGGTTCTGTGTCGACTGCGAAGGCTATGCCACCTTTTCATGAGTCTTAGCTAATAATATTGGGCAATCCTCAATTGCATGGTCATACTGAGAACAATAGCGGCATGGAAATCGCGTCAGTTTCAGATAGTCCCTCACGTAGTGTCCTAGGCCTCTGCAATTGTAACAAATCAGCTGTCCTCAGCCTCTCCCAGGCCCTCCTCCACCTCAGCCTCGGTTGTTCCTGTGATACTCACCTCGTGTTCCCCCAATGCCTTGGTTTGGAGGCCGCGTTTTTGTGTACACTTTGTCTGCAGGTGTCCTATCCATCATCAATTCGTAACTTCAACAATTGCGCTCGTCATGGCCTACTGATTGACAGAAATTGCAGAATAGTTGTTGTGGTGTTTGTACAAATTTCTGTAGCAAATGGCAATTATCAGTCGTATGTTTCCCTGCTACCTGACATATAGCACACCATAGCGTAGGCCCTGCACTTGGCCCTGCCGCGACCTCTGGTCGTAGAGGCATTGGTCCTCCTACTGCAACATAGTTCGCAAAAACTGGGTAGTGATCCTTTTTATGCCCCTGAACCTTGTATTTTATGCACCAAACTTCTTCGCACACCTCTAGCCAAGCAGTTCTGTCCTGCTTCAAACTTTGCATTTCAAGACAAAGGTTTTCCAAATGTACATGAATCTACTGAACCCCTAGATTCAGATCTTGCATTCGTGTTTCATGTAGTCTCATTGCAATCTCCAAGGCTTCTGCCGCAATTGTAATCTTCTGTTGTGACAACGCAACCCTTAGGTGAGGTAGGAGCGACGCCACGAACCATTCGCGGTGCTGCCCATCTGTCAAATTCATATTAGCTTCACAAATTTTACACTTTATTCTCTGATCTAACTTCGAAGGGGTATCACCTGGTTTCATCGCAATTTCCTTGAATCCCACAATCAACTACGCTTAAGACTTAGGCCTACTGAATTATTTATTCAGTGCGGTTTGGATCTTTGCTAGCATAGTTGCCTGGTTATAATTAGAGTACTTGATGTACTGGGTTAGCGCGTGATCCTGCAAAGCACTAACCAATGTTGCCTTCTTCATGTGATCATCCATGATGCCCTGAGCTTCCCATATAGCCTTTATGATGAACCAAAATTGGTCTAGGTCCTCATTCCCTATGCCCTTGAATACAAGTAGTTTTATGGAGTTCACCATATTGAACAGTGGAGGTGGAGGTGGTGTGGGTGATGGGGTGAGCGGTGGAGGCGAGGATGGAGGTGGCGTGGATGGATGTGATGAGGGTGGAGGCGGTGTAGGTATTCACGGGAATCCTTGTCTTATCATCTGACTAGCGCTCAGGAGACAAATATGCGGTGTTCCTTCGTCGTCACTTAAAGGAGGTTTGATCAGTGGGCTATACTTAGGACCTTTTCTTCCTCTGTCCCTGAAAATTTTTCTCTTCACATAGCTCCAAACATCAAGGTAACCGCATAACCTACTGTTCACACAAGAGAATCTTAATCCAAGTATTCAATGATTTTAAATATTTACCTCATGGTCCCTTGAAGAAGTGGTGCTTTAATTCGATGTAACTGATAGAGGTATCAACCGCAAACTTTGTCACAAATCCTCTTATGATGTGGTCGAGCCAATGGTCGACATCGTGCGCGATCTTATCTTTAGAAGCTTCCAACCTCCTTACTAGCTTCGGTGTCCGAAAAATCGGCTTGTCAAGCCTCCACCTTCCTTGGCCGTCTGCCAACTTCGCGATCGACTTGTATAACTCAACCGGGAAGGAACATAAGATGATTTCGTGTATTTCTGTGTACAAGTATCTATCCAACCATTGTTCTTCATTAATCGTAGATTCTTGTTTTCTTGCGCCGTGAATTCGTGGATCTTTCTATCCAACTACGTTTCAATTTCTTTCTTAGTTGGATTCCAATTATACGACATCACACATCTCTCATGCAGATCCCAGTCCTAGCAACAGAACCATTTGTTGGCTTGATGGGCCCTGACACAGGTTCAGCGTTAGTCAGCCAAGCAAATCCCTACACTACTGGCCCCTTTGGCATCAGCCCACGTAGTGTGGACCGAAGTCTCACCCAAAGCAGTATAGGGGGATGCAAGAACCAAGTTTCCGCACCCTGAGATGGTCGTGATGTCGATCTATACTTCCTGATCTTGCCTTCATGCATATCGATAATATTTTAGGGCTTATCGATGTTCCTTCTCTTCCGTCCTTTAGTACCTCCACGAAGATACCCAATTGATCTTCACGCAGCCCTAATCTGAGGTCTAGGCACTTACGCGCCTTTGTGGCTATGTTACTGTATAAGTTCCCAAGTTATCTTAAGTGTTACTTAATATACCATGCTTTTACACTTATCTTCATGTAATCCTATATTCTTTCTCGTGTTCAATTAACAGATATAATCAAATTCATTCGCACAATAAATAAGCATTATAATGTAAACCCAGATCGTATCATAATATAATCAGATGCATTAAACAGAGACAAATTACACAGTGATTTGCAAAATACTTCTCTTTATTGATATCTCAAGTTTATTACAGACTCTATCCGCACTGCGCACATAGCTGCAGGGGTTCGTGCACTCAGCTATAGACTTCCACCCTAGGCCTCTGCAAACTTAGTTGCAGAGCCTCTACTTATGCTAAGACCTAACAACACTTAGAACTTCTTACCCAAAACTCTTCTTACCACTACTCCTTCTTCCCTTAGACTCTTGTAAGATTCCCTTTTTATACAATCCCATGGTCCGTGGACCATGGGTAGATCTTTACAGTCGACATGAGATTTGACAAAACAAGGGGGGACAACCGTTTGACATCTTCGCACTTCACGACCACAAATTGCAGAGACTTTACATCTTTATTACAAAATTTGGGTCTTCTACCCCAAAACATGGGATTTTAGCCCCAAAACTGCCTCTTGGGGAAACTCGTTTCCAACAGCCCAGGTCGCGTAACACATGAGGAGTGTTGGTTTATTCAATGCCTAACAATTTGTAGCATAAATTTCCTTTTTTCATGTGAAAAATTGGTCAAAATTGTCTAAAATGGGATTCAATTTTATTAAGTTTGGAAAAAATTAATAAATTTATAATTCTCTCTCTCTTTCTAAACCTAATTAGGGAGGGAATGGAGAGAAGGGACCGTGAGAATTCCTCTCCCTAAACCTTCAAGATTTAAATTTGAATAAATTTATCTAAAATTTTAGTAAATTTTGTCATATTCCTTGCATAAATGGAGGGACGAAATGTCCATCATAACTCATCATCCTTTATTGTCATTTTTCCTACAAATATTCAAAATTTAGAAAAGTTTGGCGAAATACGATGAAATATGATATATTTTCACCCATACCCACCAAGTTTCTTTAAATTTCAAGCATGAAAGAGAGGGACAATTCCATATTCTTAAAGGAATTTTACATAAACATTAAATACTATGTATTTTTTTTAATTTAGCAAATTTGATGAAATTTTAGTGAACTTTACCTAATTTAATTAATTTCATAAAAAAATTACGAGTGTCAACAAGTTTCATAAAATATATTAAATATATCTATAGGAAGGTCATACTTATAGTCAATATCCATGGTGAAAAATCAAGGTGATAAATTTCATGATTTAGCTAATTATCTAATTTGAGCAATTTTACACATAAAGGGAGTAGGGGCAATGCTAGGAATCTCTCTTAGGGTAGAAGGAGACTCTAGGCCCCCTCTCTTTATGCAATAAATTTAATGAAATTTGGTGACTTCAAGAAAATTTTAGGCAAATTGGGAAAAATTTCCCAAATTTTCTTTAGATTTTTAGTAAAATTTTGTTAAATTAACAACATCTATATTCATTTTTTATTTTTTTTGTAAAATTTATCATTTAATTTATGAAATCAATACAAATTTTCAATTAATTTATGGAGAATTAAGGAAATTAGTTAGGGATTTAACAAATGCTTATTTGTTTTTTAAACAAAAATATAACCAAAGAAAAAATTGATGATACTTGAATCATTAATAAAACATTAAGAGAAAAATACATGATTTAAAAAATATGGAGCTCATTATATTTAAAAGAAATGAAAATAATAATAAAACCCTTGGATTTTTTTTATTTATTTTTTATATCTATAGTCCATTCATATTACATTAAAAAAATTGATACACACGGTTGTCACTAGCCACTATTCTGCCACTTGGGAAACCATACTAATAGCATAGGTTCAAAATTTCAAGATTTCTAATATTGTTCACTACTTGAGAGGTTGATAAACTGAAATGGTTTTATAACAAAGAAAATTAACTCTATACTAATGGATATCCTGATAACACTAACACAAAAAATATTATGTTGCAAGTGCTTGGCTCACCTAGGCTTCATCCTATAGGGGCATCCACTTGAAATGGTGGTTGTGGCCCACTATCATTGTCAGATGAGGAAAAGTCGATATTTTCCAAATTCTTAGCAAGGATTATGAATTTTATTTTGAGCCTATCAACTTTGTCTAATCATTTCATCATGCATATGATCATTTCTTATTGTATATCTTCTATGTCAGTTAGGACTTTTCCCATTAGGGTCATTATATGCTAATATAGATTAAAAATTTATGTCTAAGAGGCAGTCCTGGCTATAGTGGAATTCCCTACATCAAGAATTAAGTCCCACATTTCTTACTCCACATGCCTATCAAGAATGTAGTTTCTTGATTGTTGAGACTGATCTTCCACATATGAGATGACTCATTGAACAACTGCATGGATTATGGTGTTTTAGTGTTCCACTTCAACTCAAACTGCTTCTTGGGGCTGAGTTTGGGGGGGCGAAGAGGGACTATATTTTGAGGGAGGGGAGAGACCACGACTTCCTCATCTACCATTGCACCAAGGAGTGAATAGTCAACGCCTAGCCATAGTGATTGGAATGAGGGAGGGGGAAAAAACGAAAAATTGATGAAGGGAAAATGGAAGCAGAACCTTTATAACTAAGTGGGGAGATAGAGATAGGGGGACTGGTAGAAATAATTAACCATAGCATGGGAGAGGTAAACGTAAAGGGATGATACCAATGAAGCATGAGAGGAGACAAAGTAGGGAGGACATATTAAAGGAGGATAAGAGGAATAGGGGAGGGACATAAAATGTTACTACTTTTGAATGTAGTTAAATATAAAAATGTTATGATATTAGCTCTAAAAATATTTCAAAAGTAGCTCCTAAAAATATGTCGTACTAATATTACTATTTTAAAAAAAAGAACAAAAAACTTAAAAACAAATCCTCTGTAAAAACATTTTACATCAACATTTAACAACTCAAAAAATAAATTGTAGAGAAATTATTGATATTGCTAGCACCACTTTTGATTTGAATTTTTACTCACCTAAGAAACGATTTTTTTTGGGTTCTTATAAATTCAATAATTATGTTGCACACATGTATGGTAGAATCATAATAATAATAAGCAAACCATTTTCAGTGGCCCCACTTTGGATGTTATATCTGAGTTGGATTATCATATTAGAAATTTATTTTTTATTTTCATTTTGAGTAAGGAAAAACATTTGATGATGTTATCATATAACATGAATGATGATCTAAAACTAGAACATATTTGCAATCACATTCAAAATATCCTTCTCAATAACTCAATCATTAAAACCTATCTTCTCTACCAAAGAACATGGCTATATGTATTTATTTGATAAAAATAAATGCTCTTGGAATAACAAGATAGTGTTGATGTTTTCAAGAGAAATATAACCACTTATATTGGTGTTCGACTTAGATTATTATATAACTCCTACTAGAACATTTAGCATGAATATTGAGACTTTATCACTGCCAATTTGATAAATGAACACCAAACGTATAACTTTATGATTTGATTTAGATTATTAGATAACTCGTACTAGAACATTTAGCATGAATATTGATGCTTTGTCGCTGCCCATTTGATAAATGCACACCAATCGTATAACTTTATTGATGAACTATTCTGCACGAACAGATCGTTGCTGAAAGGGCCGATGATAAAGGATTTTTTTGGTTAGCATAGCTAACTCTGAACCTGGGTTTGAGCCCATCAAGACAACAAATGGTTCTTCATGGTCCCGACAACGGAACCATTTCTTGGCTTGAGGGGCTCAAACCCATGTTCAGAGTTAGTTGTGCTAACCAACAACACCCTTTATCACTAGCCCTTTTGGCAATGATATGCTCGGGTAGACTTTAGTCTCACTTGACGCGATATTAGGGGATGTTGGAACCAGGTTTTCACATCCAAAAGGAATATGGAGTGTGGATCTAGACTTAGTTGACTTACTTATAAATTTATTATTGCGCTATACGATCTTACTTAATATTATACCAAATCTGATTTATTCATACAAAAATACTACTTTGTAGATCTAAAACTCTATCTATTATGCATGAATCAATGGACCTTAGCTATAATTAATTGTAACAACATTCCTATACTAATTTTGATCTTATATTTTACTGCAAAACATAAAAGTAACAATAATTACATAAAGTAAAGTACAAAATGTAAGTACACAGGTTTGCCTTCAAAATCTTCCTTATTATCTTCAGATCTTCACAGTTACAATCCTTCTTACCCTGCACACATAGCTGTAGGGGAAGGCTCCTACATTTGTATGTGCAGAGACCTTGGTAAGTCTATAGTTGGTAGAGATGATGAAGAAGGATTATGATCTGGTCAGGAAGTCTCAAGGATTTCTCATCAACTCCATTAATGATCATGATGTGTGATTTACCGCACACATCTTGGCTAGGAAACTAATGAGGAAGTGGCAAGCAGATGAGGTACCCGAATTGGTCGTATCATTGAATGTGCAGTGCAGCAAGGGCTCCCATTTTAATTAGGCAAGCTCTTTGTGCCAAGAATTTTTGGATGACTGTTGGGAGGCACAAGAAGAGGGAAAGAAATTCCACTACGTGTGCTTATTTATCTTAATAGCGTTGATGACATGGAGAATTCCAGAGGAGTCACAGTTTCTCATTGTGGAACTTGATGTCTGTGAGGCTATGAGGTATGCCTCGTTGTGGGCTTCCAAGGATCCAACTCATGTTACCAAGAACAAAATTTTCTAGCTCTTTCTTGAAATAGATTTGTGCTTCGTGATAAGCTAGAAGCCGAGGTTATCACCAGTTTTATTTGAACAATACAAAGAGATTGTAGACTTCAAGGTGGAATTTCACCATGTACACATCTGCGCCAAGAAGGACCTGGAGGAGGTATGGTACGAGATGCCATTCTTAGTCACTGATGATGACATCACACAAGTGGTGAGAAACTGGTGAAGTGATTGGCTAAATCCACCCACAGAAGGAGCAAAGAAAGAACAAGCAGGCACTAATTGAGCAATGGAACATATTTCAGGTGCGTGAACCGAGAAGCAGCCAACCAAGAAAGGCAAAAATATGGTGACTAAGACAATCGCAATCAAGCTAGAGAAGGACACTGCGCTGGAGATAGAGAATGAATTGAAGTAGGAGGAACAGGCCACCGGAGGTAGCGATCAGGGTGGTGAAGACCCTTTTATTGAAATTGAGGAGGTAGATTCCATGTTCATAGTTAAAAGGCGAAAATCAAGTGCTGGAGGTGCACGAAAGAAGCACAAGTTAGAAAAATCCGTTGGTGCTGAATCGATGGTCCTCACTGAGGGGGACATCGATGAGATTGGAGATAGAGTCTGAGCTGTGATGGAGGACATATGGGGGGAAATTGAAGACTAATATAAAGCAGTTTTGATAGAGGTCCAATAGGGCCTCAAGGAGATGAAGGTTTAGGTGAGTGTGGTTCAAGTGAGCGTGGCTCAGGTGAGCATGGTTTAAGTGAGCATAGTACCATCAAGATTAGCTACAGGCAACGCACAGATATTAATCACATCTGAGCTACAGGCTGTGCCACTCTCAGGTGATGCTCTACATTTTGAGACTGCCGAAGATCGAGAGTGCGCGCAGCACTCGAAAAATATGAGTATCAATCTTGCGGCATTCCCCATTCATATCTTGCACAAGTTACATTAGGGAGTCACCAATGAAATAAAGGTGTGGGAGTAGCGTGCTATGTTGGTAAGCAAATAAGTTAAAAATGACAACTGACAGATGTTTCAGGACACAAATAAGGCCATCAAAGATCATGATGAGGCAATTGTGCATAGGCAATAGCTAGAAGACACCATCACCAAATCTTGTAGTGAGATATTGGAGCTCCAGACCCAGACAGAGGCAGAACTTGAAGAGAAGATTCAGAATCTTGCAGTAGAAGTAAAAGAATCAAAGGAGGAAGTCAAAAAGTAAAATTCAAACTGAAAATGTAGATAGCAGAGTTGTAGATGAGGCCGCAACCGACAACTCCACTAGAAGTTTGTGAGTAGCGTGAAGCAGATATCTAGGCTGCTATAGAAAATATAGCTACTACAGTCAAGGACTATAGCCAGATCTTCAAAGACACTATGGAGATATGGGCCTTGTTATAGGAGGACCCAAATGTACAGAAGATCTAGGAAGAGATCTGTGACAATCAACAACAGTTTAATGAAATCAAAGTGATGGTACAGACCCTAGCACATGTGTAATGATGTGCATGTCTTCAAGAGGGAAAGTTTTTTCCGGGATAAATTGATGAGCTCTGGAAAAAGGAGTAGATCATTTCAGCATGGATGCAGCCATGGGTTGATGAAGTTATTTAGATCTCATAGTCAGTGGAGAGCAAGATGAATATCATAAGGCAGACACAAAGAACCTGGTAGAAGTTGGTAGAAGAAGTGTGACAGGTCGTGATGCAGTGCACAGAGACACTTCAATGTTTGAAGGATGTATACAATGACCTCAAAGCAAATATTTAGGACATACCGGTTAAGTGACTTGGGACAAGTGACATCTTTTTGTTGGGGGCCTATTGGTTAGGGCACCCCTAGGTCAAAGTTTTGTAAAGAGCCCGCATTTTGAGGAGTGAAGTGCACTTGCACAGTGTTTTAGGAGTCATAGGGGCTTTAGGATTGGTAAAAGCCCCTTAATTTGTAAAAGGATGGGATCAATTTGTATGTTTTGAGCTTTGCCCATGGTTTGCGGACCATGGTATTGTAAGGGAAAAACATATATAAAGGGTTGTGTTAGTAAGTCAAAGTAATCAATCAATTAGAACGAATGATGGATATTTTCTAAGGTTTTGAGTTTGTAATTGTCATATATTTCTATGTTAGAGCGAAGGGGAAGGCTCCTGCAGCTATGTGCGCGAAAACCTTGGTAAGTCTACAGTTGTGTGCGCAAGACCCTACAATTATGTGTGCAAGGTAATAAAGATTGTAGTTATGATGATTTGAAGGAAATAAAGAAGATTTTGAAGGTAGACCTGTGTATTTACATTTTGTACTTTACTTTATGCAATTATTGTTTACTTTTTTGCTGTAAAGGATAAGATTAGAATTAATATATGAATGTTGCTACAGTTAATTACAATGAACGTCTATTGATTTATGCACAATAGATAAAATTTTAGATCTGCAAAGTAGTATTTTTGTATGCATAGATTGGATTCGATATAGTATTAAGTAAGATCGTGTAGTACATAATAGAGTTGTAGGTGAGTTGGAATAAGTCAAGAGCCACATTCCATATTCCTTCTAGATGCGGAAACCTAGTTCTAGCATCCCCCAATATCGCACCGGGTGAGACTGCGATCTGCGCGAGCAAATCATTGCCGAAAGCGACACTGATAAAGGGTTTTGTTGGTTAGTGCAACTAACTCTGAATCTGGGTCTGAGCCCCTCAAGCCAACAACTAGAAAGATGCTTGTTTATGAGAATTATTTCATGAGTTAACAACCTAAGCACCATGACAATCAATAACTGATAAGGACTTGGAGATTAGGTGTGACATGGTAGAGAAAAGTTACGGCCCTCATGCTTATAACATCCAAGTGCCAAAAAGTGAAAGGATTAGCACTAATTTAGAAGAGAATTATACTAAGTCCCTTCCATGACTCAATTGTTCATCTTGACACCAAGTCCTATGTGCCAAGAGATGAAAACTAAAGGGCACGTAGAGGCTTTGAATTTGGTGTTGTAATCACCAAATTTATATTAAATGGAAGTTGGGAAAAACCATGTGTTTTTCTGTAGAGGACCAAAAACAATTGAATCAAACCATCAAACGTAATGTTGAGAAATCAAGGGTAGATATGTAGGCATTGATTTCACTTGTTGACAAAAAATTCTCCTCAAGTAGTGAAGGAATTTATGAAGATACTTCTCAATATGTGAAAGATGTTAATGAAGATCATTTTTTAGCTATGTGTGTGTATTGAAGGTATTCCTTGAGTTTCTTATGTTTCAATATAGAATCTCCTCTAGCCATGTGACATCGAATGGAGCTTTCTCTTTGAGTGTGGGGAGAGCGTGAAAAGTAGTTGTTGATTATGTGCTAAAACAAATAGTGTACTAGATTCAAAGAAAAAGAAAGGTGTTTTGCAATAGGCTGAACATATGTTGTGATTTTGAGTGTGTGTTGATCATAGTTGTTCCTAAGAGTGAGTAAGTCACATTGTTGTAGAAGTGTGGTGTTGCATAAATAATATGAGAAAGTGCATATAGAAGTAGAGAGATCATGCAAAGGTAAAGGATAGTTGTAGAAGCATGCACAAACCAATGGTTGGTGCCTCTAGCAAGTTGGTGCTTATTGATTTGAAGGGGTTAGGGCATCTTTTGAGTGGTTTCTCATAAAAATTGATGTAACCAATGTTGGTTCTTTTGATTTAGATCATAATAAAAAAAGCTTTTGTGGTTTTTCTCCTGGAAGGGTTTCCACGTTAAAATATCTGTGTACAATTGATATGTGTATGGTGTCTTGTTGGTTGTTCAATGCATATGATTGTATAATTGTTTGAATAAGTAAAAAATTATGGAATATTAATTCACCGCCACCCCCACAATCCTCCCCGCCCCTCTCAACATTCCTTGAATCCCAACAGTTAGTGTCAATGCAGGGTTCCTTTAGAAATACTTTAACGGCTGGAAGGTAGATCAACAGGGAATCATAGCAAGGCAGTATACTTACTCAAACAAAGCACCAACATTTGGTGGAACAAACTATGTGTTCTAGAAATTTAGGATGGAAGCCTACCTCATGTCTCTTGGTGTGGATGTATGGGCCTCAATAAAATTTGGATAAATAGTTCCAACAATTAGTCTCACAAATATTATTGAAAGAAGATGCTACAACAGTAATGCAAAGGCTAGAAATTCAATCCTATTGTATATTTTTACTATAAATTCAACAACGTATGTGATATGCTAAAACACAAGACAAGAATCTACTCTATTCTTTAGCAGAAACCAAAATTGATCGATGAAAATAATAAGCAGAAAAGGAAGAATATCAATTGCACATAACACAATATTTATTTGGGGAAAGAAACTTCTAAAAACCCTCACTATATATATTGCATTAACCATAATATTTGATAAGAAAATACAATGCTTGTTCAACCCGAGAAATTCCTGCACTAGTACAATCTAACTCTCTGTCTGACAAGCCATCTCAAGCCAACACTTAGCCAAATCTACTGCCTAACAAGGCCCTACTTCCTTGTGCAGTTCCAGAGATAATTAGCTCGTATTTAATTGGGAAATCCACTCTCCATAACTACACAATCCATTCATAGGCCCTTAACTAATTGCATGCACCATCTGTACAAATTGGAAAATTATACAACTGATAGTACATTATCCCTGAACTCTAATCTCAACTAGGTCTTCCTATGAACTGACATGTATGACTTATTTATGAGTGAATATTCAGTTAACTAGAGTGGTACTGAGGATGCACTTGTTCCCGTACCCACTAGTAGGCTTCCTACTAATTCCTCCAACAATTAGAACTAGTTTAACTGACGATAACTTTGTTAGACTGAGTTATCTAATTACAACTAAAAAGAACTCAACCTTGCCCCCTAAAATTTAGGGATCACTCTACATGACTCTAGATGGACTTCCAACTCAAATTTCCTAAGTCAATTAAGTCAATTTAACTTAATTAACTATTGCAAGTTGTTATGAGAATAAAAATTTGATTTAATTCACAATTTATTTCAAGGAAAAATTAAATTGGAATTTCTTGTTTCTATTTTTAACACTCTCTCTCAACAAGAAATGGATTATTTTCTACCCCGATCCTGACTCTGTGAAACTCAAATTTTCATATTGACAAATCCTTTGTCAAAATATCTGCATTCTACTCCTTTATGAGAATGTACTCCAACAACATAATTCTCCTTTGCACACAATCTCAAAGATGATGATATTGGCTCTCAATATTCTTGAAATGATCATGAAAAATTGGATTCCCAGAGAGCTTGATACACCTCTGATTATCTGAGTAAATCACAGTTGGATCCATCTGTTGACCAAACAAACCAACAAGAATCTTCCTCATCCAGATAACCTCACAAGTTGCTTGACTAGAAACCATGTACTCTACTTCTGCTAAACTAAGTTCAACTGATCTATGTTTCCTCTTGTACCAAGGAACTGCTGCTAACCCAATACTGAAGATCCCACTTGATGTGTTGTTCCTATCGGATGGACTTCCTGCCAAATCTACATCAGTGAAGCCTTAAGGCTTCACTCCCTTTGTTCGTCTGTACTACAAACCATATTGAGTTGTTCCTCTAAGGTATCTCAACACATGTTTGGTTTCCTTCCAATACAGTTTGGTAGGAGTAATGATTGCTTGACTAAGTTTGTTATTTGCATAACACATGTTCAGTCGTGTGTTCACCAAATATATGACTGAACCCACAAGTTGCCTGTAAATAGTAGCCTCCACTACTTCACTGGATGTAGCATCCTCCTTCCTCCAGTTACCTGCTAGAGGAGTCTCCATGGGTTTATTACTCTCCATTTGAAACCTTATGAGTATCTCATTGGCATACTTTCCCTAAGATATAAAAAGTTCCTCATCACCTTTCCATACTACCATACCTAGAAAGTAGTGCATGAGCCCCAAGTCCTTAATTTCGAACTCTCTTACAAGATCCTCTTTGCAATACTTGATCAGTTTATCATCACCTATCAGGATCAAATTGTCGAGATAAAACAATGATCAATAATTTACCTTCAACCATAGTATGGTAAAGGTTCGCATCTGCTTCAATTTTAGTGAATCCCAACCCAGTGAAATAGCTATCGATCCTGGTGTACCAAGAATGGGGTACTTGTTTCAGTCCATACAACGCTCATTTGAGTCGGCACACATGTGACTCTCTGTGGAAGGTCTTAAAACCTTCAGGCTTCTTAATATACACATATTCCTCAATCATGTCATTGAGGAATGTTGTCTTTACATCCATCTGATGTATCTTCCATCCCATCTGCGCTGAGAGTGATATAATGGATCTAGTTGAAGAGTACCTTGCAACAAGAGAAAAATTCTCATCGTAATCAATCCCTTCCACCTAAGAAAACCATCTGGCCACAAACCTAGCCTTGTGTTTCTCCACACTACCACCCGTTGCTTTCTTTACCTTGTAAATCCATCTAGAACTCACCACTAACTTGTCCATAGGTCTTGGGAACACATCCCAAACACTG
This sequence comes from Pinus tabuliformis, assembly GCA_031772625.1. Lineage (NCBI taxonomy): Eukaryota > Viridiplantae > Streptophyta > Pinopsida > Pinales > Pinaceae > Pinus > Pinus tabuliformis. Next base: position 932,298,385 of record CM062817.1, read on the forward strand.
TCCCTAACAATGGAGTCATACTCCTTAACCATGGCATCAACCTAAATTGGTTGCTGCACTACTTCCTCAAAAGAGTATGGCTCAGTATTTACACATCCTCTCATCAGAGCCATGTAGCTAGTGTATCACTCCGGTGACCTCCTTATCTTCGTTGTGATATGGGTGCTCCCACATTCTCTCTAGCATCATGTAATGACTTGTTAGCCTCTCTGGTGTGCTTTTTCCCATCTCTGGAAGACTTCATGAGTGGGTGTCTCCACTCCTTGATCCTCTACATGTGGCTGGTCCACATCATTCTGAGGTTCCTCCTTTGGAGATAGAAGCTCCTCAACCGCATGTAGTTGAAGCTCCCTCTCAAGGGAACATTTCATGGCCTTCTCTTCATCAAATTTTACATCTGTGTGAACTACTATCATCCCGTTGGTTGGCAGGTACACCTGATAGTTGTGAGGTGTATCAATATACCCCATAAATATCCCTAATGCTATTATTAGCTCAAGATTCTTCCGTGCATATTTGGTCACATGGTAGTAGAACCAAAAATCCTAAAGTGTCCCACATTTGTTTTCTTCCCTGAAAAATCCTCTTCCGATGTACTCATCCCAAGAATTCAATGAGGGCTCCTTTCATGAAACTAAACAATTGTGTAGATCATCTTCCGGATTCATCGCATTAGTTTTCTTTAGATCGACTTTTCGAACCAGCAACGGTGGTTCATCTTCAGGATGTGAAAGAATGATGAAAACTAATCTTTATTTCTTGTAATAAATAGTTATGAGATGCTTTGCCGACATATATTTCAATCATAAACTAATATGTTATTTTTCTAATTGTCTTTTGCTATTTTATTTGTTTAAATTATGTTTTATTGCCTTAATTATATTAATTTAGATTTTTTATTAAAATATAATTTTAATAGGCTACATTGTTTCAGATTTATATCCTAATTTAATTTTATTATGTTTTTACTACAGTTATCTTTTCATTGTGCATAGTTTTGTTTTTCTAATAATTAAGTTGGTATATCCTAGTTATATTAATAATGTATAAGTTTGTTGATATTATATTTTAAATCATAAATTAATATATTTTTATTCTAATTTTCTTTTGTTTTTCAAATTGTTTTAATTATGTTTCATTGTCTTAATTATATTATATTAAATTTGCTATTGTAGATGTCTTATCGTGCATAGTATTGTTTTTCTAATAATTAAATTAGTATATCCTAGTTCTTATTAATAATTATTGAGTTTGTTTATATTGTATTTTAAACAATTGTGTTGGATGCCTTAGCCCACAGGCGTAGTGGTAGGCCCTAATCATGCAACATTTCTTGTACTGCTCCTACTATGCTTTTGTTTTTCCTTTCAGCTACCCCATTCTAATGTGGGTTATGAGGTGGTATCAACTCCCATCGAATGCTTACTCATGCACATAAAGTTTTGAACTCATTCTACACATACTCTATACTGTTATCACTCTCGAGAGCTTTAAATTTCCCGCCAATATCTTTCTCGACTAGTGCTTTAAATTCACCAAAATTTGCAAAAGTATGATCTTTCTTCTGCATGAAGAAGATCCAACACCTATGAGAAAAATCATCAACAAATATAACATAATACTTGTGCTTGGCCATGGATGCTATCGAGAACTATCCACACACATCTTAGTGTACTCAATTGAGGATCGCTTGTGCTCGACTGTCTTTTTCATGAAAGGAAGCTTTGGTGTACTTTCCCAGTATACACCGTTTTCATGTGTCTACCTGCTCAAGTGTACCCTTGGGAAGATTGATAGAAATTTGTTGCATGATCTTCAAAGCGCTATGGTGCAAGTGACCCAACCTCTTGTGCCACAACTCACCGATGTCTCAGCTCTGCACATTCTCTGCTTTCATGCTAAAGGCAGAAAAATATTTTACCTCTAACTTGTAGAGATTCTTCACTCGAACCCCTATCCTCTTTACTTGCCTTGTGGCTATGTGATGAAGGAACACTTTTCCCTTATTAAATATCACATCATAGCCTCTATCCTCCAACATGGCAATAAATACGAAGTTCTTCTTCAAACTAGGAACATACATAACATCTTCCAAAGTGAGGGGATAACCCAACTCCCTTTGAAAGATAATTGTACCAATCCCAGTAGCACTATACCTCCTGTCATCACCCATCTCGATATGCATATGGAGATCCTTCTCCTCCAAGTTATTGAAGAGATCTTTGTTACTAGTCATGTGGAAAAAAGCTCCATTGTCTAGGTACCACACACTACCCATCATCAATGACACCATACAAGCGATGAGGGTAAAGTCCAATTCGAATTGTGATGGAAGATCCTCACCTGTTGCTCCCCCTAAGGGATTCTTATCGACCTTCTTGAGCAGACACTTTGTGGAACAATGTCCTAGCTCGTGACAATGAAAGAACTTGACTTTCAACATGTCCTTCTTCTTTCTGGCCTCTCAATAATCTAATTTGAATGGGATGACTTCCCTTTCCCTTTATTTTCCTTACTTGCTACAACACAATTCTCCTCATAATCATGCTTTGATGGGGATGTGTCTCTGGTGTTCCACCGAATCGCTTCATGTACCAAATTGAACTAGAATTGCTCCCAATCGTATAGCTTCTCCCTCCCATTAACTGAGTCCTGGTAACTATGCCAGCTCTTTGGAAGTCTTAGAAGTGTTAGGCTCACAATATCGTCTTCGGCAACAGTAATCCTGACACTTCCAATCTCATCCTGACAATGAGTGAACTTGGTCAAGTAATTTAGAATCGAGTCACCCTTCTCCATCTTGATCTTTACGAGTTTTCCCTTTAGTTCCAACTTCCTATGGTCATTTCTATTTTGAAACAGGTCTATTAATACCTTCCACTTTGCATATGGAGTGTCCTTACCGTGGAGACTCGAGACAATGTAATCTTGAACTCCTTCTAGGACAATCCTTTTCGCTTTTTCCACACACTTTCTCCATTCAGCCAAATATTTAGCATCAAATGTTGGAGGCTTATGAATGTCATGATCTATGAATTCATTGGGGCCATTTTCTTTTAGCACTACCTCCTTCTTGTGATTCCAAGTGATGTAATTTGAGTTTCCCTGCAGGACATACTCAAGTCGCAAACTGTAGAATGACATATTGTTGACTCTAAAGTATGAACTTGCAAATTCGATTTCACCTACACAACAAAATCAAATTCTCCTCTTCTATATTATCTTCAGCTCTGATGCCATGTAGATTCAAAAACTTATGTGATATGCTAAAAAACAACACAAGAATCCACTCTACTCTTCAGCGAAAACCAAAATCGATTGATGAAAACAATAAGTAGAAAATGAAGAATATCAACACACATAACACAATATTTCTCTAGGGAAAGAAACTGCTAGAAACCTCGACTATATATATTACATTAACCAAAAGATCTGAGAAGAAATTACAATGCTTCTTCAACCCAAACAATTCCTGCACTAGTACAATTTAACTCTCTGCCTCACAAGCCAGCTCAAGCCAACACTTAGCCAAATCTACTGCCTGCCAAGCCCCTACTTTCTTGCGCAATTCCTGAGAGAATTATACCATATTTAATTGGGAAGTCCGCTCTCCATGACTGTGCAATCCATCCATAGGCCCTCAACTGATTGCATGCACCATCTATACAACTTGGAAAATTATACAACTGATAGTACATTGTCCGTGAACTCTAATCTCAAATGGGTCTTCCTCTAAACTAACATGCATGAGTTATTTATGAGTGAATCTTTAGTTAACTGGAGTGATACTGAGGATGCGCGGGTGCCAGTCCCCACTACTAGACCCCCTATTAGTTCCTCCAACAGTTAGAACTAGTTTAACTAACTATTACTCATTTAGACTGAGCTATCTAATTACAACTCAAAAGAACTCAACCTGGGCCCCTAAAATTTAGGGATCACTCTACATGACTATAGATAGAATACCAACTCGACTTTCCTAAGTCCATTAAGTCAATTTAACTTAATTAACTATTACAAGTTCCTATGAGAATATAATTTCGATTTAATTCACAATTTAATTCAAGGACAAGTTAAATTGGAATTTCTTTTTGCTACTTTTAATACCTATTTGGTCTTAATGAATTTCAACTAGTCAAATTTATGCATCTCCATATAGCTACGCAACTCTAGGAAAAACTAAAGAAAAGTTATGAAGGAGATGAGAAGGTAAAGCAAGCTAAACTTTAGACTTATAAAATGAAATCTGAACGTTTACAAATGAATGAAGATGAAAGCATTGTTGAATATTTCCTTAGATTTTATGAAGTTGCAAATATGATTGGATGACTTAATCAGTAACTTAATGAAGAATCAATTGTCTAGAAATTATTAAGATTTCTTCCAATTAGATTTGATTCTAAGATATCAGCTATAGAAGATATGCCATATTTGAAGTCTCTCACAATGGAACAACTTCATTGAACTCTCACTACCTATGATATGATAATTGGAAAAGAGAAGGTAGAGCCAAAGGAGGCAAAAGTCGAAGTCTCAAAGAAGTCTAAAGAACATCACAACTATTTTAGGTGTAAATCATATCAGGAAATGGCCCAATTTGTAAGAAAAATAAAAATAGGCTCTGGAAAGTATAAAGGTAAGCTACCATTTAAATGTTTTGATTGTGTTAGAGTTGGTAATTTTGCCTCAAATTTCCCTTGTACTAAAGAAAATAAGCAAGAAAAATAGAAAGAGAAAAAGACCAGAGACAAACCATAGAAATACCCAAAAAGAAAGACTCAAAATAAAAAGAGATTCTACTCTAAACAAGACAACTAATCATCAAAATCCTACAGTAAAGAATCATTTGAAGGAGAGCGTGATGAGTGCCTTCATTTTGAATTTGAATATGAATCAACATTTGATGACAAAGAAGACTCAGGAGAAGGAGTGGTGGATCATGAAGAAAAACTAATCAATACACTAAAAGAACTAAAGAAGATTAGAAATAAGAACAAGGAGTTGAAGGAATAACTTTTGAGAGTTGAAGAAGGAATGTATAATTATAATAATGAATACTTTAATCTTCTAAAAGTGAAACTAGAAGATGACGTTAATCTTAATGATATCCTAGTACAATAATTAGAATAAACAAAAAGGGTCATGATAAGTTAGAAGATGAAAATGAGGTTCTAAAGATAGAACTATCCAAGAAGCAGGAAAAGATAGATTGTAATGCATATGACGAAGATACCATATCTATGAAAATTCAGCTTGAAGAGGCAAGAATAAAAGAGGAGGTTCTCGTGAATCATGTGGCGAAAGGGGAGAAAAATTTCTAGAAGCTATAAGCAGAAGTGGTATCTTTGAGAATGGACCTAGAGAAATCCAAAGCCAAAATAAATTTGAATCTCAAATATGTTAAAGGTTCAAAGGCCCTGAACAACCTTCTCAATGCTAAATTATCCCATGTTATTAGAAAAAAATTGGGATACAAATATTCACAACAAACCTCAAAAATTGAGTCCACAACTAGGTCCTTAGGAAATGAATGTCATCATAGTTATGCAAAGGAACTTAAAGGGATAGGAAGTGGACATAAATGAAATATAGATCAAAGAATAAATTAGAAAGGAATCAAATTTGTCAAAACTATAAATAATACTCAATGCATACTAGTGTACCAACAAGCGAGATAATTGAATTTTAATAGATCTATCCACGCACAACTATCTTCAAATGCAAGGTACCCAAAATTGTTCTATGGAAATTGTTTTGTGTTCCATAATTTTTGGCATACAGCCATTAATTGCAGCTGATAAATTTGAAAGACTTGAAAATGTTAGACCCATATATATATATATATATATATATATATATATATATATATAGATATATATATATATATATATCGATATATATATATATATATATATATATATATATATATATATATATATATATATATATATATATATATATAATTTTTTTTATTATTATTTATTTTTCATTATTATTTTTTTTTAATTTTTAATTTTAATTTTATTTTATTTTTTATTTTTTTATTTTTCCTGAAAAGAGAAGTCATTATTTCCTCTTATGAATGAGATGTAGTGTTACAATTGCAACAAATTTGGTCACAAGTCTATTTAATGTTGAAGTAAATTGTTTAATATTACTAGACAACAAACTTATGAATACTCAACACCTCAAAGGAATATGAAGAAGTGGAAACATAAGATAGAGAGGATTGAAGAATGTGGTGTTCTCCTCTATGCACATGACCAAGGAAAAAAATGTACGTTGATATTGGATGCTCCAAAAACATGATTGGAGATATGAATAAATTCCAATATCTAAGAGAGAATGGGAAAGGAAGTGTCAAACTTTGAATAATAACTAGTCAGAATAAAAGGAAGAGAAACAATCAACTTGGATGAAAAGACCATAGACCAAACTGTCATCTATATGGATGGCCTTAAATATAATCTCTTAAGTGTTAGAAAAATGTTTGATAATGGCTATTATGTTATCTTTTGGTAAAAGGATTGTGAAACAAGAAAAATAGAAAATGGTAAGTTGATAGGAAAATAAATTAGGTCACCGAGTAATGTGTATGTCTTTGATGGTTCTAGAGTAAAATGCTACTTAAGCAAGACAGATGAAACATGGTTATAGCATAGGAGGATGGGCCATGTAAAATTTGATAATATAGTAAGGGTCAACAAGAAAAAGGCAGTAAGAGGAATGACAAAACTGTTGAAACTAGACAACACCATATGTAAGTCCTGTCAATTTGGTAAACGGAGAAGGGTGCATTTAAAAATAAGGGAGTACTCATCCTCTAGACCTATAGAGATGGTCCACACAAATATGAGTGGTCCTATAAGAACAAAAATTCTCAGAGGGGAGAGGTAGTTCATTTTCTTCATTGACAAATTTACTAGAGCTACCAGGATCATGTTGCTCAAATAAAAATCAAAATCTCTAGGTAAATTAAAGGTGTTAAAGGATCAAGTGGAAATTGAGAAAGACTTGAAAGTCAAGTGCTTGAAATCAAATAGAGGAGGAGAGTACACTTCAAAGGAGTTTGAAGAGTCCTATAAAGAACATGGGATTAGAAGTCAATAGCCAATTTCCATAACCCCTTAGCAGAATGGGATAGTGGAAAGAAAGAACAAATTCATTCAAGAAATGGCTGAAGCAATGATGGATGAAGGAAATGTTACTAATACCTTCTAGGAAGAAGTAGATCAAGATGTTTTTTATTTATCCAATAGAACTCAAATTAGATTTAACAATGACAAAACCCCTTATGATTTATGGAAGGGAAGGTCTACCTCAGTAAACATCTTAAGGATTTTGGCAACAAATTTTATTTAAAAAGGAATGATCAAAATATGGGTAAGTTTGACTCTAGAGAAAATGAGGGAATTTTCCTCGGATATTTGGTTAAGAGAAAGGGCTCCAAATGCTAACAAGAGGACTAAGAAAATTGAGAAGTGCATCGCTGTCATAGTGGATGAAGTTATACCTCATTTTGAAAAATATTAGGAGTACGGTAAATCATAAGAAGATGATGGACCTATTTTTAAATACCTAGAACCAGAAGAAATTAAAGAAGATGAATATGAGGAGGAAGAATAAGGGACACCTCAGAGGCACAAAACTCCATCAAAGTATGTGAAAAGGAAACACCCTAAAATTCAAATAATCAGAGATAGATATATTGGGTTTTACACAAGATGAAGATTCATTGATAGCCCTAGACATGCAATTATTTCCATGTTGTCTAAAATAAAACCCAAGAATTTTAGTTAATCAAGAAAAGATAAATTGTGAGTTAAGGAAATGGATGAAGAATTGAACCAAATCGGGAAGAAAAATACTTGGGAACTAGTTCCTATACCAAAAGATAAAAGCATCATTGGCACCAAGTGAGTATTCATGAACAACCTGAATGAAAATGGACAGGTAATAAGGAACAAAGCCAAGCTAGTCTACAAAGGCTATGCTCATGTAGAATGTATAGACTTTGAAGAAACCTTTACTCTTGAAGGAAAACTAGAAGCCATAAGGATGTTCCAGGAATTTGTAAGCCACATGAAACTTAAATTTTATTAGATGGAGGTCAAGTTGACATTCCTTAATGTTGATATGGAAGAAGAAGTATACATTGAACAACTAGAAGGATTTAAGCTCTTAACAGATGGGGATAATGTTTACAGATTAAGAAAAACACTATAGGGGCTAAAGCAAGCTCCAAGATCTTGGTATTTTAGGCTAGATAATTATCTACAAAAACAAGGACTTAAGAGAGGAACAACAGACAAGAAGTTATACATTAAATTTAAAATTGATAATTTACTGATCTTTGTTGTGTAAGTAGATGAAATTACCTTTGGAAGTGATCTAGATCAAGTGAGACATCAATTTATTGAAGTAATGAAAAAGGATTTTGAAATGCACATACTAGGAGAGTTGTCATTCTTTCTTGGATTGCAAATTACATAGTCAGAAAAAGGTATTTTTATCTCCCAATCCAAATACTTAAAATAAACCATGAAATTTTTGGAATGGATGATGCAAACATATGATCACACCTATGATGATTGGTTGCAAACTAAGAAAATAATATGAGTCCCCAACTGTAAATCAAACAACTTATAGGTCAATGACTGGAGGTTTGTTGTATTTAACTACTTCAAGACTTGATATAATGCAAGCAGTAGGTCTAGTAGCCATATTTCAATCAAATCCCAAAAAATCCATATCAATGTAGTAAAAAGGGTATGTAAATATCTCCAAGGCATAATAGAATTTGGTTTTTCGTATGAAAGAGATCAAAAGTCCAATTTAACATATTAAACTGACATTGATTGGGCTGACAACATTAATGATAGGAAATAACAAGTGGTACAACATTGTTTTGGGAAACTACTTGGTGTCTTGGGTATGCAAGAAGAAAAATTCAATCTCTTTATCTACAACAAAAGTTGAGTACATTGTTGCAACCACTTATTGTACTCAACTTATTTGGTTGAAATAGACTCTAAAGGATATCAAATTGGAGTTTAATGATCCAAGGGAACTATAAAATTTGCAACAACCCTTTGGAGTGGAGAAATATTTGAGTGGATATGTTATGGGAGTTGTCTCGAAGAAGGAATGAAGGCTTGTATGCTACCATTCCGAAGTATTTCATGGGGAGATTATCAACTACCCTAAATATGATAAGGAGATCTATGCCTTTTTGCAATCAATGAAGAAGTGGAAAAATTATCTCATGGGAAAGGAGATAGTAATCCACACAAATCACCAGCCACTATTGCACCTATAGGCCTAGAGTAAGCTACAACAAACTAAGCATTACAAGTGGATGGGGTTTCTATAATAGTTTCATTTAGTGATCAAGTTTATCAAGGGTAGCACTAACAATTTGGCCAACATGATTTCAAGGCCACCAAGATAAAAGATCACAACTTTGGTTCACATGGAACCATTCACCATGCTTCATACAAAGAGGCATATTCATAGGATGAAGACTTCAAGGAGGTGTTTTAGAAATTATAGAGCTAGATTCATATGGATGATGATGACAATATAGTTTATTACCATCTTGAGGACGGGTTACTCTAGATTTTGGATAAGGTATGTGTTCGTAAAGGTGAGAAATTACAATTTATTAGAGAGGCTCACACCTCCAAGGTTGCAGAGTACTTTGGTGTAGGGAAAACAATGGCCAACTTGTAGCGGTATGTGTATTAGCCTAAGATGCAATAATAGGTAGCTAGGTTCATAATATGATGCATGATTTGTTGAACCAACAAGCATAGTAACAAGAAATAGGGTCTATATCATCCCTGAATGAACCCATTCATCCTTGGGAAAGAATTTCCATAAAATATGTGGGAGGGCTACCAAAAACTAGGAAGGGACATGAATACCTATTCATGATAGTTGACTAATTCAACAAGATGTGTGTTTTGATGCCCTGTAAAAATACTATTAGCAGTAAAGAAGTAGTGAAATTGTTCCTCAGATAGGTCAAGGTGCACTTTGGGACACTAAGGAGCATAATTTCAAATAAGAACACAATATTTCTCAGTGAATTTGAATTTTGGACTAAATTGTGGGAGAAGATGGACATGAAGTTAAAGAGGTCTACAATATTCCATACATGGAAAAATGGGCAAATAGAAGTAGTTAATAGGACTTTAGTGTAGATTTTTAGGTGTTACAATCAAAAGAATCTAAAGATTGGGACAAAAATATGGTATATATACAACACTCTTATAACAGATCAGTCCACGCTTCTAGTAGTAAGTCCCCATTTGAAACTTTTTTTTTTTTATATTTTCCACCTTCACCTTTGGATATTTCATATGGGAAACAAGGAGGAGTGAGGGAGGATCTTACAAGGATGCCTTAAGGGCAAAAAAAATTGGTAAGAAGATCCAAAAAGTTCATATAAAGGTATAGGAGAAGCTGCATAAGTCACAAGAAAAATATAAGATTGAGCATTAGTGGCACAAATAAAGAATACATTCAAGGTGGGAGACAAATTATGGTTATAGTTGAACAAAGAGAGGCTACAGGGTCCTGATAAAAAAATCAATGCTTTGTGATACTAAAAAGGGGGAGATAATGTATATAGACTCAGTATACCCCCATACATGTGCATTTACTCAGTGGTGAATTTAGAGAATATGAAACTCTACGAGCCCTCCATGCTAGATCAGAAAGAGGAAAAAGTCCCACCTTCTATAGAGGATTTGGCACCACACTCTCATGCAAATTTGACAGAGCAAGCAATTTTGAAGAAGAGGTCTATAACTACAAAATAGGGGAAGCATGACCTTTGGAAGATTTTGATAAAAGGACAACTTCTAGGAAAAGCTAAACGGTACACCTAAGAGAATGTGTACGAAATATTTCCTCACCTCATGCAATATAACATTTTTGAGATGAAATGCCTCCAAAAATGTCTAGGTGTGATCCAAATTGTATCATTATATTGTTTTCATCCATTTCAATTATTTTAGGGTGGCACAAGTGGAGGAATCATATCACACAACCATTTTTACTAGCGAGACTTATTTTGGAAAATCATGTTATGATACCTTCCAAGAGCAGTTTGAGGCATTAAACAAAATTTTTTGGGATAAACCTTTGCCACATTGGCCCATATTCTTTTCCTATTGAATAGATAGATACCTTTGTAATAGTGCAAGAACCACCTCAATTGGAGTTTGTATGCAAAATTTATGCCACTTAGAAGTTGGAATTCTTGTTTTGACAACCAAGTATGAGAGGATGCCATGTAAACCCCCATTATTGATGGAAAATAGGCTAGCCATGTGATATTGATGAGGAATACTCTATAAGAGTAAATATTGTAACACTATTTAATACTTGAAGGAATCAAACCTAACCAATGGTAACCTATTGGGTTGTATTATAATCGGGTCATTACAAGGAAAAGGGGTTTTGTTCTTTTCAAGTGAATTTTGTTCCACAAATGAGAAGAGTAGCTGAGAGGGATAGGGAAGGAGAAAGAAAAATTTATTTTTTCACTATATTAGCCTATGGGACATAGGCCTTACTTCTTTGTACTTGCATCCTTTTAATATTCAAAGAAAGAGAGTAGAGTGACCTCACCTCCCAACAAGGTTTTCTCCCGAAAGTGTTTCCCATGATATATCTTGTGCGAATTGTGGTTTGTGATTTTTTAATTTCTATTTTGTAAATTTTCTACATAATCATTTTAATTTACAAATCTAGAAATATAAGGAGAAATAAAATCTCATAATGTAGGATTTTTGGATTTTTAAGTATAATTTTATCATATATGTTGTGATGAACTTACCAGTGGAATATCTATGACAATTTCATATATCAATTTTTTTCATATCCCTTGGCCTCGATTGGATCACTATATTATTTTAAATATATATTAATTATTTTAGAGTGGAAAAGAGGAGGAATTAGTTCTCATGGCCATTTTTACTAGTGGTTCCTAGTTTGGAAAATTGGGCTTTAAAACCTTTTGGAAGAGTTTGAGGCACCAAATCAAATTTTTTTGGGGTAAAACCTTTTCATGTAAGCATGCACCCCCTTGTGGTATTCTACACACATAAACATTTCCAACAATTTAATAATCTCCTCAATTAGAGTTTGTATACAAAAGCTATGACACTGGGAACTTTGCCTTCCTATTTTGACCACCACGATTTGAGATGATGCCACATCAACACACATTATTCACGGAAAATAAGCTAGCCACATGATAATGATGAAGAAGACTATAAAAGAGTCAATATAGTAACTATATTTAAGAGTTTAAGGAGTCAAAATTAACCACTAAAAGGATATCAAATTGTGTTATAACTTGGCCGTTACGAGGAAAAGGGGTGTCATTCTATTCAAGTGCATTTTATTCCATAGATGAGCAGAGTAGATGATAGTAGATAGAGAGAGAGAGAAAATTGAGATGGTTTGTTCATTTTAGTATTCCATGGAACATAGGTTTCACTTATTTATACTAGCATCCATTTTCCATTTAGAGAAAGAGAGCAGAGAAAACTTGCCTTCCAACTGAATTTTCTCCTGAAAGGGTATCCCAGGTTATATCTTGTGTCAATTTTGGTTTGTGAGTTTTATTTCATTGTTCACTATTTTTTACATATTTTATATATTGCATGCATAAGAATAACATAAAAATTAATGAATTTAAAAATGTAAGGAGATATTAACCCTTATAATGTAGACTTCATATTTTAAGTATAATTTCATTAGAGTTGTTGTGGCAAACAATCCAGTGGAATATCCACAACAATTTATGGATAATATTTCTATCAGAATAGGTTTCTTTAGGTATTTTCTTCAGAGTTGTAGGGAATATAAATTATCTTAGCCAAAAGTCATAAAATCCTATCCATGGTTGAAAAATATATCAATAACCCTCAAGATCCCACAATGGAGAGGTTTGCATAGTCGGAAGCACAAGTCACAAATGTAAACTATAATGTGAGCCTTCTCATGGTGGCCCTAACTAATAAGCTCAAATATTTAGAGAATATGGAGGTTAGATTAGAGGAGAAATTAGTACATCATGAAGAACTAGAGAGGGGATCAAAGAAAAAACTGAATAAAGAATGATCATGTTTAAGTGCTATGAACCATTCACAACCCCTATTCAAAATGGAAGAAAAGGCCAACATCAATCCATAAAAATGTGAGATTGACACTTTTAAGTTAAATCATCGGTTGTAGTAAATAAAAGTTTATTGTAGTGTTCATTGTATGGAGGAAAAAAAAAAAATCATTTGCTCGACTAAAATTAGAGGGCCATGTCCTAATGTAATGGGAAATCCATAGAAGACCATTAGGTTAGAGGGAAATCCTCCTGTGACTAAGTGGTAGGATTTCAAAACTATCATAAATTCATATTTTAACCCTATCAGGTATGTAGAGGTGAATTGAATTCCCTCCACTACCGGAATTAACCAAGACCTTTTACTTTTGTGATGTTAGCATAATTGCATGTGAAAGTGTATGAAAAATCACATGTGCACACTTTAAATAGGAGGAAACATAATGAAAACCATCAAATCAAATAACACACACAACTTGATAATGGAATTCACCTGTGTGGGTTACGTCTCCGGGATCGGTGTCAAGAGTGGGGAGGTCCCTTCATTAAATGTTGTAAGATGATGATGATGTACATGGTATATTCTTTTTCATTACAAGGATAAACTCCACGAGACATTCTCCTATAGGAACTCTCACTCATATGGTTCCTCCTTTAGCATGACAAGATATCTAGTTCTCAAAACAAGTGGCATACGATTATCCTCCAACAAAATAGTAAACAAGGATCTCAACATCACTAAAATCATCTCAACAAATCAAAAGAAAGACATGGCATCATTGCATCATATACCTCCACTTCCGGGGATGTCCTAAAAATGCACATATTTTCTGAAGAAACAAATTGCACCGTTGAATTTGTGGTGTGAAATTGTGTCAAATGACTATAAAATTGACGCCTTTCTGACACCATCAAAATTTGGACCCTCGGGAATCTCGAAGATTCCCCGAAGGTTCATTCTCACTATTTGACTAGAGTTTTGCTACTCAAATGAAAATTCTGATTTCACCACTGCGCTCCTTAAGAAAAACTAAGTAATTTGAGTATAAAGTCGGCCTGTTTCTAAAATTGTCAAAAATTGTGCCTTAGGGAATCTTCTAGATTCATCATGATTCCACAAAGATTCCTCTCTACAAATTGACTGAAGTTCCATTTCTCAAATCAGAAAACTGATCATGCCATCAAACTCCTGGGGAAATTCTGGTTCGTTTGAGTATAAAGTTGGCATGATTCTGTCAATGTGAAAATTTTCCTTATAGGGTATCTTTTAGATTCCTCATGATTCCACAAAGATTCCTCTGCACAAGTTGAATGAAGATCTACTACTCAGATGAAAAATCTGATCTCACCATCACACTCCTTGTGAAAAACTGATAAAATGACTATAAAGTCAACACCATTCTACCTTTGTCAAAAATCAGCCTCAAAGGAAATCTTTTAGATTCCTCACATCATCAAAGAATATTCCCTAAAAATCTTTCTGTAGAATATTCCTGTCTCAAAATTTTTGCCCAAGGTGGGCCCCTGTGACCTAGCTCTTCTGCTTGGCATGATTCCTATCAGCGTTGGTCTTCTATTCTGTCACATGGAAATAAAAGGTTCTTATATAAACTTGATGACAGGTTTTTCAAAGCAAGGGTCATTGGCAATTGTTCCCAATTGTTATGTGGTCTGCCTAGGGTCAAGACCTATGGCCTCCATTCAACCTTGGCGTGTTGTATTTTGTGTGGTGTATGGTTTTTTATGTCAAACCATTTTATATATAACAAATTCAAACCATATAACAACCCATCAACGAATAACTTTATTTTTAATATTTCAAATTTTTATGGTTTTTAAATTTTTGTTTGTATTATCATGTAAACCATATTTTTTTATATGGTTATATATATTTAAAATATAATTTTTGTTTTGAAATAATTTGATATGATCTTTAAATTGATTTTGTTTTTGTTTTTAATGACTTTTGTCATTATATGATATTTTTAATATCATTTTTTTTTTGTCTTTTTGTAGGTGCAAGAGCCAAGGATGGAGTGCCATGTTTCAATGGTTGATGGGCTGCCATGTACCCTGTGGGTTTTACCTACTAATTGGGATGCCATGTGGCACAGTGTGGGCCCCTTTTTTCCTCTGTCATGTCAAACTTTAAAGAGCTATTAGTTGGTCATACGAACTTAGATTTGAGTGTCGTCTACTCCACCAGAATCGTAATGACGAGCACTAAAACTTAGTATTGGTTTGGATACATTTTTAAGACTTTTATTTTCAAGTCTTTATGGAGATAACTTCAACTTCTAAGCTTTTATGGAGCCACCTTTTAATTTCTAAGCATTTCTGGAGCCACCTGTATCATTCCTCCCCACTGAGGAGCTTTTGGTCCTTCAAAAGCATGAACACTATCTACAATCTACTTTACTCCCTTGTTCGCACAACAAGTTCCCTACGAGGCCACACTTCCTTCTCCTTCACCTTTGTACTTCAAGGCCATAAGTGATGAACTGACACCTGCATCATATGCAAACCTATAGTACATATTGCAAAATATATGTTCAAATTCAAGGCCTATCATTACCCAAAAAATCCTCGTACTTCCCAAGAGTTTATAACACATACTCTTTGGTCAAGTGTACATCATAATAGAAGCCAATACCCTGGCAACCAATAAAAGGTCAAAACATCATCATTGCTTTAATAAGCGATGGAACACACATCATCACTCTTACAATTATATCACAACACATGATTCACAAAATATGGCCATGACAAGATACTATAGCTAGTAAAACCATATCTCAGTCATCAAAGTTAATGGGTCATCTCCCTGTGGTAGATTCACTTGTTTAACATATTCACCAATTGGTACCTGCATGGGCACTTTTTCCTTGAGATGCTACTCTGGATGGAGCCTCCAACATGTGGCTCTTTGATGTCCACCTCTATTGCAATGATTGAAAAAGGTCATCTTTCTCCATCCTTGCTTAACCTTCTTCATTCCATGATGTGGAGAAGGTCTTTCATGTCTCATCCTATTTCTTAATTCCATTCTCTTCTAGTACTCAGAAACTACGTGGTTATGCAAGCCACAAAATCTACATGGTTTTTTATCCCATGATTTCTTCTCATCATTAACAATATGATTGTAATCAAAACAAAATCTAGAATACTAAGACTCTTTATACCTCTCTTGGTTGTCTTTGGTGTTATCATGGCAATGAGAGCTTGCATTAGCTCTTACTCTACAATGTGCAATGTCATGGGAGGATTGTGATGTGTTCAAATCATCCTCTTTCCCCAATGGCTTTGACAATGCCCTGGAAGCTTCTACTACCATCGAGCACCCTCCTTTTATGTACCCCGTTTTGGTAAGGTGTCTCAAGTCGGTTCCTGAAATGGGGACCTCAAGGCTTCCAATAGAAATAACATCAATTGAAATTGAAACTAAAGAATGATCAACATTTTTTACCTCAACTCTCAATTTTGAAGCAGGTGATGATGGCTTCGCTAATTCTTTGTTGTGCTTCAACTCTTCCAAGGCCTCTTCTGTGGATCATAATTGAAGCTACAATCTCTGCTTCTCCTCTTTTTCTTCTTGTATAAGTCTCCTCAATTAAAAATTCCCTTCTTGAATGATATGATTGATCTCCTCATTTGAATGATGAGAAGATGGTGAAGAAGAAGAATGTTCACTCGAAGAGGTAGATGGAGCATCGTCCTCTACTCTTTCTTTCTCCTATTCCTCTATTGCCATTTTCTCCTCATAATTTGTATACATTAAATATACCATGTTTGAAATCTTATAGAAGGCTTTGTAGAAATATTTATCATCCTTAATTTTATTTCTAGCTACATGTTCAATCATTGACACTCGTAATTCACATTATCAAGAAGATCACTCTAATACCAAACTTGATCCAGATTCACTCTGCCACCAGAATTAACCAAGATATTTTACTTCTGTGATGTTAGAAGAATTGTATGTGAAATAATATGAAAAACAACATGTGCATACTTTAAAGAGGAGGACACACAATGACAACGATCAAATCAAAGAACACACACAACTTGATAATGAAGTTCACCTAGTGTGGGTTACGTCTCTAAGTCTAGTGTCAAGAGTGGGGAGTTCGCTTTATTAAATGTAGCAAGATGATGATGATGTACATGGTATATTATTTTTCATTACAAGGATAAACTCCCTCAACAAGAGTGGCATGTATCTCCATGAGATGTTCTCCTACATGAACTCACACTCATCTGGGTCCTCCTTTAGCATGACAAGATATCTAGTTCTCACAAGAAGTGGCATACGAGTATCCTCCAACAAAGTGGTAAACAAGGATCTCAACCTCAAAAACATCATCTCAGAAAATCAAAAGAAAGACATGGCATCATTGCATCATATACCTCCACTTCTAGGGATGTCCTAAAAATGCATAGCTCTATTGAAGAAATGGACTGCACCATTGAATTCGTGGTGCGAAATTGTGTGAAATGACTTTAAACTTGACCCTTTCTCGCATCGTCAAAATATGGACCCTTGGGAATCTCAAATATTCCTTCTCGCTGGTTTAATGGAGTTCTGCTGCATAGATGACAATTCTGAGTTCACCACTACGCTCCTTTCGAAAAACTCGGTAATTTGAGTATAAAGTCGGTGTGGTTTTGAAACTGTTAAAATTTGGCCCTTAGGGAATCTTTTAGATTCCTCACAATTCCATAAAGATTCCTATCTACAATTTTACTGAAGATCCACTGATTAGATCAGAAAATTGATCATGCCATTAGACTCCTGGAAAAATTATGGGTCGTTTGAGTATGAAGTTGGCATGATTATGTCAGTGTGAAAATTTTCCCTCCAGGGAATCTATTAGATTCGTCATGATTCCACAAAGTTTCCTCCCCGCAAGTTGAGTGAAGATATGCTACTCAGATGAAAAATCTGATCTCACCATTGTGCTCCTTGTGAAATTCTGAGAAAAATGACTATAAAGTAAACATCATTCCGCCTCTATAAAAAATCAGCCTCTAAGGGAATCTTTTAGATTCTTCACATCATCAAAAAATATTCCCTAAAAATATTTCTACAGAATATTCTCGTCTTGAAGTTCATGCCCAAGGTGGGCCCCTTCGACCCGGTTCCTCTTCTTGGCATGGTTCCCCTCAACCTTGGTCTTCCATTCCGTCACATGGAAATAAAGGGTTCTTATATAAATGTGGTTGCAAATTTTTCAAAGCAAGGCTCGTTGGCGATTGTTCCTCATTGTTACATGGTCCACCCAAGGTCAAGACCTGAGGTCTTCATTTAACCTTGTCGTGTTATATTTTGTGTGTTATATGGTTTGTTATGTTAAACCATTTTATATATAACAAATTGAAACCATATAACAACCCATTAACGAATAACTTTATTTTAATTATTTCGAATAACTACATTTTTAATATTTCGAATTTTTATGGTTTTTAAATTTTGTTTGCATTTTAATATAAACCATATTTTTATATGGTTATATATTTTCTTAATATAATTTTTGTTTTGAAATAACCTTATATTATTTTTAAATTGATTTTGTTTTTGTTTTTAATGACTTTTGTCATTATATGAGATTTTTAATATCATTTTTTTTGTCTTTTTGCAGGTGTAAGAGCTAATGATGGAGTGCCATGTGTCAATGGATGATGGGCTATCATGTACCCCATGGGTCCCACATGCTGACTGAGATGCCATGTGGTACAATGTGGCCCCTTTTTTTCATGTCGGGTCAAACTTTAAATAGCCATAAGTTGGTCATATGAACTCGGATTTGAGTTTCATTTGTACCACCTAAATCGTAATGACGAGCAATTCAACTTGGTATTGGCTTGGCTAAATTTTTAATATTCTGATTTTCGAGCCTTTCTAGAACCACCTTCGACCTTTGAGACTTTCTAGAGCCACATTTTAGTTTATGAGCATTTCTGGAGCCACTTGGATCAAGAGGACTAGTGGATTTGGGTGCACTACTTCAGGGAGAAGCAAGGGTAGAATGTATGGGAGTACACCACAAAATTTAGAAATATGGTCATAATGTTGGGTATCTCCCCAAAGAACCTAGATGTACTCCTCAAGTGTCTGGATGTTGGATATCTCCCCACATAACCCAGACATGCTCCTCAAGTGTCTAGGGGGTCTACACAGTCATGGGAACAAGTGATGTTGTTCAAACCCAAATTTATGGATGTGGGTTGTGTCCAGGCATAGTGCCTTGAGAACATAGACCAGAAGAAATATTAATCAAGTGGGTCAAAGTAGAAATAGCACCATGAATCTTTCAAGGAAGGGGAATAAGAAGTTGTTAGAAACAAGATAATACTAAGAGGGGGGTGAATTAATAGTATGACAATTTAAAAAAAAATATCTTTCACAAAGTAAAAAATACTTAACACCAACAATAACAATTAATAGCACAATGAATTCATAAATCAGGACACAACATATACCATGGAAATCCAAATAGGAAAGACACAAATTATTTTTCTTATTATGATTCAATCAAAGCTACAACTTCAAGTACATCAACTTGTAGGAAATAACACACTTGAAGGATTCAACCCACTTTCTTGCTACAAGCACCAACTTGCTAGTTTCCTAGGCTCCAACCTAAAGGAAGCTCCAATTCCCTAATTTATCAACACCTACTGAAAGGAATCTTCAACTCCTTGCTATGCAAAAACCAACTTGCACAACCCTTTTGATCCCTCTTTCATATAATTTTCAAACTCGGACCATGGAGACTTCTCTTTTTCAAAAATAATTCTTTGTCATGTTTACTAAAAGAACCTATCTCAATACACCTCTCATTCCAATTCCATACATCTTCTGCTTAATCTCTGCTTCTTCTAAAGAATTTAGAGTTGATAATTTTAGTTTTTAACATTAGTTTAACTTCAGCTCAATAAATTCTTTAATTTCCTTTTTATCTTGATGTTCACTAGTTCAACCTAATTATATCTAAGTTATGCATGTAAACAATCCTATTATGTATCATGCATGTTGTTCTAGGGTTATATCTATGTTTATCTAGTGATTTAAACCAATTCTAGTGTTTACATTGTGTTTAGCAGAACTTCTAAATTCAGTTGGATAACAAATATGGTGAGGCACACCATTTATACACGGAGTCAGGACTGGGGCTTAAATCAAGACTCTAGACCTGTCTATGGCCTTGTCATATGCCCATAAATATTTATTAAGGTCGAAGGTCCAAAGTTCTAAGTAATTTCCCTATACATCTAATCTTACACACTACACAAAACCGTCTCAAAATGGGAACCTAGTGCTCTCTTTGAGGCATGACAGAACGTTGTTTGATGGGAATGTTTTTATCTCTTGGTCTATTAATCTTAGTCTCAACCTACTCACAACGCCTCATCACATATGCCATCCACTGGACCTCCATGGTGAGAATGAAATCATCATTGTGTCACCATGCTACCATCTGTAACTCACCGATTGGTCCATGTGTCATCCAAATATGGCCCACTTGGACAACTAAAAATGTTAAATTTTCATGTCACATATCATTCTCGAGAGGTGCCATGATATATGCTGACATCATGATAATTCTATAACATGCCACCTCATCAATTTCAAACAATAACCATGCACCATTTTTCATCTTGTCTTTACACTGCCTCGCCTGCCACCTAGTACCACGTCAACACCACATCATGGTTGAATTCCTCATCAAGCTCTTGAAGGGTGTTAATTCATTGGCATTTTCAACACCTGATGGAAATCCTAGCCATCCACTTTTTTCCATCAAATTTTGATCATATTGGACTCTAGAGGGGTGTTAACCCATAGGCATGTTCAACACTCGATCTTCATCCCAACCATTAGATGAAAGTAATGTGCAACATCAGATCATATTGGGTGCAAATCACTTGATTAACCTTCATGTTTTTTCCTACAAAATTATTGTTGATTTGTTTTATTGGCGCTTGATCTATGGCTCTGGGTAATTTATACCTTAATTCCCATAAAAAAATTTCAAAGCACACCAACCCGTGGAACCTAAAACCATGTGTTGTTTAACCTAAAACATGTTAAACTTTGATTGGCCATAAATCCTTCATCCCTTGGAGTTTTTCAAGCTTATATTTTCCATTGGAAAGGTCTTTTCGAGGCCTATCCAACTGTGTGATTTTGTAAGGGAATTTGAGCTGATATTTTATAACAAAAATTGCTCTAAATATAAGCTCCATTAAAGACCTAAAGACAACTTGAACATGTAATACCTCACACTTTAACATTAATGACAACACTGTTCTAACATAAGTGGAACTAGGGAAAAGGTAAAAAGGTAATAGCCACAACACACCAGTGCAAGGATCCAAACAACCACTAAAACCACTATAACATTAAAAATAATATAGAGAATAAGTGATAGAAGTTAAATTCAGAACTCCACACATAGAATAGAAATAAATATGCTAAGAAGAATAATTTAAGGGCCACTAATACGAGAAACTAGGTGGAAAGAAACTCAGATGTGGATGAGAAGATCATTTGTACATCTATAGAGAATAGGGTGAATATAAGTAGTCTTCAATAATAAGAAGACAATGAAATGACCAAACTCTTACATATAAAGAGACAAGTAAAATTCATATGCATGACAACAGAGCCAAATTCATGTGCATGATGGTGATAACACAATTGACTACCATCTCTAGGATGGTTTACTCTACATGTCAGGTTACCATGATTCAAGAGGATGCCACTTCATCCTCTATTATTCATCAAAAAGTGGCTAGGCATGTGATCATGATGAAGAAGAGTAGAAAAGTAAATATTGTAACTTTAGTTACGATTTCTAAACTGTGGTGGATATTCCACTAGATAGTTTGTCAGAACAGATCTGATAAAAGTATACTTAAAAAACCAAAATCTACAATATGGGGGTTTATTTCTCTTTAGATTTGTATATATGTAAATTAGTTTTTATTTTTTATGCATGCAAGTTATAATTATGCAGTAAATAGATAATAATAAATAAAAACTCACAAACCATGTCTAACACAAGATATAACCCAGAAAACCCTTTCGAGAGAAATCCTAGTTGGAAGGTGAGGTTGCTTTACTCTCTTTCTCTAAATAGAAAATAGTTGCAACTAAAAGGAAGTAAGGATTGTGGCCTGTGGACTAGTATAGTGCATAAATCCTCTATGTTTTCACTTCCCGATACCTCCTATCTACTCTACATATATGGAACAAAATGCACTCAGAAATAATGGAACCCCTTTTCCTCTTAGTGGACCAGTTATAACAAATATTGATAGTCTACTAATGGTTGGGTTTGGATATTTCAACTCTTAACTAGAGTTACAATATGGAATCTTATAGATTCATCTTACTCATTATCATGTGGCTAGCCCCTTTTCCATGAGTAATGGGGGATGACATGGCATCCTCTTGAATTATGGTGGTCAATTTTGGTAGGCCAACTTCTGGGAGGCATAACTTTTTCATGCAAGCTTTGATTGAGGTGATTCTTGCATCGTTGGAAATATATCAATGTGTATATCATAGTACAATCGAGAGCACAAAATGTTTTCATTTAAGATCTCAAAATGGCTCCTAAAGTTTTTGAACTGAAAATTTCCAAACTAGGATCAATAGTAAAAATCATGCTTTGAGTTGATTCCTCCACTTTTTCCACTCTAAAAGCATCAAGATGGATGACAAACAATATAATGATCTAATATAAATCACATATCTCTATTTTGGGAGGATTTTGGTCCCCAAAATATTCTATTGAATGAGGTGAGGAAAATTTTCCTCCGCCTTCTCTCGTGTGTACCAGTTAGATTTGCCTGGAATTTTTTGTTTCAACCCAATCTGCCAAAGGTCATGTTATCCTGACTCATAGGTGTGGACCTCTTTTTCAAAATTGTGTCCTCTATCTACTTTTGTTTAGCATTTGGTGCCATATCCTCTATAGAATGTATAACTTGTTACTCTTCCTAATCTAGCATTGAAGGCTCATAGAGCTTAAAATTGTCCACATTCACCACTGAGTAAAGGTGCATGTATGGGGGTGGAATGAGTCTATAGGAATTATCTCTAACTGTTTCTATTATCTCAAAGGACCATATCATAGAGCCTTGATTTTCATAACAGGACCCTATAGCCTCTCTTTTTTCAATTGTAACCATACTCTATCTTACACCTTGAACGACTTCTCAGTTTTGTGTTGATCATACATGACCTTATATTTTTCCTATGACTTATGTAGTGCCTCTTATACCTATATCTAGATTTCATGGATCTTCTCAAAAAATTCTCCAACCTTGAAGGCATCCCCTCTAAGGTACTCTCTTAGTCCTCCTTGTTTCCCATATGAAATATCCAAAGGTGAAGTTGGAAAATATCCAAAATAAGTTTAAATGAGGACTTACTAGTAGAAGTGTTGACTGTTATGTTATAAGAGTGTTGTATATATACCATATTTTCATCCCAGGTTTTCAGATGCTTTTGATTGTAGCCCCTCAAAATTTGCATCCATTTTATTTTGACTACTTATGTATTCCATCTATCTATGGATGGAATTTTGTAAATCTCTTTAACTTGATGTCCATCTTCTCCCATAATGCAGTTTAATATTCAATGTGAAACCTTGTGTCCCTATGTAAAATAATGCTCATAGGTATCCCAAAGTGCACCTAAACATATCCAAAGAATAAGTTCACTACTTCTTTACCACTAATGGTCTTTTGTAGGGCATTAGAAGACACAGCTTGATGAACCTATCAACTACCATGAGAATTTATTCATTTCCCTTCATGATTTTTAGTAAACCTCCCACAAAGTCTATGGAAATTATTTCATAGGAAAAAATGGTACTAGTAAGGGATGATAGAGACCCTATTTATTATTATTAGGCTTTCTGGTAAAACAAAGCATGGATCCTCTTATGAACCTAACTACCTTTTCTTGCATCTTGGTTCAATACACATAGCTCTATTGTAAGACACCCTCCCAGCTCCTTGGGTTAATTTCAAGTTGTGGGAGTTGTTACTTTAAATTTAACCCAATATCTAGGGTCTATTATGAAGATAGGGTTTCAAAAATATATTTCTCTTTCCAGCTTTTCCATTACTTGAAACTATTTCCACCATTGTGTTTATCTCATCGAGAGCTTTCTGATGATATAAGTTTTATCTCAATCTGACCTCCAAATTGAAAGTTATGCTCCATTAAATATTAGCCAATTAAGTCTTGCCACATCATCAAGTGCTACAATGTGGCACCCACGTGTACCAAAAGTGGTTGTACCATGTCATTCATGATGACTACATGGTTCCCATATAATCTCAATAATGCATTCGTGGCGCTTTCCACATCATTGTAACATTCCAATCCCATTAAAACAATCACCTTCACATAAAACTTGAATTTCCTTTGCATCTTACCACAAGGATATCTAGTTCTAACTATGTTTATGCCTTGGAAAACTTTTCTAACCCTTAGACTCCCTATATTTCTACGTTTCCCCATGCACCTCTAGACCTTGCCCACACATAACCCTAATCTACATCTAGTGTTTTACATGCTACTTATCCTCACCCTAAATGGCCCAAACTACCAAACACCTCTACCAACTTTCGATGTGATCCACACTCACAAAAAATACTCACCCATTGGGCCCCACTCCATATGAAAATTCTTGTTCATGATAAGTAGGGATTCTATCTTCATGTTCCCAAATGGGGCCCACACCAGATTTACCCCTTTTTACTCGCTCTCTGCTTTAGTTATCTGAACTAATCCAAATTTTCCACTTCTGCCAAAGTGAAAAAGCATAAATGGCATGGATGCCCAAAGTCCTTGATACATCCACCAAGTTGTGGGAAATCCACCTCTCTCAAATATCTATATTAAACAAATACTTGAAGCTTAAAACAAGTATCTGGCCCTAAATACATATTTCATTCTAAGGCCATCCAACTCCCACATGCACCTGGATTTTCATCAATAACTAAAGAGGAGGTAATTTCCATCACAATTATATAGATAAAAATATTTTACCCAAAATTTCCAGAATTATAAAAGAAAACTAAAATTTGATGTCCAACCTTTAAGGTCGCTAGTTGGGCATCAAATTTGATGTCCTTGAATACAAGTTGATTTATATGTTATTTTGGTTAAAGTTGGAGGTCACATAATGTTGGAACTCCAACTTTAACCAAAATAACATATAGATCAACTTTTCTTCAAGGACATGCAACAATTTCAATAGCCATTCAGGAGTAATGTTAAGTATTACATCAATTAATGACATATCAGATAAATTAATCATTCATATTCAAATATATATAAGTCATTACACTGAACTGAATAAATTGAAATGGCTTGTAAATTAGGGAGGGACTTCAATTATAGACCCAACCATATTTTAGCTACACCACAACCTTTTTGGTAGTTGACCACCCCTGAGTCAGAGCCACAGTCTAAGGGGATGCTTTCATAAGAAAATTTCAACCAAGGCTCAATTCGGGTATTGCTCAATTCCAGGATTATGGTTCTACATCCTAGATGGTTTATAAGCTATATTTTCAAGGAAAGCACTATAGGAGTTTGTAGATAACTTTTTGGGTGGTTTATCAACTTACTTGGTAAGCAATAAGTGGTTTATTAGCTTCCTTAGTAAGCACGTAGTGGTTTATCAACCCTTTTTAACAAGAACCCCAATGAATTCATACCCTACCTATTTATTTATCAACCTTACAACAAGAACAAAGATTGGTTTATTAACACTTATAGAAAGAAATCATAGCCCAATCCTCCATTGATCCTCCCATTAATCATTCAAGTTTTGACGCCATAGTCCAACTCCCTCAACATATCAAAAAGTGGGGATCACACCCCAAATATTAGAGAAGAAATCCCAGTCGTGACTTCATGTTATTTCTACGCTCTTATGCATGTGACTGTCTTCTCTTGTCATGTTCTTTGTCCATTTTCTTTTTCTCCCATTTTTTCCTTTAGACTCCTCATCTCTTATTGGGGTTGTCCAATTTTCATTCACCCATGTAGTGGGAACATGAAAAATGAGGGAACTTCTTTTTCCTAGTCATTTCCTTGCCAATTGTTGGGTGGTGTAACATTCTATTATGCCATCCCACACCACTCTCTTCCCCTTCTCCACTTTCTCTTGAACCATGTATCTTTGTGTGTTCTCCTCACACCATCCAATCATAAATTTCATATTTATATTTAATTTATAATTACACAAAATCTCAACTAACCATAATTCCCACACTGGAATTACACAAACATAATTTATTATTAAAAATAAGGTATTAATGTAATGCATGTTACAAAATCCACCCCCTTAAAGGAACATCATCCCTAGTGTTTTTTATGACTAGAAGGAAAATAACAAAAACTGATCTTTATATAAAATCTCTTAGATCTACTTATTCATCAAACAAAAAAGCGTATATCACCCTCATTTGTTCTTCCATCTCCTGAGTGGCCTCATTTGGTCCAAAGTGCTTCCATTTCACGTTGAACTACTATATTACTCAATTCTGGAGAACGATTTATCTCCAAACCAAGATACATAGTGGTTCTAGTTGGAGCTCTCCCTCGGGTTCCACCTATATCACAAACTAGTGAATAATATGATTAATATCATGTACATAAATCTTAATCCAATAAATGTGGAAAACATCATGTATGTTCACTATGGATAGCAAGGTCAATCTATAGGCCATTGGTCCTAGGATTGCCACAATATGAAAGGGTCTGGAAAATACGGGTGCTAACTTAGCACAAGTCCCCACTTTTAGTGAAATCTTCCTCACTTTGGCTCACGGTGAGACATGTGAAAATTAATATTATGAAGTTACCACCTACTATACAATTTCTAATCATTTTGGCCTCCTAGGTTTACATATATTCCCTCTATATATTTGTTTCAGTTCAATATTTGATGGCCTTGAAGCTCCTAAACCCAATTTCATGTTGTTCTTGCCTGTACAATAAAAATGGTCCCATACCAGTCACTATTTCTTTGACAACGGCAGTGTAAACACATGAAGGAGCATAGAGAAAATGTCTTAAATTCAAGATATTAAAAGGAATGAATGCAAGGTTTTAGAGACAATTCAGATCGATCCAAAGAAAGATGCAGGAAAATGTAATATTTTCAAAAGAAAATGGATCATGGCCCAAAAGGGCCTCTATACAGAGACAAGACCTATCATATATTCAATGGATAGCTGCTATGACATGGAATACTTGTAACAGAGATGGAAACCAAATGGTGTGCACCAGCTTGTTTCACATTTTAACATCATTCTTAAATTCATAAGAAGTTGTGCACTTTTCATACAATTCTACAGTACAACAATTATTTGACAGAATCCAGTAAAAGAGATGTGGTATTTGTCATGGACTAATCTTGTAATGTGGGATGGATGGTCAGATTATCAATCTTAAGCCCAATGCATGCCTTCTCATATAACAATCACATTGTCTAAGATAAATCAGTTTGTCAGATAAATTTTGTATCTTTTGGGTGAATTATGTTAGGGCAGATAGAATCTACCATGCATAGCTTCTATTGAAATCTTCTACACGCAACCTTAAATAACTATGCTCTTCTGACATTGTTTTTTGTGAATATCCTAGCAAAGGAACATTTGCACATCTTATCTTGATATAGATAGAGTTCCAGTGTTAAATATCTGCTAATTGATCTGATTGTAGGTTGCAGACATTAAGGATCAAGATATAGTGTGTTGTGTCAAAAACAATGCAACTGTTGTTGGTCCATTGTTTAGAATGCATGCCACTCAAGTTCATATTGATCTTCCGACACTGAGTGATACAGATAAGCACGTTAGTAATTGCAAGCATGGATATTACTGTGTTAGTTTCCGATATAGTTATAATTCTTTTAGACAGAGGGTCCATGGTCATGACTGGCTGGAATTGTTTTAATGCTGCAATTTCATTTTTAGCACATAGAACTGCAATTGGGTAATGTCGAATGGTTTAGCTTTTTGTTGCAGTTGATGGGTCAAAATTCACTGTTTTTTTCTAGGTTTTCAAGTCAGATATTAATGAATACTGGCCAGGGAAGAGTTATCAATGAAGATTTCTGAAATGTAAGAGTTACCTAAATATGGGTTGAGAAAAATGGTCTATGTGAAGCCCAATTGGTGTAGAATTTATGCCAATATTAAGCACGTACAAATCTTGTAGGTTGTGTGGGCATAGATTCTCACTGATTTCAGAGATTATTCTTTTCCCTTTGGCATTATTTGCCATTCACACAGTTTTCTTTGCTTTGTTTGGTTGTGTGTTGTTCATGAAATTGTGTTTTGCAGTCAGCAAAAGTCTTGAAAGTTGTCTATCAAC
Organism: Pinus tabuliformis; assembly: GCA_031772625.1. Lineage (NCBI taxonomy): Eukaryota > Viridiplantae > Streptophyta > Pinopsida > Pinales > Pinaceae > Pinus > Pinus tabuliformis. The sequence continues at coordinate 932,326,935 of CM062817.1, forward strand.
TGGAAAAAATATCAGAAGCAAATTGTGACAGCATTTACAGAAATAAATAGCCAACAGATCATATATCCGACATTAACTTATCAAGAAAGAAGGTTCAGAACATATACTGTTTCCACAGAAATGGCAGTACTCTTCTATTACTTTGCTTCAAGGATAGGGCATTGTTTCAAAGAATATCCCTAATGAAATCCATTGAATTAATATATGAATTTAGGGTATCATGGTTCAGAACAACATAATGTTCAAATGTGAAGCCAATGAAATTATATAAGATTACCCTGCTCCTTTCTTCCTTATTTTCCACCGTTCTTTTAATTTTTCAGTGGCATGTTTATTTCCCAAGTTAATGAAGCTGCCATATTACTCTGCAAATTGTTTTAGCAGATATGGATAATTTAGGCCTTATGATTTGTAAGTCAAAGTTATTTTCACATAAAAAAATCGTTGTGGATATGGCACTAGTTATCTTCCTTCCCTTTTGTTCTAATGTCTTCTCTCTCATTTTGACTGTCTTCCTTGATTGAAAGAGTTGTGGGTACATCTGATCCCTGAAAATCATTTAGTTCAATATTTGATGGCCTTGAAGCTCCTAAACCCAATTTCATGTTGTTCTTGCCTGTACAATAAAAATGGTCCCATACTAGTCATTATTTCTTTGACAACGGCAGTGTAAACACAAGAAGTAGCATAGAGAAAATGACTTAAATTCAAGATATTAAAAGGAATGAATGCAAGGTTTTAGAGACAATTCAGATCGATCCAAAGAAAGATGCAGGAAAATGTAATATTTTATGTTGTTGGAAAAATGACTCTTGAGTTTTCATAGAAATTGGATCGATCAAACACTGATGTCTAATCCTCAAGTATACCAGTTTCATCTCTAGCTCACGGTGAGACATGTAAAAATTAATATTATGAAGCTACCACCTACTATACAATTTCTAATGATTTTTGCCTCCTAGGTTTACATATATTCCCTCTATATATTTGTGTTACCCAAATTGGGTAGCCCTGCACAAATTTTCTTCTCCTGCAATTTTACCCATGTTCGAGAGATCTTTCAATCTTTGTTGCAACCCTTATGTAACTTTAAGACTCTTGTAGATCATCTGTGTACTTGCTTGAACTCTGTACTTTTGAACAATGACTTTTGTATGATTTTGTAGAAAGTTAAGATCCTGATGAACACTTGGATATGTTATTTTCTCTTATTGATAAAGGAATGTGTTTGATGAAAATGGGGGTTTCATGCTAAGCGAGTCCCTCTATCTTCAGGTAGACAGAGTATTTGCTCAATAATGTGTAAAGCTTCCCTTGTTTCAAAATCAGAAGTCAACATGAATGCATTGTCCATTCCTTTAATTTTTCAGTGGCATGTTTATTTCCCAAGTTAATGAAGCTGCCATATTACTCTGCAAATCGTTTTAGCAGATATGGATAATTTAGGCCTTATGATTTGTAAGTCAAAGTTATTTTCACATAAAGAAATCGTTGTTGATATGGCACTGGTTGTCTTCCTTCCCTTTTGTTCTAATGTCTTCTCTCTCAATTTGACAGTCTTCCTTGATTGAAAGAGTTGTGGGTACATATGATCCATGATGATCATTCAGTTCAATATTTGATGGCCTTGAAGCTCCTAAACAGAATTTCATGTTGTTCTTGCCTGTACAATAAAAATGGTCCCATACCAGTAACTTTTTCTTTGACAACGACAGTGTAAACACAAGAAGTAGCATAGAGAAAATGTCTTAAATTCAATATATTAAAAGGAATGAATGTAAGGTTTTAGAGACAATTCAGATCGATCCAAAGAAAGATGCAAGAAAATGTAATATTTTCAAAGGAAAATGGATCGTGGCCCAAAAGGGCCTCTATACAGAGGCAAGACCTATCATATATTCAATGGGTAGCTGCTCTGACATGGAATACTTGTAACAGAGATGGAAACCAAATGGTTGCACCCTACCTTGTTTCAATTTTAACATCATTCTTAGAATTCGTAATAATTTGTGCACTTTTGTGCACAATTCTGCAGCACAACAATTATTCGATAAAATGCCTGAAAGAGATGTGGTGTCATGGACTAATCTTGTAAAGGGATATGGTCAGACTGAGTTGGAAAAGGTTATAAGATATTTTACAATCTTAAGCCCAATGCATGCCTTCTCATATAACAATCACATTGTCTAAGATAAATCAGTTTGTCAGATAAATTTTGTATCTTTTGGGTGAATTATGTTAGGGCAGGTAGAATCTGCCATGCATAGCTTCTCTTGAAATCTTATACACGCAGCCTTAAATAACTATGCTCTTCTGACACTGTTTTTGTGAATATCCTAGCAGAGGAACATTTGCACATCTTATCTTGATATAGATAGAGTTCCAGTGTTAAATATCTGCTAACTGATCTGATTGCAGGTTGCAAAGATTAAGGATCAAGATATAGTGTGTCGTGTCAAAAACAATGCAACTCTTGTTGGTCCATTGTTTAGAATGTGTGCCACTCAAGTTCATGTTGATCTTCTGACACTGAGTGATACAGATAAGCACGTAAGTAATTGCAAGCATGGATATTACTGTGTTAGTTTCCAATATAGTTATAATTTTTTTAGACAGAGGGTCCATGGTCATGACTGACTGGAATTTTTTTAATGCTGCAATTTCATTTTTAGCACATAGAACTACAATTGGGTAATGTCGAATGGTTTAGTTTTTTGTTGCAATTGATGGGTCAAAATTCACTGTTTTTTCTAGGTTTTCAAGTCAGATATTAATGAATACTGGCCAGGGAAGAGTCATCAATGAAGATTTCGGAAATGTAAGAGTTACCTAAATATGGGTTGAGAAAAATGTCTGTGTGAAGCCCAATTGGTGTAGAATTTATGCCAATATTAAGCACATACAAATTTTGTAGGTTGCATGGGCATAGATTCTCACTGATTTCAGAGATTATTCTTTTCCCTTCGGCATTATTTGCCTTTCACACAGTTTTCTTTGCTTTGTTTAGTTGTGTGTTGGTCATGAAATTATGTTTTGCAGTCAGCAAAAGTCTTGAAAGTTGTCTATCAACTGGAGCAAATATCAGATTTAAACTGTGACAACATTCACAGAAATAAATAGCCATCAGATCATATATCCGACATTAACTTATCAAGAAAGAAGGTTCAGAACATATATAGTTTCCATAGAAATGGAAGTACTCTTCTATTACTTTGCTTCAAGGATAGGGAATTTTTTAATGAAATCCATTGAATTAATATATGAATTTAGGGTATCATGGTTCAGAACAACATAATGTTCAAATGTGAAGCCAATGAAATTATATAAGATTACCCTGCCCCTTTCTTACTAATTTTCTCTTTATAAACTAGCCATTTGGAACTTTGATGTTACACATTCAAATTCTAGTATCATCCACCTGTTTAATTCTCACCTTGGGGCATCTGCAATATTTGATGACATAATGCCTTTAGAAGAACATAGTTTGTTTGAATACCTGTCCACTAGTTAGTTTGTCTATGCTCATTATGGTACATTCGATCTTACACCTTGAACAGGCTTTACTTGTAGTTTACTAAATCCAATGGCTGATTTTTTGGGTATCCGACACTTGATTAATTCTCACCTCGGGCAATCTTTGACAACATAATGCCCTCTAGAAGCTTATAGAATCCAATTTTTAACATATTTTCACTCTTTTTATCACTAGGAGTGCTTAATTCAAACAATGGTGAGACCATTTGGATGTTAGAAACCTAATGCTAATTTTCTATTTGTCCCCAACCTAATGAATATTAATATTGGTGATAGCATATCTTTAAAATGAACATATTGAGTTAATTTCCCTTATATAAAGGTATTCCTTATTTATTCATAATATTTGAATTTCAATTACATCATTGTTCTCATCCTTTGTCAAATGTTCATCAAGCAATGTCAGAAGACAGTATTGGCATCCATCAAGGACCTTAGGATAAACCTTATAAACTGAAAGCATGCAGTCTGTAACTAACATGAAATCAAAGTGTCGAATAAATTAATCTGTGCATTTGCTAATTGTGGTAACCCTCACTCTTCAAATATTAGATAGTTCAAGCTTTGATCTCATGAAATAAATGTAACCTTACAAATTGTAGGGCACTAGTCTATTTTTGTGCTAAAGTTTATTGTGCATCATGTGATTTGATTATGACAAGGTCTGTAATTTGATTTATTTCTGTTGTTTGTACTTTGAAGGTTATTGCATCTTGGGGAGTTCGCAAAAACATTGACTTTCTTTCTTTGTCTTATACACGACATGTTGAAGACATTATACAAGTAAGAAATATGACATAAAATCTACATTCTTGCTCATGTTCTGAGCTTGTGATGTTACTTCTAGCAACTATGATGGATCTCACATAAAATTTTCTGTCAAGCTGTTTTTCTAGAAACAAGTTATTGCAACACCGTCCATGCTTTTCAATAGATTGTGCGCCAAGAGGGCATCCATGCCCTCTTCAGAGGAGTAACAACTAATATTATGTTAAGAGTAGTAAGGGCTGGAGTTCTTTCACTATATGATCAGCTTCAGTGACTAGTTCTGAGTAAGTCGAACAAGTTAATATTGATATGTAGCGGATGCATGGACAGTGTTTGACAAAATTCCTGAACGGGATGTGGTGTCATGGAATACTACGATTGTTGGATATACTAAAAATGGGTATTGTCGGGAGGCATTAAGGCTTTATGGCTGGATGCAATGGACAGCTATAGAGGCGGATCATGTTACCTTTTCCAGTGTACTTGGTGCGTGTGTTGGCCTAGAAGCTCCGCAACAAGGAAACGAGGTGCATGTCCATGTAATTAGAAATGGGTTTGACCTAGAGGACCCCATAGGGAATGCTCTTCTTACTATGTTATGAATGTCCTAGCTTCTACGCATGTTTATCATTCCCTACATTAGTGTTCCTTGGCCTTGATTTATAGTATATTGGAAAAGGTTATGAGATATTTTACAATCTTAAGCCCAATGGACGCCTTCTCATGTAACAATCACATTGTCCAAGATAAATCAGTTTGCCAGATAAATTTTGTATCTTTTGGGTGAATTATGTTAGGGCAGTTAGAACCTGCCATGCATATCTTCTCTTGAAATCTTCTACACGTAACCTTAAATAATTATGCTTGAAATACCATCTATATCAATGAAATATGATCACATGACGTGTCACCATTGGCATACCACCCAACAACATTGTATTATGCAAATTTCTAGCAATACTATACTTAATGTAACCCCTATTCCACATTTTTTGTAAAATTATGGCCGATATGAAGAAATGAATCAGGTAGAAATTCAATCTGTCTTATGAAAATGTCACTAACTATCCATGTATGTTTTTGCTATGTATGCACCCAAGATTACACCGATGCTATGTATGCACCCTAGATTAGACATCAAATATTTTACTAATCCCCTTTGCTTTTGCATTTTTCCATTTTTCTCTATCAAACATATGTTTGTCACAAAAGGCAAGTAATTGCTTATGCTTGCAGTCACACTATTTTGTATGAGATGATTTGCAATTAGCATTACAATAATCAGTGCAAGAACAGAGTCCATTCGAGAAACAATGGAAACAATTTGCATCTCTCACAACAATTCCCTTCCCGGTGATCATCAGAATGAGCTTTGTGGCATTGTGGCAACGCCCTCAAACGCGAAGGTTCTTGGTAATATGAATAGATGATCTAGCCATTTGTTGATGATAAAAAATAAACACCGGTAAAGAAACAAAATTGCATAAAAATTTGACTTCTTTCTTCTATGCTGTTGTTTCTTATGTCATTTGCATAAAATTTTGACTTCTTTCTTCTATGCTATTGTTTTTTATATCATTGCCTTATGGCGTTTCCTTTGCAACATGTGGTGCAAATGCTAGTGAATAATATGATTAATATCATGTACATAATTCTTAATCCAATAAATGTGGAAAACATCATGTATGTTCACTATGGATAGCAAGGTCAATCTATAGGCCATTGGTCCCAGGATTGCCACAATATGAAAGGGTCTGGAAAATACGGGTGCTAACTTAGCACAAGTCCCCACTTTTAGTGAAATCTTCCTTGGTCTAATGTAGAGATAGACATGATCTCCCATTTGGAATTCATTTTTCATCCTTTGCTGGTATGTATAACTCTTTTTCCTATCATGTGGTACCTTCAATTTTTACTTGATCTTGGTCACTTCTTGTTCCATTTCCTTCAAAATTTTATTTCCAAGAACTACTTTGTTTACTAGGTCATCCTAGTTGATAGGAGTGTTGTATTTTCAGTCATGCAGTGCCTCAAAGGGACTCATCCTTAGTGACTCTTGATATCCATTATTGTATGCAGACTCCACTAATGGTAGGAATGATTCTGACTTCTTTGGCTAATGGATGAAATACATTCTTAGAATTTCCTCCAAACTTATGTTCACTATTTTCATTTGGCCATCTGTATAAGGATGGCAGGTGGTACTAATATCTAGCTAGGTTCACAAACCAACAAACAATGCCTTCTAAAAAATGGAAGTGAATTTGGCATCCTAGTTTGAGATAATCTTCTTAGGTACACCATAAAATATGAATATTTCTCTCATGAATATCTAAGCTATATCAATGACCTTGTGAGTGGACTTAATAGTTATGAAGTGACCTTCCTTACTCAAATTATCCACTACAACCATAATGGAATCATGTTGTTTGGTTTTTTTGGTAACACCATGATGAATTACATAGATATGACTTCCCACTTCCACTCAAGGATTAGGATTGGTTGCAACAACCATGTTGGGTGCCTACATTTTAATTTAACTTACTATCAGTCCAGACACTTGGAAATATACTCAAAATATTTCCTTCTTCAATCCTAGGCAATAATACATTCTCCTTATGGTTGTTATTATCTTCTAATAACCATTATGACTTGAGTAAGGTCTTTCATGAAACTCATCCATGACGAGCCTCCTTATTTCAACTACATTAGGCACATACTTCTGATTTTTAAACAATATTACACCATCATTGGTGAGCTAGTAGTTATTTCTCACACATCCCTATGGTGCCATCAATAAATATTTAATCACATGTTAGTAATTCTCATAATTCCAAAACTCTTCTTTGATCTATTTCTTGATATCAATTTCATAAGTGCTCACTGTTGATATGTGAGCCACTTGTAGGCTTCTACTAAGTGCATATGCTACCTTACTTTCCTTGTCTTTAATGTGTTTTATCTCAAAGTCAAATTCATTGATTAGATCCAACCACTTGGCTTGTCTAGCATTCAACTTATGCTAGTCAAACAAGTATCTCAATCCTCCATGGTCTATCATCAACATAAACTTTCTCCCCAACTAGTAATGCCACCACTTTAAATTGTGTATGATTGTTGCAAGTTATAAATCATGGGTAACATATTTTTTCCCATGTCCATATAGTTTCTGTGATGCAGGAAAGTGTTCCCTTTGCGGACAGAGGCAACCCCTCTAGCCTTAGAGTGGGTCTAGTCACAAACAAGGACAGATCAGCAATAGCTTTCCTTAAACAGTCATAGTTGGAGGCCTACCTCAACCGGTGGTCGATGGACTTCCGTTGCGTTGCTCCAGCTTCCACTTCCTTCTCCTAATGAGAGATCACCCTGAAACAATGCAAAGGAAATACAACAAAGAATGTAACCAGAAAACAACAATTATCTATTTACTCACAAAGTCAAGAAGTCATGAGCTATCAAGTAAATTACATACAAGACATAGGAAACCATCATTGATTGTATTAATAATGAAATAAGAGTAGCCTTACAACCAAATTCTTGACGTCAAAAGCCTTCTCAGAGGGATCCAGCCAGCATGTTCTTCAAGCATTCACTCTTTGAAGATGGATCTCCCAACATACAAGATCTCTCTCACTCATAAGTTTTACACAAGATTAAGGACACTTCACAACCTTCCACAAGCTATCAACAATCCCACACTTGTCACACTCACACTAGCTATCTAGCAAACTCATAAACACTAACAACATTGCTCAACTAGCCAACTATCAAAAACTAGTAATGCATAGCAATGGTGAGAGTTTGAATAGGAGAAGGAATCTCCATTAAAGGTGGAAGAGTGAGCTTATCCCAAAGGAAGGTAGCACAATTGATGGAACTGCCATGCCAGAGAAAGGAGGGCGATATAAACTATGCCAACAACTAGGTCTGGAGTCATCTGGAAGGTCGACTGTTGGAACAAATTTGCCCAATCTGGATCATCGCGAGTGCACAACCGAGATTTAGCGCTGACATCGCTAGTGATCAATGTAGCTAGTCAGATCATCGCTAAAGATAATAAGTAACCTCGCGCTGGAGCATAAAATCGGACCATCGTGGGAATCATATGTACTTCCATGCTGGCAGTGCATCTGGATTGTTCATGAACGCCCTTCAATGCATATATTTAGTCCATAGTCACAATGAGGCAGATAACTTAGGAAAAGTGGGTCATTTGGCAGCACAAGAGAGCATTTGTTCAATATGAGCCTATTTGACTTGGACACATGACACAGTAGAAGGACTGGAGTGAACACAGTGACAAATTACTGTGTAACAGATGCCCCCTAAAGTATGAAGCCTGAGAGAGTGGGAGGGGTGAAATGGTTTACAAAACTGACTGAGCTGGAACACCATCTGGAAGAACCTGCATGCAAGTACAAATGATATCTTTGATAATGAAGTACATGTAGTCTAGGCATAGGCGCAGCCATCCAAAAGACATATAAACTAGGTCTGTGGTATGGACGAAACCATCCAGCTAACGAGACCATGATAAGGATAAAGATATGGTCACAACCATCCATGAAGACTCAGGTATAGTCGCATCCATCCATCAACGAGTCATGTAATCACGAACCAATCCACGCAGCCCAAACATGGGTAATCTGAGTTCGGGTACTTGAACCCATCCGATCATAGTACAAATTCTAGCATGTGAATAGATGTGCTGAGGTCGAGCATGATAGAAAGTCGCTTGATTACCGGTCAATGATGAAAACAGTTAACAAGCGCGAGAGAAACCACCAATAATGGCAATGGTTCTCAAGGTACTAGCCAGCACAATCCATGAAGTGTGAAGAAGGAGCTGCAGTCGAACACTCGTGGAATCACCCAATCGATGACCAATGATGAAAGTCGACCGTCAAGTGCGAAGAACTTGCCATTGGGGAATGCAAGTTCTAAGGTACCAAAGGGGATCTCTAGATCAATCTCCTGGATAATGAGCTGATATCGACAGGAGATGACCTGTCGCAGGGAGGGCCATAATGCTTCCCCCATCAATGACATGAGATAAGAAGCAAGCGGTGGATGGTGAAACTGAGTATGAGAGAGAAGGCAAGGGTGTAAACTGTAGAAGGATTATACTCTTGAACATGTCGGCGACATGAATCCGGAGGGTGGCAGCATTCAGGATCAACGGCTCAATGGAGATGGCATGAATCAAATGGAATGAGGCTAAACGGCAACCCAAACCTGCGGAAGAACAAATGACGATTTATGGATGTCCCAACCCGATAGGAAGCAACAGTGTCGATGTTCAAGAGTGATTAGCTGCCAATGATGATTTCCAAATTTTCCCCACCATTGCTAGCGAGTACCCCTATTATTTTTGAAAACAAGCTTGAAGGGGATAGCATATGCTTGTAATATAAGTTTGACCATTGGTCGAATCCAACCTAGTAATGGTTTAACGAGCCCTAGGAAGGAGAAGCTTGAGTCTCTTCATGGTGATGAGTCCAATGTCGTCAGGGTTTAACGAGTCCGACATAGGTAAAACTCAGAATCTTTTTCATATTTAGAGAGTTTGAAAAAGACATGGAAAAGAAAACTCCAAGGGGGTGCTTTTTCATATATTTGTGTCTATCGAGCCTGAAAAAGTATAAAATGATACTCGAAGAACCACCTGACCATTACGACCGAGGATTACTTTTCGTGATTAGTGACTTCGACCCGAAAAGGTAGAAAAAGCGATCAAAATCACGTCGTTTCGTAACCAGTAACGAACCCGAAACGACAAGGGCCTGACAATATTTTCGTGTTTACACAGTCGGAAAAGAGCTTAAAGGCAACCACCTCTTATTTCTTTTAATGAGTCAAGAGGAATGACTCGGCTATATTTTCATTTTTCAAGTCGAAAAAGAGTGTTAAAGACGACTTTACGGATCAAGTGTATACGAAGCTGACATAGCTCCACTACCTGTAACTCTGCACAAAGCACGTCAAACGTAGACCCATGCGACGTAAAATGAACAATATACGTGGAAACATAGTTAAAAAACCAAATTTTAACTAACCATGTGATAAAAAATAGAAAAAACTCACATTTATTAAATATAAAATTTTAATTTTTAAAAATTACTATAAAAAGGGGGTAATTCATTCATTTTTACCATTGGGACTGTTTATTTCACCTTGGGGAATTTTGGAGCACCAAAGTTGGTGAGCTAATTTTGGCTTCAATCATCCACCATTCATCCACCATTCATCTTGAAACTTCTTCCACCTAGATAGGCTTCTTCCTGTGCTTCAATTCAGTGTCTTTTTCACGCATTTTGACATTAGATGTGTTAGTTTAGGTGGATTTTTTGAGTCGGGCTCCACGGCTCGGTCATCGTGGGTATATTACTCGGGTCCGCGATGATCAAAAATATTTACACATAACGTTCTCTGATCATCACGGGAAAGCGATGTACTTCCGCGATGACTGCGAGAAAATAGAACTGGCAACCTCGCGTTAATGCGTCTGTTTTAAAAATAGACGCGATGGCGACGCAAAATTATGTTTTCATGCAAATTATGTATTGAATTTTGCAAACGAAGTTTTAATCCATTTTTTCTTGTTATGCAAGCCATAATGGCGCTTTTCTAGCAAGAACGAATGCATGATGATAATGATGTGGAAGCTTTTGCCGATGTTGGGTGCCAAAATGCATTACATGCATGCGGATTGCTAAAATTATTCCTCACTCTGCATCTCCGGTCTCAACTTGATTTATTGGAGCTATTGATCCGGGCCTAGAATCCAACAGATGGGAAATTCATAATCCGAGGCTGAGACATTGAGTTTGATGCCACAAACATATACTTCATGACCGGGCTCTCCCATTGTGGTGAGAGGCCCATTCTAGAGGGGCAACGACCTGGGGGTGATTCTCTGTAGATGTTGATGGCTCAAGTGTGCCCACAGGCATGCAAAACGAGGAGCAGTAAGGTGGAAATCCCGACAGTGGAAGACGTGGTTCTTCATGCTATGATTTTTATGGTGACACGGGCAGCAGGCTCCCAAGCCCAACACGAGGCCTCGAAGACCCATCTCCGGTTGGCTCTTGAATGTCTCAATCCAACCATGTTTAACTGGGAAGAAGTAGTGACGACCAATATGAAGAGAAAACTTACTAACTGTCATCGAGGAGAGATGAATTAGTTTGGCTATGGGTCCATCTTAGTCCCGCTCATGCTGGAGCAAGTGCCGGCATTGTAGTTATAGGACATGGATTTGGATTTGCCCAGACCACGTGATACTAAGGCCATACGGTGGGCAAACGTTATGCCACGAGGAGGTGGCAGATGACCAGTGTCGTGGGGGACACTGTTTCAAGAGTGGCTGAAGCACCAGACAATCTTCGTTGAGGATTTTCCATATGCTGGCATAGATTTCCGCGGAGATATTGACATGCAGACACCCGCTAGAGAGTAGTGGGATGATGGTGTTAAGACACTTGATCACATTATTTTTGCATTTTATTGTTTATGATGTTTTTTAGATTTTTTCATGTATATGTCCTAATGACGAACTCTATGGTATTGCAGATGTGGGACCAGTGAGACCCATCAGGTTGGCTCTAGAGGCGTGGAGGAATGCATAGGGCATTGCAGCACTAGCCTTGGCTCACCCAGCTGATGATCCGATGGAGACAGTAGCCTGAAACCTGGAGGGCCTGATGGCAGGTGTTAGTGTCAGTCTTTCCAGCCTTCCTCCAATGATCAAATATGCTCTTACAAAGTGATTTTGAAGTATCAAGGTCAAATTTTGTCATTTCAAAGAGTTTTCAAGCAAAATTTGGTCACTAGGCATTAGGTCTAGGGTTTTCCTTCACTCCTTCTAAAAGTTGTCCAAATGTTGGTCCATGTCACCATTCAGCTGATTTTATCATCATTCATAGGGTTTTCATCATCATGTCAAGTTCTAATGAGTCATTTTACACCTTGTTCATGCTTCAGTTGCGCCTAGGTAAGGTCATTTCCCTCTCCTAGGGTTTTGAAGGCAATTTCTCTTGGACGGTCAAATCATCGAAAAAACTTGTATCCAGATGTTCGTACACCTTCCCGTATCCTTCATATACCTTATCAAATTCTTCCCATCACTGAGATCCCCCAAATTCCTCATTTTTGCACAAACCCTAGTTTCTAGCTACAACCTGGCAATTTTCTAGGTTTGGACTGTGTTTTTCCCATTTTGACCCCTTCCCCTCACTCAATATTTGAGATTCCACTTTCCCCTACTTCCTAACATCCCTCCCCACTCCCAAAAATTTCTCCAAGAATTTATAAGCCCCCTATCCCCTTCATTTCGCTCCATTTCGACAAAATTCCTTGTTTCACACATCGGGACAAGTCGCAATCAAATGTTGTTCCAGAGCAATAAAAGATGAATTTTGGAAAAATGAGAGAGGTTTTTTTCCATAACATGCCAAAGAAGAAAAACCTCCTTCACGTTTTGCACAGGTGTCATGGTTTTAGAGAAATGTCAAAGTTGCAATCGCGAGATCCAAGGCGGTTGGCCAAAGCACAAAAATGAAGAAAAAGGTCTGACCCCCTCCACATCTTGGTCGAGGCTTCCTTGAAGGAGCATGGCACTAAATAGATCAGCCCCAGCACAAATTCCAAGAAATTTTGAGCATTTTGGGTGATTTTTGGTTTTTAAGGCAAAAAACAGGTTTTTCCGCTTGACGGGTCTCACCCCCCGCGCGACCCTTTCACTTGGCAACTCTATTTTCAAAAAACTCAGCATTTCTGGATTTGGCATGAAATGTTACACATGCTCACCCAATTCCAAGAGATTTTATGAAGTTTTGGGCCTCCTGAAAGTAAAAAAAAAAGCAAAAAATAACTTTCTGCCACATTTTTGACACACAGAAAGCAGTCGTGGGAGATTGCAATTTTGGAGGGGCAAATGACAACCAAATTCAGAAATTCCAGTTGGGTTGGAAAGTAGACTCATAGAAATTTCCAAAAAGCCTACTATTGCCTCATTTGGACACCTGAAAGTGCCCCAAAAGTGCTCTCAAAGGTGCGTGGTCCATTAGGATTTGGCGCGCGACCCGTCAGGCAAATTGCTCAAGATTTCAGCCTACAGCTCAGCAAAACGCAGTTTTGACTGTGTTTGACTTTTTGGAGTTGATTTTTATCCTTATTGTTGTAAATGATTTAAATTTATGACACTTTTAAACTTATGTATCTCTTCTGGAAGATTCATTCATGAGATAGGTGAAAATTAAATGAATGAATTGGTTTCCTAGTTTATAGAGGCAAGTTGTTTTGACTGCCTAGTTTTCAGTGCTTAGTTTAGAATTGGTTGAAATAGCTCCTAGGATAGTGAGCTCAACCCCTAGAGGCAGGGAAAGATGTTAGATGATCTATATTATGTACTATCTTGCTCATTTTCATGGTTGGACTCTTGAGGGAGAAGCTCTTATTGTATTATTCACTGTATCTCTGCAATTTTTGGCAAAGGAAGACCAGGGTTTTGCAGTCTTTTTTGGGATTCTTGTGGTCACATGTATTGATGGTGTGTTTCTCTTTGTACTTGTAAGTGTGTTATGTGAATCATTTCCTTACTTTTCCTTCTGCACATTAGGCAAATGAAGTGTTAAAGTAGAACTCATGACTGTCATGCTCTGCTTTTAAGTTTGCTTAATATCAATGTTTTCGACTGTTTAAAGGGAATTCAAGGTTATTGCTTGCTCTCTTTAACTCCTCACCGGTCATTCTTATCCATCCATCTCTATTAAAGGCATCAATACTGTTTCCTACCTTGCCCCAAAGAACCCCCTGCGAAAACTGTGTACAATCCCCGCACCTAAAATTGCCATTTCCCCAATTTTCCACCAAAAACCCTAAAAATCACAAATCAACCCTTTTGATCAGTTTACTAGCCTAAAATTAGTGTTACCCTATTGGTTATCTCGCCCATTGAAGATCTTTATCGAGATAGACCGGAGAGAGCCCTCTCCTGCCCCGTAGGGCTATCTACGAGGCTAAGTGGTTTGATGTTGCCTTGAGGTTTACCTTTCTCAGCCTGAGGTGAAATTTCAAGCACTAACATACTGGTGACCATACTGGGGAGAACAACTTGTCTATGGATTGATGTGTTTGTTTCATAAGTCGTAGACGGAGCCTGAAGTTATGCCAGGTAGCCTTCGAAACGCTTTTTCTTTGCATTAGCGGAAGTAGATAAACGTTGCTTCAGTCAATCTCCGTGAGCTTGTGAATACAACACTTCATTTGCATTTTACCCCAGTACATGTATCAAGTTTAGATCTGATTGTTGATAGTGAACAACGATCAGACACTGACAAGGCTGAAATCATTCACTGGCGACTCTAAATCATTTTCGAGATCAGATCCAAAGACTCTATTGGAGGATGATCCCGACTAGCAAAAACATGAAAGGACAACATGGACAGATCAGGTATTCAAGTTGGAATTTCATCCAAGACATTTTTTTCTTTGTCATAAATTATTTCTTCTCTTTTCCCAAGAATGTCAAGACTGCGTTGCAAAGTATACTATGCTTGAGAAAAGATCCCAGGCTTGCAGTTGATTCTTTCCCTTTGAAGATTGTGAATACCAAAGATTTGCATGCCTTTGAGCTTGATCAAGATCCTTTTTCTAAATTTTGTGATGACCATCTTCAAATTGATGAGCCTCAAAAGACCAAGACCAATTCTATACCTGCTGTACATACCCCTACACCTTGTAAAATTCCAGATTGGTATAAACCTCTTGTTTTACCTTCTGTTCTCCATGCTTTCCCCAAAAAATATGATCTATACTTGCCGAGGTTTGATGGTGAAAGTAAGAATGTCAATGTTGAGCAACATGTGCAGAATTTTGAGAATTTTCTAGATCTTTTTGAAGTTGATGATGAAGATGTTATTATAAGGCTTTTTGCTCTTTCTTTGCAAGCCAAAGTGAAGAGTTGATTCAAAGCCCTGCCTGATGCAAGCATTTCAGATTTCCAGCAGTTCGTCAAAGTTTTTCTTGACAGGTGGATGATTGGGCAGAACCTTTTCTTGATTGTAGAAGAGTATAACCAGTTGAAAAGATTGCCAGGGGAGACAGTACAACAGTTTTCAACCAGATTTAACCAAGTTTATTATTCGATGCCAGTTGATATAAGACCTTCTCCTAGATTTGCTCTCTTGCACTATCTGGGTGCCTTTTATCCAGAGATGGAGTTTCAGCTGAGAGAAAGGGATATTGCAACACTTCACGAGATGCAAAACAATGCAGTAAATGTAGAGGCGCATTTGCTGATCCGAAGGGCAAGGTTGAAAGAAGAAGAGATGAAAAACATAGATCCGGCCGAATCAACATCTCTAGAGGTGAAGCTCGACATTTTGGTAAGTGCAGTGGAAAAAATGATAGACAAGATCAACACAAGGAACGATTATGATGTTCAAGTTCAAGGCTCGCTGATTGAAAAGGAAAAAGTTGCTGATCCAAAACATTTTGTTTCTGATCCTAGTTGTCATAGTGATTGTTTTATAGATCATTGTGAAGAAGAAAGAACTGTTGATATGACATGTATGCTTGATGATGTGTTTTATACTGATGATTTGCCTCAGTTTGATCAGTATGATGATGATTATGTTCTCCAAACAGAAGCTAATCTTGCAGACAAATCAGCAGCTGGTTTGTGGGAGGAAAAAGTTCATTTTCAGCAGCTTGAATACAATGTTCGGCCATCACATATCAGCTATGACAATGATGAGGAAAGTGCATCAAATTTTGAAGTAAGTGAATGATCTTTACCTTTTTGTTTTGATTCATGTCAGTTCATTAGAGACAACTTCCATGAACTTAGAAATCAGCTGTCAACAAGTCTTGATCTAGACCATCTTGAAGGCAATAAAAACCTTGTTTCAGACTTCTCATATTCAGATTTGCAGCCCCCAAATGCCATTGGTTGTCAAGTTGCAGATGAAGGCATGGAAGCTGACATATTTGATCAAATGATACAAGAAGGTTCCCTACCATTCTGTTTTGAATCATTTCAGTATTTGAAGGGAAATTTGCATAGTCCATCTTCAGTGAAGAATGAGCAGCATGTAGGCAATCATGTAATCACAATGGAACCAATAGAAATGGGATTGCAGCAGTCTTTTCAAGTTTTTCATGATCCAATAGCTGATGTTTTGGATGAGGTTTGCAGTCAAAGTCTTTCTCCATTTACTACATGTGAGCTTGAAACATGTGCTGATATGAATTTGATCCGGCAGCCGATTTCTTTCTCATTTTCAGCAGAGGTCTCGTCACAAGGCTTAGATCAAAGTTTGCATTTATGGTATGAGGAAAAGAGAAGTAATCCATTGGATGAGCTAAGTTCCAGTGTGCTTGAATTTCAAGATCCTTATGCAGTGTTTTTGGAGGTGGATAGAGAATTCATATCATTCTACGGATCTGTTTCCAAATTGCCATGGGAGTTGCCTTTCAGTAGTTCTCTTTTGTTGTTCTTAAGTGAGCACTTGCGGAGACTTCGAACAGCAAACGGGATACTTACTTGGTTGCATTGGTTGTTTCATTTCACTTGATCAGGTGATGAATGAAACTGTTAGAGTAGGTTGTGATGAATAAGCTCCACTTTGAGCATCATTTTCAGTTTTTTGGTTGTGTTTAAGTGTTGAGTCAGTTTTTAGTTGAGTGAGAGTCAATTTGTGTTGTCAATTCATCAGTTTTTAGTCATGCATTTCAGCTTGAGTTTTTGACTCCATTGCCCAATGGTTGAAAACACTGGTCTGCTCTCCCAGAGGTCTGCGGTTCTTGGTACCTCCAAGGAGCTACCATACCCATTGGAGCCAATGTTAGTGTCAGTCTTTCCAGCCTTCCTCCAGTGATCAACTATGCTCTTACAAAGTGATTTTGAAGTATCAAGGTCAAATTTTGTCATTTCAAAGAGTTTTCAAGAAAAATTTGGTCACTAGGCATTAGGTCTAGGGTTTGCCTTCACTCCTTCTAAATGTTGTCCAAATGTTGGTCCATGTCACCATTCAGCTGATTTTATCATCATTCGTAGGGTTTTCATCATCATGTCAAGTTCTAATGAGTCATTTTACACCTTGTTCATGCTTCAGTTGCGCCTAGGTAAGGTCATTTCCCTCTCCAAGGGTTTTGAAGGCAATTTCTCTTGGACGGTCAAATCATCGGCAAAACTTGTATCCAGATGTTCATACACCTTCCCCTATCCTTCACATACCTTATCAAATGCTTCCCATCACTGAGATCCCCCAAATTCCTCATTTTTGCACAAACACTAGTTTCTAGCTACAACCTGGCAATTTTCTAGGTTTGGCCTGTGTTTTTCCCTTTTGGACCCCTTCCCCTTGCTCAATCTCTGAGGTTCCAATTTCCCCTGCTTCCTAACATCCCTCCTCACTCCCAAAAATTTCCCCAAGAATTTAGAAGCCCCCTATCCCCTTCATTTCGCTCCATTTCGACAAAATTCCTTGTTTCACTCACACATTGGGACAAGTCGCACTCAAATGATGTTCCAGAGCAATAAAAGATGAATTTTGGAAAACTGAGAGAGGTTTTTTTCCATAACATGCCAAAGAAGAAAAATCTCCTTCACTTTTTGCAGAGGTGTCATGGTTTTAGAGAAATGTCAAAGTTGCAATCGCCAGATCCAAGGCGGTTGGCCAAAGCACAAAAACGAAGAAAAAGGTCCGACCCCCTCCACATCTTCGCTGAGGCTTCCTTGAAGGAGCATGGCACTAAATAGCTCAGCCCCAGCACAAATTCCAAGAAATTTTGAGCATTTTGGGTGATTTTTGGTTTTTAAGGCAAAAAACTGGTTTTTCCGCTTGACGGGTCTCACCCCCCGCGCGACCCTTTCACTTGGCAACTCTATTTGCAAAAAACTCAGAATTTTTGGATTTGGCATGAAAAGTTACACATGCTCACCCATTGCCAAGATATTTTATGAAGTTTTGGGCCTCCTGAAAGTCAAAAAACAGGCAAAAAATGACTTTCTGCCACATTTTTGACACACAGAAAGCAGTCGTGGGAGATTGCAATTTTGGAGGGGCAAATGACAACCAAATTCAGAAATTCCAATTGGGTTGGAAAGTAGACTCACAGACCTTTCCAACAAGCCTACGCTTGCCTCATTTTGACACCTTAAAGTGTCCCGAAAGTGCTCTCAAAGGCGCGCGACCCGTTAGGATTTAGCACGCGACCTGTCAGGCAAATTGCTCAGAATTTCAGCCTACAGCTCAGCAAAACGAAGTTTTGACTGTGTTTGACTTTTTTGAGTTGATTTTTATCCTTCTTGTTGTAAATGATTTAAATTTATGACACTTTTACACTTATGTATCTCTTCTAGAAGATTCATTCATGAGATAGGTGAGAATTAAATGAATGAATTGGTTTCCTAGTTTATAGAGGCAAGTTGTTTTGACTGCCTAGTTTTCAGTGCTTAGTTTAGAATTGGTTGAAACAGCTCCTAGGATAGTGAGCTCGACCCCTAGAGTCAGGGAAAGATGTTAGATGATCTATATTATGTACTCTCTTGCTCATTTTCATGGTTGGACTCTTGAGGGAGAAGCTTTTATTGTATTATTCACTGTATCTCTGCAATTTTTGTCAAAGGAAGACCAGGGTTTTGTAGTCCTTTTTGGGATTCTTGTGGTCACATGTATTGATGGTGTGTTTCTCTTTGTACTTGTAAGTGTTTTATGTGAATCATTTCCTTACTTTTCCTTCTGCACATTAGGCAAATGAAGTGTTAAAGTAGAACTCATGACTGTCATGCTCTGCTTTTAAGTTTGCTTAATATCAATGTTTTCGACTGTTTAAAGGGAATTAAAGGTTATTGCTTGCTCTCTTTAACTCCTCACTGGTCATTCTTATCCATCCATCTCTATTAAAGGCATCAATATTGTTTCCTACCTCGCCCCAAATAACCCCCTGCGAAAACTGTGTCCAATCCCCGCACCTAAAATTGCCATTTCCCCAATTTTCCACCAAAAACCCTAAAAGTCCCAAATCAACCCTTTTGATCAGTTTACTAGCCTAAAATCAGTGTTACCCTATTGGTTATATCGCCCATTGAAGATCTTTATCGAGATAGACCAGAGAGAGCCCTCTCCTGCCCCGTAGGGCTATCTACGAGGCTAAGTGGTTTGATGTTGTCTTGAGGTTTACCTTTCTCAGCCTGAGGTGAAATTTCAAGCGCTAACAGCAGGGATCCCAGATTACATGGGGATCGAGGAGGTCCCCATAGCATTCCAGATTCACACAGTAGGAGTGGTACTCAGGGTGCACCACCTGTTGAGGTGGTTGGCACGAGCGGTGGTGTGCTATAGGGAGCATAACCCACCGTAGTAGATGCCTAGGTTTTATTTCATGCTGATGATTTTTTGAGAGACATGTGTCTCGGATGTATGGAGAACACAGACTCTACTTGGACATATACAATTATTTTTTGAGTGCCTCAGTGCGCCACACGAGATATATATATATATATATATATATATATATATATATATATATCTTATGGTTTATTATTGTGTTTTCCATGCTTATTATATGTTGTTTTGATTACATGTTACACAAATGCCTGTCTAATACATGGTTTGCCAATGCATCAGTTAACATGTTTAATCTTTGTGGAATATGCCGATATGTGATAAAAACGAAATTCCTTTCTAACAATTTGACACGTAAATACAACCTTAAAATACGATGGTCTCTGACGGAATATCGCCCATTGAGCTGGTGGACGACATGCTAAGAATCTAGGTTCACAACTAATGTACGAATACCGAGATTGATTGCCTTGGCTATTAACTCAATAACAACACTATATTCAGCGACACTGTTTGTGGTACAACCTAGACAACCACCTTGAAGGTCTACCAACTCACCGTGAGGATCATAGATCACCCATGCCGCAAAAGACAGGTTGCGGGTACTACGGCAGGCACCATCAGTGAAACCAACGTAAGGTGCACCAGACATCTGCACAAGAAGCAAAAGACACAATAAACGGCAATACGCCTACACACTAAGCCAAAACATGAAAACCCACAAACACAACTGCTAAAAACACACGTATGTACAAATCGAAGTGCATGAAGTTCACACATAATATTTTTTCAAGTAAAGCCCATTTTGGGGCTTATCCAGAGGATTCCCTTCACAATCAATCAGCTCATAGGCCCCTTTTTGCAAAACTCTCTTTACAATATAAGGCCTGTGCCACATGGGCTCGAATTTTCCTGCCCCCAACTTATCATTTGCTTGATAGTAGAGCAGGACTAAATCTCCTTCAACAAAAGAACGAGGATGGATAGTATGGTAGAAGTGAGTTTTCACTCTGTTCTTCTATGCTTCAATAGCTAGAGAGGCTAGTCGACGAGTCTCGTCTAGCCGTTCTAGGTAAAGAAGGCGTTATTCTACCGGAGTAGTGTTGGGGAGTAATTAGACGGCTAATTTCAAAGAAGGGATCTCGCACTCAGTGGGAAGGGTACCTCCAGTTTGTAGACTAATTGGAATGGAGTGAAACTAGTGGCATCCTTTACAGAAGTTCGGTAGGCCCATAAGGCAGAGAACAACATCAAGTGCCAGTTATACTTGTGCATGCCAATGGTGTGTTGAAGCATCATAACTAGAACCTTGTTAACGGATTCTACTTGACCATTGGCCTGAGGATTGTATGGAGTCGAGCTATCATGCCACAAGCCTAGCTAGGTTGTTAGCTCAGTCATCATATGATTACGAAAATGCTTACCGTGATCAATGACGATAGCCTGAGGGACTCCGAACCGTGAGATAACATGATTAAACAAAAATTGCGCCGCTGTGTGACCATCTTAAGATAATGTGGGCATCACCTCGGCCCATTTTTTGAAGTAATCAACGAAAACGATGATATACCCATGCCCCCCAATCGAGTGAGGGTTACAGGTCATATAATCAATGCCCCATTTGGCAAAAGGGCTGATGCTAACAACAGGGGGCAATGGAGCGGGAGGCGCACACATCTTCCATTGGTAGATTTGGCACTCGTGGCAAGAGCGGATGACAAGAATGCAATCCTTGAAAATGGAGGGAAAAAAGTAACCAGCATGGAGGATCTTTTGAGCAATAGCATACCTGGACATGTGACCACCACGGGTGCCAGAATGGTAGTCATTTAAAACTCGCTCAGCTTCCTCGAATGTTAAGCATCGGTGGAGAACAGAGTCGGTGCCGAGACGGTACAAGGTGTCCCCAATGATATGGTAGGGCTGAGATTGATGGCAAATCCATCGTCGAGCATCCTTAGACACATCGGGACGAAAAGAGGACATCTGTAGATAGACAATGATATCCCTGTACCAAGGATCGAGGGTGCTAATTAAGATCATAGTTTCGTCTAGAATATGGTCCTCTAACCGAGAGGGCACAGTAAGATATGGCAAAGAGCAAAGCAACTCAGCAAAGACAAGGGATTTCTTAGACTTGGTAGTGGTGAATTCCAAGTCGAACTCCTGGAGGATAACAATCCACTTCGAGTACTTGCCCCCCAGCAATTGACGTGATAGGGTGTACATCATTGGGTTGCAAACAGAAACCACTGTCATGGTGTACAATAAGATATAATGGAAGAAAATTGGATGGCACAGACGGTGGCCAATGCCAACTTCTCGACGTAAGCATACCGAGTTTTGGTATCTAGTAGATTGTGGTTGAGATAATAAATGACATGCTCAGTGTCATTGTCATCATATTGAACAAGAACCATGCCAATAGTGGTATCGACAGTGGCCAAATACAGAGTGTAGTCACGATGATAATTATGAGGATGCAACAATGGAGCAGAAATAAGGAGAACCTTGAGGCGCTCAAAGGACTCTTGAGCAGTGACATTCCAAAGAAAAGGGGAGTCCCGCTTCAATAACCGCACGAAACCTTTGGCCACTTTGGCATAGTTCAGAATGAATGATCGTAAAAAATTCTCTTTGCCCTGCAAACTCTGCAATTGCTGCAAAGAAGCAGGGGGAGGGAGATTTAGAATGGCCTCAACTTTAAGGGGATCCAAATGGATACCCTCTCAGAGACGATGAACTTGAGAAGTTTTCCTGACTCAACGCAGAAGACACACTTATTTGGATTAAGCTGGATGCGGTAGTGTTGATAGTGGAGAAATATTTCACGAAGTGAGCAGGATGGTCCTGGCGTTTTGCTGAATGAGTTGGTAGATCATCTAGGTAAGGTTTCACAATGTGTCGAATATCATGGAATGCATAAGAAACTGCGCGCTGGAAGGTGGCATCGGCATTTTTCAAACCGAAAGGGAGCTTTTTGTAGGCGAAAGTGCCCCATGGACAGAGAAAGGTGGTCTTGTGATGATCTGCCGACACGATATTAATCTAGTTATAACCAGAGAAACTGTCCATGAATGAATACATTTCACTCTCAGCACACTCATCAATGAGCTGCTCAATGAAGGGTGTGGGGTAGTTATCTTTGGGATAGGCCCGATTAATATCACGGTAATCAACATAGACCCTGATAGTGCCCTGTCTTTTAGTCACAGGGACGATATTGGAGACCCAATTTGTGAGTGGGATGGGGTAAATAAAACCAGCCATAACAAGCTTTTCAAGTTCCGCTTTAATAGCCGCAGCCTTTCGGGGGAGCACGGGGCGTAGATGCTGCCGAACAGGCTTAGCACCTAGATACGTAGGTATCTCATGCACCACGATACTAGGATCGATGCCGGGCATTTCTTCATAAGACCAAACAAAGACATCACAGAATTCATGAAAAATATCATTATAGAGCTGAATCTCCTCTGGAGTACAAGTCACTCCAACATGGATGTGCTCGACAATCCCTTGTTTGATAGAGATGTCGATTGGCTGGGTTTGCGTGATGTTTCCCATGTTCCCTTTAGAAGACACTTGATAAACTTGAATGGGTGTCTGAAGGGGTTGGGATGGGAGACAAGGAGCAAACCGCTCGAGACAGGTAAGCATTTCCCGGTGGGTAGGGAGAAACGAGGAATGATGGTGATGATCAGACC
Source organism: Pinus tabuliformis (assembly GCA_031772625.1). NCBI lineage: Eukaryota > Viridiplantae > Streptophyta > Pinopsida > Pinales > Pinaceae > Pinus > Pinus tabuliformis. The sequence goes on from CM062817.1 coordinate 932,350,294, forward strand.
AAGGGGGTTCCTCGAGAGACATGGTCTCGATAATGGCTTAATCAGAAGGAAAAATTTCCTTTAAAGGGTTTGAAGAAGCATCGCCTCCAAGCTAAGGGGAATGAGCATACGAGTCGAGAGCTCTGCTCAAAGGAGTAGATTCAGGGGGGGAAGCCGATGCAGAAACAATTTCGACATAGTTGAGCTCAGCAGGACTCAATGACATCTCATCGCCCCAAGATTCTATCTAATCAACAGGGGGAAGAACCCAATGATCAGAGCGAACATAAATCATATTAATAGGAGCGACGTTGGGAGGTGGGAGTGAAAAAACACCCATAAGGGTAAGATCTTTAAAGAGTCCAGCTCCCACACTCTCACATGGAATGGAGGTATGCTCCACAAAAGGCACATTGCCATCGGAGGAGGAGGTGAAGAAATACAATTGGTCTACTGTGACGATCTTCCCTTGATGATGGAAACAAATGACACAAAATAGAGATGAAGCCATGGCTCGCATGACATATGTCCAACTTCGTCCCAAAAGGAGGTTGTAAGTTAGATTGGCATCAACGACTTCAACTTCCACTTCGACCGTCTTCCCTTCTAAAGTAATAGGAAAGCATTGGAGTATGCCATAAGGGTGAGAGTCTCTCCCATCAAAGGCTTCCAAGGTCGTAGGAGACTAGCTCAGAGTCAGAGAACCAATAGCCTTCCAACAAGAAACGGACATGATGCAAGTAGATGCGCCTTCATCAATGACGGTACGATGAATCGTTTTAGAATTGATGATGACCTGGATAAGGAGGGAAATTTGGTGAGGCAGTCTCGGTATATGACTGTCGAGGTCAAAAGTGATCAAATCTGAGTGGGCCGGGTCAATGCCACTGATGGCGGATCGCAAGGACTTCCTCTTAGAGGGGCAACTCTGGAGAACTTCTAAAGCGGACATAGTTGACGGAGCCTGGGCTAAGTCCTCAATGATGCTATAGTGCTGAGCAACATGAGCATTAGGATTGTAAGAATATTTCTGGAGTACACCTTTAGGAGGGGGTCAGATGGGTGTCTCAGTGCTAGGTCTCTCAATATGAAGTGGACCAGAACTGGACGGAGGAGCTCTAGACGGGACCTCAGGCTCTTTCCCCGCAGGCAACGGATACTCTTTTGCCCAAGTACTAATGTAGACGAGAATCGTCCCTATCATAAACACTTGGGAACCAAAAGGAGAAGAGTATTGAGATGGATTAGCCACCATTTGTGTTTGCTACGAGGGAAAAGGCTTTTTGAGCATGACAAGAGTCCTGGGAGTACCTTTCAACAAACGACTAACTTCAGACCGCCTCGGGCAGTCTTTTGTATAGTGATCCTCGTCATAGATAAGGCAAGGATACTTTGGCTTGCATTTGGCACCTTCCTCAGGTGGAGGTTTAGGGGAATCTTGCTTGGGTTCATCAGCTTTATTCTTTCCTTTTCCCTTCTTCTTTCCTTTCGAGGCTTTGTCCACCATGGTGGACTGGACGGCGTTAACCTCAGAAGTATTACCAGAATTGGATACAGCCTGAGAAGTATTTTCATTCGGAGCATTCGACTTTTGCTTCCTAGGGTTCGCAGAAGATTTTATAGAGGGCGGATTAACAGAACCAATGACGCCATCAATAGATGGTGTTGGCGGGGCTTTGGAAGTTCTAGGCCTTGGGGCATCAGGCAAATAATCATATAGGGTACTGGACTGGGAGTAAACCAATTCAAGGTACTGAGCATGCACAATAGCTTGCTCTTCAGTTACACATACCACCATAGCAATGTCCCGTGCTATCGGATCGACAAATGAGGTCGTGAACCAGTCGGTTAGAAGCTGATCGGGAATCCAAAACTTAATCAAATGGTGACGCCATCTCCATTCATGGATATGATCAGAGATATGTGTAGCTGTTTTTTGGTTTAAGGATGTCAGGATATGTGTGCCCGTTTCATATCGAATTGGCAATTGAAAATGAGTTAAAAATGCCATAGCCAACGAGTTAAAGTCCTGAAAAGATCTGCAAGCTAACTCAATATACCATTTAGCAGTAGAGCCAGTGAGGGTCCTTTGAAAAATGCAGAGGCAGATTGAATCATCAAGCCATGAATTTGACGAACTCCATAGATGATAAGTCATAACGTGGGCTTGGGGATCTTCTCCAGCTTTACCATCAAATTTGGGACAATCACCGGGAATCTTAGTTGGAACCAGTGGCCAATATGGATTATGAAGAATAGGATCATTAGTTAGTTTGGACACATCCGATAATTCCAACGTTGCTAAAAAGGGTAATTGAGGGTTAAAGGACATCTGAGGCCATGGGTAGGAGGTAGCACCAGAGTTCCAGCCAGCTGCTTGTTGCCCCCATTGATTCTGTCCAGACGGATTTAGCCCAGTAGGGTTCTGTCTGTAGCGATTTTTTCCATAGGGGTTATAGCTATAACTGGATGGCTAACCCTAGATTTTCCCCCCAACATTCCATTGATTACCAACTTGGCCTGCAGGAGCAACATATGGTTGCTGGTAATTCTGATAAGGATTCACCTGTAGTTGTTGATAATTTTGGTACGGGGCAAATTGGGTTTGCCCTTGGGATTGCTGGAAACCATAAGGCAGCTGGGCTCCAAACTAAGCTTGGGATCCAGGTTGCGTTTGATAAGTAGGTTGAGATTGAGATCCAACCTGCATTTGAAGACCAGATTGGGTTTGGAGCCCAGAATGGGGCTGAAAACTGAGTGGAGCTTGAGAAGCAACAATCATTTGAGTGCTCGGTTGAGCAGGCCTAGATGGATGTCCTTGAGAGAATTGAGGCTGAGCCATCTGGCCAGAAGGTTGACCTAGTTGAGATTGAGATTGACCCATTTGCCCAGAAGGTTGAGCTTGCTGGGTATTGGGTTGTCCTTGCACAACTGAGGGTTGTCCTGATGGACCGGATGGCTGAGCAGACTAGATAATTGGTTGACCTAATTGGATTCAAGGCTGACCAACTTGTCCATATGGTTGACCAAACTGGACAGTGGGTTGGCCTTGCTCAATGTAAGGTTGACCGACTTGCCGAGAAGGGTAGCCTTGCTAGACACCAGGTTGGCCTTGTTGCATGTAAGGTTGTCTCGGATTACCAGAAGGTTGCCCGAAATAGGTAAAATATGAACCACCAGAGGCCGAAGGTTGTCCCTGGAAGGGTTGTCCTTGTGGGCCTCAAGGTTGTCCTGGATAAGGCTATCCATAATACTACTGCCCATAGGAGGGTTGCGTGTAAGACGACTGACCTTGATAATTTGGTCTTTGAAAATTGGCAGGGGGTACTTGGCCACCATGATAACCGGTGGTACCCCAAGCAACAGATAATGGGACTGTGACCTGAACCACAGGTTGAGATGGCAAAGGTCCGGGGTAATAAATATGAGCTCCTCGAGAATCGTAATAATGAAACGGATCTTGGGGGTCCAGATTCTGAAAAGCATGCAAATATTGATCGTATGCCCCCCTTACTGGAATGGAACAAGAAGAAGGTGGGGCATTTAGTGTAGGATCCACAACTTTGGGTGTAGATGCCGACAGACCACTATTTTCCAATCTGGAGGAAGGTCTAGCAATAGTGGTCACAACTGAGGATGCAGTGATGGCACCAACAATTGGGGTTGAAGAAGCCACACAAACAATTGGAATAGTCGGGACTGAAGTGACAGACACATTGTGAATTTGAGGAATAAAAGACTCCAAAGTGGGAGTGACAATATGAGACCACATAGAACTCGTAAGGGAGGTCCTAGAACCCATAACATCCCTCAAAACCTTGTAGCGTAAAGGTAGCATGACACTGAGAGGGGTGACACGGAAGTGTGTAGTTTCTGTTGAGATAGGAATTTCACTGCTCGTCACAAGAGATTATTCACTCGTAATGGGGGATGTGTCATCCTTGTTAGAAGAAGACATTGGGACCGAAACACTTGGAGGATTACTGGGAATATCTTCTTCGGAAGGCTCCCAAATGGGGTTCCAATGAATATCGTAAGACTCGTCTTCTGGAGCGCGAGAGTTAATCGGTTGGTTACTCAGAATAATAGGGAGAGTATCACTAACAACCGGTATCTCAGGAGCAACAGAAGAGGGAGACGCTTGGTCACATGGAACGGGAGACGAGATCGGTGATTATACGAGGATGATGATTAAAAAACCCTAGGAAAACTAACGAGAAAGGACCTTACTCAAGCTAACGCAAACAAGATCTAATAGGGTAAATGTGAACGTGGCCGAATAAATTTTAAGACATAGGAACAAAACTTGACCTTTTCATCTTTAAAGAGTCGAGAAAAGGACAAAAAGATGACTCTAGTCACCTTTGAATATTTAATGAGCCTGAAGTGACAAGTGCTTAGATGGACCTTTTCTTTTAGGGAGTCCAAAAAGGAACGAAAGTGACTACTCTAGAGAACTAGGCAAAAGGTTTACCAAACAACCCGTAAAACTACATATATACCTTGGCAGTCATATGAAAACCAAGGACTTTTCGTACGGCAGTCAATCTTCCCAAATGCTGTGTTCGGTGCATTATGGTTTGTAAGGTGGCAGACACGGCTTCCTAGGGATAAAGGATGATAACCTAGTGGGGTCTCCCAACATATACTCGATAGTACATGGGAGCACAATTCTATACTAGACCACTATTGAGTCACAGAAGGAGGAATCACCCAACCTTGAGTGGAAACAAAAGTGACTAGGTTTAACGACGCTGGAGCACATCCCTAGCCTAGACCTCTAAATAGTGTGCGTTATGTTCCAATGCATTGTTAGATTTATTCAGTTCATTTTAGAGTTGATCTTGGATTATGTTTCATTTTTCAAGCCTTACTGTATGTATACAACAAATCCTAGGATGCAGCTAGAATGAAGGAAAAATCCTTTTCCTTCAATGAACACCTACCTACGGGAGGGTAGAGAGCATTCCCAAACCAAGAAAACTAAGACAACGAAGGCAGTCACTCAATGCATATAGACATCAATCCTTAAAGTGCACGGATACTACTAATGAGAGATCTTATCATTCACTTTCCAATATGCAAACTTGAAATGAAAATTCACTTTCACTTTCGTACACTAGATGAATGCAATCCTTTTTATTTTGATGTCTTTAAATTTAAAAGAAACAAATAAGCAACAAGCAAGTGTGGAAAAAACCGGTTGATCCAAACAATTGTGATCTATGTTCGGTAGCGAAAAGAAATCGAATCAATGCCAAAGATTGGTTCAATAACAATCACTAAACAATCAACCAAAATCAAGCAAAGGGGAAGGCTCAATCAAACCAACAAAAAGCTGCAAACGAACCTTGGGCAAACAAGCAACCAAGCCAACCGATTCAAGAAACTTGAAATAATGAACTAGGTCACATAGGCAAAAAAGAAAGATTCATTCAACAGAGCTGACAAAAGAGTGCCTCAACCATAAACAGTGAAAAACAAGCTACTAAGCAGGTGAGAAAAGCAAGGGACCAGCAGGATTGATGGACTCAGGAGGCAGAATTGATAAAATCAATTCTATAGCAATCAGCGTGGGTAATACACAAGCAACAAGCACTGATAAAGAATTAGCTGCAGCAACAGAGCGATGTCAGTGTGGAAGTACACGACTTTTCTGCGATGGTCAGATTTTCAGAACCGTCACGACTATGAGGAGTAATTATGCGATGCACAAGATATTACAAAAGGGTGAGCACGATGACAATGCAACTGTTAAATTTAAATCGACGATGATGTTCAAAACAATGACAGGCGAACCAAAACTCCCAAATCAAAATCAGTCAATCCTTCAATCAAATAGAGGTACTTCCCAGATCAAGCCAGGAAACTCAAAAGACTGGTAACTAATCCTCAAACTTCAAAAGATACCAAATCAAAAATCAAAACAAGAGCAAACAAAGGAAGAACAAAGGCCAAACTCCCCAGCGGAGTTGCCAATTTGTGATGTAGGAAAGCTTTCCCTCTGCGGACAAAGGCAACCTCTCTAGCCCTAGAGTGGGTCTAGTCACAAACAAGGAAAGATCAACAATAACTTTCCTTAAATAGTCATAGTTGGAGGCCTACCTCAACATGGTTGATGGAGTTTCGTTACGCTGCTCTAGCTTCCGCTTCCTTCTCCTAATGAGTGATCAACCTGAAACAATGCAAAGGAAATACAACAAAGCACGTAACCAAAAAACAACAATGATCTATTTACTCACAAAGTCAAGAAGTCATGAGCTATCAAGTAAATTACATACAAGACATAGGAAAACATCATTGATTGTATTAATAATGAAATAAGAGTAAGCTTACAACCAAAGTCTTGACGTCACAAGCCTTCTCAGAGGGATCCAGCCAGCATGTTCTTCAAGCATTCACTCTTTGAAGATGGATCTCCCAACATACAAGATCTCTCTCACTCATAAGTTTTACACAAGATTAAGGGCACTTCACAACCTTCCACAAGCTATCAACAATCCCACACTTGTCACACTCACACCAGCTATCTAGCAAACTCACAAACACTAACAACACTGCTCAACTAGCCAACTACTAGAAACTAGCAATGCATAGCAATGGTGAGAGTTTAAATAGGAGAAGGAGTCTCCATGAAAGATGGAAGAGTGAGCTTATCCCAAAGGAAGGTATAAAAATTGATGGAACTTCCATGGTAGAGAAAGGAGGGCGATACAAACTATGCCAACAACCAGGTCTAGAGTCATCTGGAAGGCCGACTGTTGGAACAAATTCACCCAATCTGGATCATCGCGGGTGCATAACGAGATTTAGTGCTGACATCGCTAGTGAGCAATGTAGCTAGTCAAATCATCGCTAAAGATAATAAATAACCTCATGCTGGAGCATAAAATCGGACCATCGTGGGAATTAGATGTACTTCCGTGCTGGCAACGCATCTGGACTGTTCATGAGCGCCCTTCACCACATATATTTAGTCCATAGTCGCGATGAGGCAGATAACTTAGGAAAAGTGGGTCATTTGGCAGCACAAGGGAGCATTTGTTCAATATGAGCCTGTTTGACTTGGACACATGACACAGTAGAAGGACTGGAGTGAAGACGGTGACAAATTACTGTGTAACAGTTTCCTTGATTCACATCACACCACGTTCTTTCTTACATCATGACTCTAGCAATTCCTTCCTTACAAGCATCTGTGCAAACCAAAAAGTCCTTCAATGTGTCTATTATTTTCAAAATAGGTCCACATGTAAGTAATTTATTATGATGATCATAAGTAGTTGCACATTCTGGTGTCCACTGCAATTTTACTCCCTTTATTTGCAAGGAAGTGATTGGGTGTCCAATATTTTAAAATTTCGGATGAATTGTTTGTAATATCCAACTAATTCCATTCAGGATCTAACATCCGTGACAATATAGGGAGTGGGACACTCCATTATGGCCTTGATATTTTCAGGATACACTACCACTCCTTTTAAAATTATATGCTCCAAGTGGTGAACCCGGGTTTGGAAAATTTTCACTTGCTTATTTTTGAATACAACTTATGCTCTCTTTAGTATTTTTAATACAGCTCTCAGGTATTCTTCATGTTCTTCTCTAGCTTTCAAATGCAACAGGATTTCATCTACAAATACTACACAATTTTTTCCAAATAATTCCTAAGGAAATTGTTCATTAGGCACATGAACATGGGTGGCACATTCGTAAGCCCAAATGGTACCACTACAAATTCACAGTGGCCATATCTCATCTTGAAGGCAGTTTTTTCAATATCTTCATCTTTGATCGAAACCTGATGGTAACTATACCTCAATTATAATTTATAAAACACAACAACCCTACTAGTTGGTCAAATAAGTCATCTATTTTGGGTATATAATACTTTTTATTCAATATAACTTTATTTAGCTACAAATAATTGATACACAACCACAACATGCCATCATTTTTCTTGAAAAATAGGGTTAGGGCTCACCTGGATGATACATTGGGTCTAATGTATGCTTTATCCAACATATCCTTTGGTTGTATCTTCAACACCACAAGTTGAGGCATACTCATAAAATATGGAGCCTTCATTGTTGGAACTTTATAGGAATTAATTCAATGATAAATTGGATATCCCTCCTGGGTGGTAATCTTGATATTTATTCTAGGAATACATCACTCAATTGCTTTAACACCGGGTGGATTTGCAATCTAACTTCATTGTTTTCCAATTCTCTGGTCACCTGGATTGATACAATACACATATTTTCTTGTTGCATTGCATTACTTGTAGCATTGTTATTTTCCTTAGCATGATTGGTTTCTTTATCCCCTGTATAGTTATCTTCTCACCAAAATTGCTAAGACATTCCATTAATTTTCTATAACAATCAATCTTGGTTTTCTGTGTTATTAATTATTCCATGCCAATTAAAACATCATATGATCCCAAGGTAGTAAGTTGAGAGCAACTAAAGTGGACATGCCACTCATTTCCATAGGGCATGACTCCACCATGTCTGTCACTCGTCTTTTAGTCCCTGTGGCCAGCTAAGCTAGGCATAATTTTTCATGAGCTTTCTTTTGAAAATTACATTTCTCTACAACCTTTGGGCTGATATAAATGAAATTGAAACCTATTTCAATTAAAATTGTAATAGGTTGGTTAATTACCATACCATCCATTTTTATTACTGAAACTTATTGTTATGCTTGCCTATTTTCCAACGTTGTGTAAATTCAAGGTGTATTTTGAGCCACATCATTCAATCTTGTCACTGCTTGCACGTTCTACAACTTTGTGCCAGTCTATTGTTGTTATGGCTATTTCCTCCACAAATTATTTTCTCCACAAGTCTAACACTACAAAGGCCCCTTCCTAAACCATTCAACCTCTTCTCTTATTCTTTTGTGGGCCTTTTTATATTGCCATCATGGAATTTTGTTAATACTCATTCTTGACAGGAGTGGTAAACTTCCCAATTCTTCCCTCCTTTATTATATCCCGAGGATTTCAGCCCTTTTTCCCTAAAGTTTGTTTTATCTTTCTTATTCCAGTCTATTTGAACTTCATTCTTATGCTTGAACTATTTATAGAAGTACCTCATCTTTTGAATGGTGTCCCCTAGGGTTTTTGGATCATCAAACTCTATTTTGACCTGGTGAGCTTGTGGCAATCCACAAATATACCTCTTTATTTTTACCTTCTCATCCTTGGTGTAAGGCACATACGGCCTTAACGACTCCAAGAATTTGTTTATGTACTGTTCAACTATTAATTTCCCTAATTTTTGCTCATAGAATTATTTGACCTTGTTACCATAGTACTTTTTAGATAGGTACTTTTCCCATGAATGCTTCTCAAATCTACTCCAAGGCAACTCCTTTTCTTTAATTCTCTTAACATTCCTTAGGTCTTCCCACTAGATATCAACCTTTCCTTTCAAGTTGAAAATGGATACTATTTTCTTCATATTCTCAGAGTAATCATATACCTTGAAATACTTATTCATCCCAAATAACCATGTTTCTACTTCCTCAAACTTCTTCACCTCCCCATCAAATGTTGGAGGTTTTTCCTTCTTAAATTCCTCTATCTTCCAATATTTCTCTTTCCTTTTCTGTTGATGATGGTGTATCTTAACTATAGTATGTTATGACTGGTCAAGGCTTCTAAGCTCTCTTTTTGGAGTGCTAAGTAGAATGTCTCCTGTCATTGTGTCTACAGCTGCTTGCATATGTATTTTCCTTAACTTATTTCTCCCTACCCTATTGCTGTCCCATTTTTGTTGTTGGACCTCTTATGGGATAGATATGGAATTATATCTACCTAAATTTGGCACCAAGCTCCTTTTTTTCTTCCTTAGGTCTGATAGGATCTGCAATATTACTACATTTACCTCTCTTTGTCTTTCTTGTCCTCTAACAATCTTTTCATTGTCTACTTTAAACATCCTTATCTAATCTCTTAAACCTCTAAGCGTGTCCATCCAATGAGGAGTGTCTTCCTCCTTTTCCCAACTGAGTCTTCTTCTTGACCATGTTCTAATCTATCAGTGATATACTGCACCATTAACACAAGTAGACGTATTTACCCATCATTTTGGCATATTTGCAGTAAGCATGTTGATGTGAAACTAGTTGAAACATCAAATCTCAATTTAACATTCAAGTTAAAGGACAAAATATCCTATCAATAATATTTCAAATAAAAAATTTTGTTAGTTGTTACATAAAATCAACCCACATATATTTTATACAAAATGAAACTAGTAGTTTAAAAGTTTATCCTGTGTGTTTTTGCATGAGCCTCTTCATGTCCAATGTTTAACCTTTGCTCTGATACCACTTTGTAACACACCCTCCCACCCCATTGGGTTAATTTTAGGTTGTGGGAGGTGTTACTTTAAATTTAACCCAATCTCTATGGTATATTGTGAATTTGGGGTTTAAAAAGTCCTTTTTTCGATCTTCCTTAAAACACGAAACTATTTCCACCATCACATTTGGTTCACCAATATCTTTTTGGTGATATAAATTTTATCTCAATCCAACCTCCAGATTGAATGTTATGCTCCACCAAATATTAGCCAATTAATTCTTGCCACATCATCAAATGCTACAACTTGGCACCCATGTGTAGCCCAAATGGCCTTACCACTTCATTCACGACACTCACAATGTTCCCACATGGTCTCAATGACACATTTGGGGTTTTTTCCATGTCATTCTAACATGTGAGTCCCACTAGCCCAACCAACTTCATATAAAACATGAATTTCATTTGTATATGGCCACAAGGATATCAAGGTGCACACTACATTTGTGCCTTGGAAAACGTTTCGCAACCCCAGATTTTCATGTTTCCTTGTGCACCTCTAGACCTGGTCCACATCTGACCCTAGTTGTTAGGTCCCTATAATACTATTGTAGCCCCCTATTGTTATTTTTGTGCCCATGTAGACCCCATATTGTTATTGTTATGCCCCATAGAAGAACAATATTGTTATTGTTGTGCCCTTACATTATAATTGTTATGTAGGCTCTCATAATATTATGACCCCTTAGACTCCGATACATACCAAGAAGATCTTGTCATTTGTATCATCCAAGAACTATTCATTTATGTAATGTAAATGAGGTTTCCGCCTCGAAGAGGATAATTTTTAAGTCATTGACCTATATTTTCTTCTGTTTTAAGAGTTGGTTGCATAACATTTGGTATCAGAGATTGGGATTTTATGGTTTCACTTCTTCAAACAAGTAATCTTGGAATTTTAGCTATAATTTTTTTTGTGCAAGGCTTCAGAAGCTAAAATTGTAATTGTGTGGAGACTAAATATTGGTGAAATTTGTGTATGAATTTCAGATCTTGTTTCTCTATATTTTCAGAGATATGATTCGAGTAAGTTAGGGTTTTTGCAGGCTCTAGAATTCCATCTCAAATAGATGACCTAGGGAAAATTGTCATAACTTTCTATTTGAGCATCGAATTTGAATTTTGTAAAACATTACTAAAAGTGCACCAACTTTAGTTTTTCTTGTATCATTTTCAGGGCCAAAGGCTGAAACGATGACATGTGGCACTCCATCTAAGTTCGCTCATCCAATCCTAGTCTGACTTATGGGGTTGGAAAGAAGACTTAAAGGGATACCATAGGAAAAGAGTTTAAATGTTGGATATCCGAATTTACAAAGATAAATTAGTTTGAATATCAAGATCCTAAAATGCAAGAAAAGGTGTGTATTTTTTTAAATTTTGTATAAATTTTGTTTGAAAAATCAGTTTGAAGTGATTCAAAGGGCATAGTGAAGCATAGATATCATTGTTTGATTACAAAATTCCTTGAAAAAAAATAGACACACCTAGTAAACAACCAAAAATATCTTCTATGATGCATGAAGAAGAGGAATAAATGCAACATGATATATCAAAATTACAAGACCAAGTGCGACAAATTTCACTCTCACAAAGAGTAACAAAAAATGAAATGGAAGCTAAGATGAATGGTTTAAAATATGACATGGAAGAAATAATAAATGTCAAGATGGAAGGTTTAAAAAAATAAATGAAAATGGTCTTGGAAGGATTGAAGGAAGGTTTGACAAAGTTGCTACAAGAAATTCTTCCTAGTGGTGACAAGGTACTCCACGAAAATCATGATGAGGATAAAAGGAATAAAAATTATGATTTTAGAGACCCCCATAGTGGGTTGAACACTAACCACGTTCTAAATATATATATGAGGGAGTTTTATGCAAGGATCAGATGACATGGATACTACAGATGGAGTGATTCTTTGATCTACATGATGTTTTGAACACACAAAAGGTATGCATTGCATCTTTATATTTAGAAGAAAATTCGCTTGTGTGGTATCGATGGATTTTCTCTCATGAATCAATTGTAACTTGGAAAAAAATTGTGGAAGAATTGGTAGCACATTATGAGGATACAAAAATCAACACCTTCTTTATCCAATTAATAAATCTCAAACAAAAGGGTTCAGTGTCACAACACATTGAGGACTTCCAAAGATTAAATATCAAGGTAAATGATATTCGAGAGGAGCATAGGATTGATTTCTTCATAGGGAATTTAAATGATAACATCCAACATGAGGTTCACCTTTGGGAACCTGATTCATTGGAGAAGGCATTCAAGGTGGAAAGAAAAGTTGAAAGAAAAAATATGGCGACAAGGAAGTTTACCATTCACAACTATAAAGATGGAAGTGTTGTTGTTACTATCCTTCCACAATCTATAAGTTTGGCACCACAAAAATTGGAAGAAAAAATAGCAAAATGGATTTGTTATAGTTGTGATAGAAAATACACTAAAGTTCATAAGTGTTCTGAGAAGGAATTATTTTACATAGATTGTGAAGAGGAGGAAGAAAAGCAACAAGAATAATTAAAAGAATAGGATATACACTAAGAACCAACCCCATAAAATGAAGAAATGAATCTGATGATATGTTGTAATGCATTAGTGGGAATTACCACTCCTAAAAATCTCAAGATAGAAGGATATATCAAGAAGAAAAAGGTAATAATGTTGATTGCTTTAGGTATTACCCTGTTATGAAACCAAATCACAAAATAGAAGAAGAGATAGATCAACGGCTTCAAAATAAGCCTCTTTGATGGGACAACCTCCTTTACATTACACAAATGAACAATTTGGATGATCCAAATGACATGAACTCCTTTCTATATATAGGATTCTAAGGGGTCACAATATAATCAGAGTTGACATAACAATAATATTGTAACGGAACAACAATAACAATAGTGGGCTAGAGCACAATAATAACAATATGGTGACTTCATGGGCACAAAAATATAATAAGGGAGTTGCACTAATAACAATAAGGGTCTACAGTAGTAGTATAGGGTCCTAACATGCCCCTCTCGTCCAAAAACGTGTTGTCCTCAATGCTTGAGTAGTTCTGGATGCTTCTGTATAAAATTATCATCCTCCCATGTGGAATCTTCAGTGGGTAAGTTCTTCCACCCGATGAGATACTCTGAAATTGATCAATTTCATAGCTGGCAGGTTCTTTATTCTATGATTGCTTCAGGTTCCAATATGATTTTTCTTTCCTTGTCAAGTTTCGGCAATATTGTTTGAACTGGGAGCTTGTCACCTATAGCCTTCTTTAAGCATGAAACATGGAGAACTGGGTGCACTAGGGAAGATGCTGGGAGCTCCAATTTGTATGCCATAGTACCAATATTTTTCAACACCTTGTAAGTGCCATAGTACTTTGGTGATAAATTTTTATCCTTCTTAGCTTCCTTGGGGGACATTTGTTTGTATGGTTGTAGCCGTAAAAACACGCAATGGCCTGCATAAAAAATTCTTTCATTGTGATGTTGATCTACCTATTGTTTCATTCGATTCAGAGCCAAATTGAGGTTATCCTTTAAGAGTTGTAGAACGTGTTGTTGATGCTCGATGTGATCTTCCACTATTTGAACCTTAGAATGATTGTCCAAGAATTTTTGGAGATCTATAGAAATAGAAGATTTCGTTGTTTGAACCTTTAGTCAACATAATTGTGTAACTACACCTCATTGTTCTTTCTTTAGAAGCTTTTTCATGCCATTAAAGCTTACTACATTTCCTGGTTTCCCCACATCAAGCATCAACAACACATTCTATCATAATGAAACATGGAGAACTAGGTGCACTGCGGAAGATGCTGGAAGCTCCAATTTGTATGCCATAGTACCAATATTTTCAACACCTTGTAAGCACCATAGTACTTTGGTGATAAATTTTTATCCTTCTTAGCTTTCTTGAGGGACATTTGTTTGTATGGTTGTAGCCATAAAAATACACAATGGCCTACATCAAAAAATCTTTCGTTGTAATGTTGATCTACCTATTGTATCATTTGATTCAGAGCCAAAGTGAGGTTATCCTTTAAGAGTTGGAGAACATGTTGTTCATGCTCGATGTGATATTCCACTGCTTGAACCTTAGAATGATTGTGCAAGAATTTTTGGAGATCTGTAGAAATATAAAGATTTCGTTGTTTGAACCTTTAGTGAACATAATTGTGTAATTACACCTCGTTGTTCTTTCTTTAGAAGCTTTTTCATGCCATTAAAGCTTACTACATTTCCTGGTTTCCCCACATCGAGCATCAACAACACCACCCATCAGAATGGAAAGAATTGGACTATTCAATACATATTATCCCATGGATAGCTTGATATTATGACACTTTCCAGAAAAATTTATGGTTCCTCTATTTGCAACCATCACCTGATACTCTGGTGTTGGATATAGGAAGAAATTCAATTCCTTGGCTATCTGACAATGAATAAAATTATGGGTATTACCCGAATCAATCAACACTATTACCTTTTTCTTCTTGATATGTCCTTCTATCTTGAGAGTTTGAGGAGTGGTAATTCCTGTCAATGCATTACAAGATATGGTCAGATTCATTTCTTCCTTATGTGGGGTTGGCTACTAGTGTATATCCTCTTCTTTTGATGTTTCTTATTCCTTTTCTTCCTCCTCTTCCCAATCTATGTACATTAATTTCTTCTCAGCACACTTATGACCTTTAATGTATTTTCTATCACAATTGTAACAAAGCCCTTTTGCTCTTTTTTCTTCCAATTTTTGTGGTATCAACCTTGTAGGTTGTGTAAGGGTAGGAGCAACAACACTTCCTTCTTTATAGTTGTGAGTGGTAGGATCCTTGTTGCCATAATTTTTCTTTCCTACATGAATGCCTTCCCCAATGAACTGTGTTCCCAAAGACGAACCTCGTGTTGGATGTTATCCTTTAAATTCCCTATGAAGGCTTCAATCCTATTATTCTCTAGAATATCATTTAACCTTATATTAAATTTTTGGAATTCGTAAATGTGCTCTGTTATTGAACCCTTTTGGTTGAGATTTATCAATTGGCTAAAGAAGGTGTTTCTCTTTGTATCCTCATAATTTTCTATCATTTCCTCTCTAAAAATTAACCAAGTGACAGGTTGTTTATGAGAACAAATCCCTCTATACCATACAAATTGATTCGGTTCTAAATATAAATATGCAATACATACCTTTTGTAATATTTGCACATCATGTAGATCAAAATATTTCTCCATCTGTAGTATCCAAGTTACGAGACCTTGCCATAAAACTTCCTCACATTAGTATTTGGAATATGGTGGGTCTTCAATCCAACAATAGGTTCTATGAAATCATGATTAACATTTCTTTTTTTCCCATGAGGAGTTTCCTCTACTACCTTTTCGCCATTAGAAATCCTTTCTTGTAGTGATTTTGTCGCACCTTCCTTCAAACCTTCCATGCATTTCTTCAAATATTACATGTTTCCATTAAATTTTTCTTATATACCATTGATCTTATTTATCATATCCTCGATTGCATTCTTCAAATCATCCCTCCAATTTTTCTTACTAGGTGTTTCTATTTTCTTGATTATAGTCATTCTTTTTCTTGCTTTTAGGAGCTCGATATTGAATCTGTTGTATCTCTATAATTTCGAATCCCCAAGGTCGGAAATTGTTTCTTGTTGTATCCCTTTGATTTCTCTTTCCAACCCCGCAAGTCGGTTCTATATTGGATTCTCTAAGAAATCGTTATTCCCAATATTCCATGATGACCTGATTATAGATTGGTTTCGTAGAGCAAACTTGTACGACGTGCCATGTGTCACTGTTTTGACCTTCATCCCTAAAAAAGATACCCAATAACCTAAGTTCTATCATCTATCTATAACATCTTATGAAATTTGAATCTAATTCTCAGAGAGAAATTTATGATGAGTTTCCAAAAGTCACCTGTTTACAATGGAATTCGGGAGCCTACAAAACCCTAACTTCCTTAGCTCATATCTCCACAAATATATTGAGACAAGATCTAAAATTTGGTCAATAGGTTCATCAATATTTTGTCTCAAATCAGTTTTAATTTCATCTTCCAAAGATTCGTAGAACAAACATTATAGAAAAAATTCCACGATGGCCTGTTTGAAGCAGAAAAACCCTAGAATCTGAAGCTCTGATACCAAATGTTATGAAACCAACTCACAAAATAGAAGAAGAGATATATAAACGACTTAAAAATAAGCCTATTTGAGGGGAAAACCTCCTTTACATTACATAGATGAAAATTCTTGGATGATCCAAATGACAAGAACTCCTTTCTATACATAGGAGTTTAACGCATCACGATATAATCAGAGCCGACATAATAATAATATTTTAAGGGCACAACAATAACAATAGTGGGATTTTATGGGGCACAATAATAAAAATATGGGGACTACATGGGTACAAAAATATAATAAGGGAGTTTCACTAATAACAATAAGGGTCTACACTAGTAGAATATGGACCTAACATACCCATAATGTTATTCATTGTAAGACAACCAAGGAATTGAAGTGATGGTATAAAATGGAGGAACAACAAATTTCTATGAAAAGTTCCATAATATCAAGCTAACCATGGGAGAATATGTATCTAATAGTCCAATGATTTCCATTCCAATGGGTGGTTCTGATATTGTACTAGGAGTCAATGGTTACAATCTTTGGGGATGATAAATTTTAATTTTTAAGAACTTTTATTGAAATATTATTGGGAAGGAAAGGAAATTGAATTAAAGGGTATAAAAGTGAAAAAAAGGAAGATAATAAGCTCTAATGGCATGACAAAGATTTTGAAGAAAGAACAATGGGGAGTAATTGCACAATTATTCTCACTAGACGTTCAAACATCAAAATCATTTATTTCTCTAGATCTCCAAAAAGTCTTGGACAATCATTCCAAGGTGTTTGAGACTCCCAAAGGCCTCCCACCAATTCGTAACTATGATCATGCTATTCACTTTATTCCAGTAATTTTTCCTCCAAAAATCAGGCCTTACATATTTCCCTATGCCCAAAAGAGTGAAATTGAATGTGTGGTTATAGAAATGCTAAAGGCTGGTATAATTCAACCAATTCAAAGTTCTTTCTCTGCTCTAGTAGTGTTGGTTCACAAGAAGGATGGATCATGACATATGTGTTTTGGATTATAGGGAGCTCAACAATCTCACTATTAAAGATAAATTTCCCATTACTATCATTGAGGAATTGTTGGATGAATTACATGGAGCAAGTTACTTCACCAAGCTTGATGTTCATTTGCGATATCATCAAATTAGAATGAAGATTGAAGACATTCTAAAAAAAATTCAAATCTCATGAAGGTCATCATGGATTTATGGACATGTCTTTTGACTTTACTAATGCACCTTCCACATTTCAAGGTTTGATGAATTCCATTTTCAAACCGTTTCTTAGAAAATTTGTGTTAGTGTTTTTTGATGATATACTAATCTACAACAAGTCTTGGAAGGATCATGTTCAACATGTTGACAAGGTGCTCAAACTATTGGAGGATAAAAGTTATATGCAAAGACATCCAAATTTTTCTTTGGAGTATAGGAGGTGGAATATTTGGGTCATATTGTATCTCATGAGAGTGTTAAGGTAGACCCTAAAAAAATTAAAGGCATTAAGGAATAGAAAATCCACACAACCATAAAGCATCATTGAGAATTTCTTGGGTTGAAAGGGTATTATCACAATTTTTTTAAGAATTATGGGAGAATAACAATGCCTCTAATAACATTACTAAAGAAATATGCATTTTCTTGGACTCTCGAAGCAGTTAAGGCCTTTGAACATATTAAAGAGGAAATGTGCCAAGCATTGGTCTTAGCTACACCAGACTTCGCGAGAACCTTTATTATGGAATGTGATGTCTCGGGAGCTGTACTTGTTGTTGCTATAATGCAAGAAGGAAAGACCCATTTCTTTTGAAATTCATCTAGTCAAGGGAAAGTATTTATGAAAACCTATTTATGAGAAGGAAATGTTGATAATACTACATGCACTAAAGAAATGGAGACCTTACCTAATGGGAAGATACTTCAAGGTAAAAACATATCATGATAATCTTAAATACTTTTTGGAACAAATATTATCTTCATAAGAGAAACAAAAATGGGTCACAAAGATGTTGGGTTTTTACTTTGAAATCATCTGCAAAAAAGGAAAGAAAAGGCATATGCACTCTCAAGAAAGGATGAGGATTTAGAAGCATTGCTCTATTCCATTTATATTATCTAGCCTAATTGGATAACTGAAGCAAGGGATGAATGGAATAATGATGAATAGGTGTAGACACTTATTCAAAAGTTCTAGTAAGATCCTATTACATCAGATACATTTATCTAGAAAAATGATTCATTATGGTACAAAGACCAATATATCTCTGTAAGAATTCCCAACTCAAGAACAATATTATTTTAAAATTACACACCTCCCCCTTAGGTGGGCACTAAGGATTTTAAAAAACTTACCACAGGGTCAAGAAGGTTGTTTTTTTTAGGATGGCCTTAAATATGATATTTAAAAGTTTGTGGCAGAATATTTGGTTTGCCAACAAAATAAAATTGAGACAATTAATATCTCGGGTTTGTTAAAACCTTTATCCATTCCAAGTGAGCGTTGGGAGGAGGTATCAATGGATTTTATCACAGGTTTACCCAAGTCTGAAGGAAAGGGTTTCATCACGGTGGTAATTGATAGAATTATCAAGTATGCACACTTTTAAGCATTATCTAATCCTTTTAAATCTAGTACAATTGCTATGGCATTTATGGAAACAATTCAAAAGCTACAATATGGAAACCAAATATTATTGTAAGTGACAAAGATCCCATTTTTACTGGAAATTTTTGGACGAAATTATTTTTTTGTCTTGGTACACAATTAGCTCATATCTCATCTTATCTTCCTCAATCTGACAGGAAAACAAAGATAGTGATTAAATGTTTGGAAGGACATCTTTGTTGCTTTGTATCTGATAAACAAACACAATGGGTGAAGTGGTTACCTCTAGTTGAATGGTGGTATAAAACTTCCTTCATACTACAACAAAAATGAAACCAGTTATGGAAATTTATGGATATCATCCACTTCCATCACATCATATTTAAGAGAAAATTATAAGGTTCAACCAGTGGAATATCACATCAAACATCAACAACAAGTTCTCCAACTCTTAAAGGATAACCTCACTCTGGTGCAAAATTGAATGAAACAATAGGTAGATCAACATCATAGTGAAATAATTTTTGATGTAGGTGAATGGGTATTTTTACGGCTACAACCATACAAACAAATGTCCTCAAGAAAGCTAAGAAGGATAATAAATTATCACCCAATTACTATGGTCCTTACAAGGTGTTGGAAAATATTGGTACTATGACATACAAATTGGAGTTGTTTGCATCTTCCCGAGTACACCCAATTTTCCATGCTTCATGCTTAAATAAGGTTATTGAAGACAAGCTCCTAGTTCAAATAGTATTGCCAAAACTTGATGAAGAAGGAAAAATCATATTGGATCATGAAGTAGTCATTAAAACAAGACCCTGACAACTACGAAATCAATCAATTTCAACGTATCTCATTAAGTGAAATAACTTACTCGCAAAAGCTTCCACATGGAAGGATGATAATTTTATACAGAAGCATCCAAAACTACTCAAGCGTGAGGGCAACACTTTTGTGAAGGAGAGGGGCATGTTAGGTCCCTATAATACTAGTGTAGGCCCCTTAATATTATTGTTAGTGTATCCCTCTATTGTTAGTGTTGTGCCCATGTCCCCCCCCATATTGTTATTGTTGTGCCCCATGGAAGAAAACTATTGTTTTTTTTTGCTGAAGTAAGCGTCAAACCTTTTATTCAAAATAATAAAAAAACCATATTAGAAAATTTGCAAATGAGAAGTGGGCCACATAAAGCCTAGGAAACTGAGCCTACGTCTCACTATCCAGGCCCCAAGCCCACAAAACCATGACATCAGAACCAAAAGGATACTCGAGTGCCCAGACCGTTCGATTTGTTGTCAGAGTTCTAATGGTCAAGAACAATATCGAAAATGTAACAAGCATACCCTTTAACTCTTGAATCAGACCTGATAAGCCTTCAAAGACTACTCTATAAAAATTTTGGGTCTATTTTGGCTGATAACCCTTGCGCATGTATTCCGCCCAAAATCCACTAGATGCAAGCAATTCCCGTCCGTCGGAGTTACTTTCTCGATATTTAACATTGCTTATGGACCTAAAGCCTAATAAAGCTACTGTTAAAGTTGATTTCGGGTCTGTTTGGCTTGGTAACCATCTTGCTATTTGCCACACAGAATTGATAATAGTGCTGCAATTTCTCCTATCTGCTCGCACTTTAACCAAACTCCCTGCAAAGCCAATGAAAGGTCGATCTGTAGTATAATTCAAATTCATATAAATATTTGTGTTGTCAATTTAAACCCGCTCAAGAACATTATGTTTTTAGATTTTTGGGCCCATATTTCAGCCTAAGGGTTGGCCCTTCTTTACGTATATATCCCTGAACTGCTGCTTCATGTGGACTAAAAATAAACTGTTTCCAGAAGTCTACAACCTGCTAGTATCCCCTGCTCTGATACAATTCCCAGTCCACGTTCGCCTGTCTGAGACACTCTTCCCTCAATCTCCCCTAGGGAATCTCTATCCATTTATATTTATTGTTGCTTTTAGCACAGAGTACTCCTTCATTAGCTAAGATGTCTGCTAATTTGTTGGCTGTTCGGCGCACATGAGTTAAACTTAGGGTTCTCATATTCTGCAGGTGGGCTTAAATCATTTGATAGACTTGCAAAAGCCTCTAATGTCTTGAAAATTTTTCTGGAGCTGAGCCATAGAAAATTTTCTTGGCTGAATTGATAATCAATTCAGAATCAACTTCAATTATAATGTTATGAAGATTTGAGTCCCTCAGGATTTCTAAGCATTGCTCAAGGGCCATGAGCTCTGCCATATTGTTTGTGGCTTTCCGCAAATTACTATGAAAGATGATTTTTATACAACCCTTTGCATCCCTTATCACTCCTCCATAACCAACCATGCTCGGGTTTCCTTTTAAGGCCCCATCTATATTGCATTTCATAAAACCTTGAGGGGGAGTTTGCCAGAAATCCTTATCAGCCATTATGTGATTTACACTTTTGTTTTTTCCCTTTGGGATAAGCCCCTACAGACCCAACTGTATTAGTATCTGCACATCAGTGTCTTTAGGTTGGTTCTCAGGGGGGTTTTTAATGAGGGTTCCTACCGTCTCCTTGAGCTTTCTTAAAATCTGTGCCATGACGCTCTGGGAGGAACTCTTCCTGTTTTTAAATATTCTGTTGTTGAGTTCTTTCCAAACATCCCAGATAAGAAAGCTTGGAGCTAAAGCCCAAGATTTGTTGACTATTTCATTATCAGAGAAATTTTTCCTCCACCTATTTAAGGTGCTAGTAATTCTACAGATGTCCCTGTCTGATTGTCTGAATATTGAAGCAATCCAATTCCACAATGTGGATGTGAATGGGCAGAGGTTGAGAAGGTGCTCCATAGTTTCTTCTTGTAATTCACATAGCTGGCATTTAGATGGACCAGCTACCCCTCTTTTCCTAAGGTTTTCCCAGGTTAGAATTTTTTTATGTTGCACTAACCACATGAAAAGTTTGATCTTCATCCATATTTGGTTCTACCATAGGTCCTTCCATGCCCAATCAGGGTTTTTAAAGTCAAGCCCAAGGGCTATGCGCTTGGCCTTTTTGAGGTTAAAGGTTCCTTCATTATTATTGCCCCATCTCAGTTGGTCTGAATCAGCTGATACCAGAATCTTCCTCTGTTCTAGGATGGCTGTTAGAGCTTCTGCTTGTGCCTTCAAGGGTGAGTCATCACTGTATCCTAGGTTCTTCCATATCCTCCATTTTACTTCGTTTTTTTCCTGATCCCAGAAGTAATTTACTCTGAGCAACCTTTTGTTGTCAGTATCGTTCTTGAGATTTGCAAATTATTCTCTTAACAATTTAGGTTCCTGTTGCCACATATCCTCCCAAAACCAAGCAAGATTTCCATCTCTAATTTCCGAGAAGCTGTGTTTTTGGAAAATAACTCTATTCTCCCAAGCATTATTCCAAATGTGGGAGTCTTTGATGATCCCAGACATTCTAATGTGATTCCTGTCTTACCAATTGTTTGCATATTTCTGTTTCCAAATTTGGACCCAAGGGGAAGCTGAATCTTTTAGCCACCTCCACCATTGTTTTGCCCCCAAAACTTTGTTAAGCACTTCAGGATCATCTAGTCCCAAACCTCCATGTGTCTTAGGTTTACAAATTTTTTCCTAGGCTACCAATGCCCATTTCTTTTTCTCTTCCCCTTTTCCCCAAAGAAAATATCTTTGGATATTTCTGAATAGTTGCATTACTCCTTTAGGAGCTGGAAGGGCTGAAAATAAAGACATGGATAGTTTGTAGGACAGGTTTTGTGAGCACTAATAGTCCTACTAAGTTGAAAGGACTACTTGTCCATTTCTGTATTTTTTCCTGTAGCTTATTAATCACAGGCTCCCAAACCGTCTTGCTCAGAGGTTTGTCTGTTTGTGGTACTCCCAAATATTTGGAGGGTAGCATATCCATTTGGAAGCCTAGAAGTTTGGATATATTTCTCTGAATAGAAACGTCAGTATTAAAGAAGAAAATATTTGATTTGGTAAGGCTTACCTTTGCGCTTGTAGCCATTGCAAAATCTTTCAGAATTTGTTTGTAGGCTAGAGCTTCCCTGACCGTAGGTGTACCATGTAGCATAGTATCATCCACAAATTGTTGATGGGTCAAAGCATCTACGTTCATAGTGAGTTTGAGACACTGGGTTTTGTCTTCTGCTTTGGAAGATTTGATAGCTTTGCCTAGCTCTCCCATCATGAGAATAAAGAGGAAGGGTGAGAGGGAATATCCTTGTCTGAGATCTCTCGTAGGATTAAAGGGCTTGTATGGTGAACCATTTAACAAGATTGAAAAAATGGAGGTAGTTACAAGGGCCATTACCCATCTTACCCAGTTATGGTCAAATCCATATGCTATAAGAACTCTCCTTATGTAAGACCAACTTAGCTTATCATAAGCCTTTTCTAGGTCAAGTTGCATAATCATTCCCACCTGCCTATTGCTTATAAGTGAGTGAACCACCTCATGTGCTTGAATGATATTGTTTAGAATTTTTCTTCCTTCCACATACCCTATTTTTTCCTTAGATACGAGAGTTGGAAGAAGGGGTTTAAGCCTGTTGGCAATTATCTTGTACACCACATTGCATAATGCTATTGTTCTAAATCTGTCTGGTGTCATAGCATTATCCTGTTTTGGAATTAAGGATATGAAAGAGGTATTGAGTTCCTTCAAAAAAGTTCTATTTTTCCTAGAGTCCTCCACCACATCGAGGATATCCTGCTTGATTACCTCCCAACATGCTTTGAAGAAGTCAACATTTAAACCATCCGGTCTTGGTGCCTTCCCATTTTGCATTTCTTTGATGACTTCACTGACCTCCTCTTCATTCACAGGCCTATTAAGATTATAATTGTCTTCTCTTGTCACAAGCTTAGGAATATGCTTTGTAAATTCCTTGATGAATTGTGATCTGTCTAACAGAGGTTCCTCTGCTAAGCTTTGGAAATGTTGAACCAACACAACTTCTATTTCTTTGTGGGTATTGAGTTGATTTCCCTGAGAATCTTTGATTTTTGAGATTCTGTTGTGAGACCTATGATTTGTGAAAAAACCTTGTGTTCCTTTTTCCTTCTTTTAACCATTGTACCCTTGATTTTTGTTTCCAGAATATTTCCTCTTGTTCTCATAATTCTTCCCATTCCTGTTGATGGTGGTGAGCTTGTTCCTTTCTTCCCATGCTGAAGCCATCTGTAATGAGTATCTAGTTAATATCATGTAGCTTCCATTCAACTAGTTTTTTGGCTTCAAAAACGTTGCCAAACTCATTCTTATTCCAATCTTTGAGCCTGATTATAATATGTTTCAATCTTCTATGCAGGAGGAACATTTTAGTGCCCTGAACTTGCACATTCTCTGTCCACCATTTTTCAATATTGCTGATAAATTCCAGATGGGTGAGCCAAATTTTTTCAAACCTGAAAGGTTTGTTTCTTGGAGTTGCTATAAAGGACGCTTCAAGTTGAACAGGCCAATGATTCAAGCCACCAAAAGGGAGTATCATCGCTGACAAGTCAAGGCCTGTTAGGATAAGATCCTCTGAGATAATAAATCTGTCTAGTTTTGGGGCCACCTGAGACTCTCCTCCCCTTTTGTTATTCCAGGTAAAGATGCCATTACTTGTATTTGTGTCTACTAGCCTCATATTGTTTATAAAATTCTAAAATTATATGGAGTCTTTCCCTAGTGATCTGGTTCCACCTTTTTTCTTTGACAGGGACCTGATCATATTAAAGTCCCCTCCCAAAATCCAGGGGATGCCCGAATGTCTGTCTCTTAGATCCTCGAGTGAAGTAAGAAGCCTTAGTTTGTCTTCAGGCTTCTATGGACCATAAACATTTGTGATTAAATAAATTTCCTTGTCCCCCAAATGTTGAATAACCACTGATAAGTACTTCCTAGATGCTTCCACATCTAGGATTCCTAGTTTCTGAGGGTTCCAAAGTGTGAGAATTCCTCCTGTTGTTTTGTTTGGTTTAACTTCTAGATATTCATATTTAGTCAACCATTTTCTGTGTATTTCTCTTATTTTTTCTAATGAACATTTTGTTTCCTGGATGAAAATCATATTAGGTTTTTCTTCTTTCATTCTATTTCTAAGATTACTTTGTTTCCTTATACTCCCTAGACCCCTAATATTCCATGTTGTGAGCTTCATTAAGAAATATTTGTAAATGAGAACTGGTTAGGTCTTTCATCTTACCTGAATTGATCATGAGTTTTCCACACTCTATCAACAACTGGTTTTGTTTTTTCCTACCTCTTTTCCAGCCTGGGTTTCTAGGTGCTAGTCCCGATGTTGCCTTCATTGTTTTCACCCCTTCGTTGTCCTAACTATCATGGTTTTTTTTTACTCCTAAACCTTTTTTCTGAGTTCTCCATAGGAAAATTTATTGCACTCTATTGAACTCTTCTTGTGGTAGCGAATCCATTCCTTTGGTGGTTCCCTTCTCCAAGAACGTTTCCAGATCTAGATGCTCCCTATCAAGAATTTCTTGTAGTTCATGATCCTCTGTTCCCACCTTGCTCGGGGTCATCTCTTGGCCCCTATCAAGTTCCATAGTGTTCAACAGATCCTCCTTTTGTTGGTTGTTGTCCTGTGTGTCCTCCATACTCTCTTCCTTTTACTTCTCCACAGGGCTATCCTCTAGAGTCTGATTTACTTTATCGTGCTCCTCTTCTTCTTCCAGTACCTTGTACCTATTCTGACTTGGCTTCTTTTCCTCGTTGATTTTCTTTTGGTGCTTTCTCCCTCCTTTAGCTCTATTTCCCACTTTGTTAAATCTTTCAATTTATTTCCCTGAGGTAGCTTTAGTTCTGCTTTCCATTTTATTTAAGAGGCAATCCCTGAATAAATTCCCATGTTCATGGCATTTGCGGCATCTAAAAGAAGCATGCTCATAGTCCAACGCTTGTACCCATTCTTCAAAAAAAACTTCCAGAATTACTTCATTTGGTAGAGCTCCAGAGAGGTCCATCTCTACTCATATACGGGCAAAGGAGGTATACTTTCCCTGCCTAGTAGCGTTTGATATTTTTACAAAATTCCCTAGTTTATTTCCTATTGCTTTTAATGATTCTGGCTGCCAATAATCCAGTGGTAAGGAGTAGAGCCTTACCCAAACCAGGACCAAAGTGAATGTCTCGTGCTTGAGGACAAAATTCATCACCCAAGGCCACATATAGAGGCCTGTAGTAGCATAGAAGTAGGGTCCTCCTTCAAACACCCTATCTTTATCCTCAATGTTAGTAAAAACTACAGTGAAGAAACCCTTTGATCTTAGGTGCAGATCTATATCCCCCTTAGGTTTCTAATGATACTTTATCGATGCCTGTAAATCCTTCTCCATTGGCCACAACCCCATGAATTTACAAATGACTACTTAAGTCGCCATATGTTCCCTATGTGCATGTAGTGTTGGATGACTTAACACCACTCTCGTGTGATGGTCACCCTAAGCTTACATGGTCCAGTTCGATTTCTGTTGTTTGCATTTTAATTTTCTCCTTCTATTCGTGTTTCTCTTCTGGTTTCTTCCTGTGTATTTTCCTGCCCCTGTGACCATCTGTTGTTTTGTTTCCCTCCTCCTAAAA